>JARQOD010000002.1:47272089-47331496 GCA_033576555.1 Oophaga sylvatica | reverse complement strand
CCACTGAACCCCCGTGCTGACCCAAAGCTGCAGTGCTGACCACTGAGCCCCCGTGCTGACCCAAGAGCTGCAGTGCTGACCACTGAGCCCCCGTGCTGACCCAAGAGCTGCAGTGCTGACCACTGAGCCCCCGTGCTGACCCAGAGCTGCAGTGCTGACCACTGAGCCCCCGTGCTGACCCCAGAGCTGCAGTGCTGACCACTGAGCCACCCTGCTGACTGCTGAGCCCCCGTGCTGCTCACATCCACCAGCACAGCCCCGCAGACCCCGCGCGCACCGGCAGGTTTATCAGGTATTTCTATAGCATGAGAAGTGAAGGGTTAATCCTGGGGCGGTGACGTCAGAGGGCGGGGCTGTCTGGCCGCCGCTCCCGTCTGTCTGGGCGCATTGATTATTAGCGGCGCCGCGGTCACGTGGTTACCTGGGGAGGAGGTGAAGTTCCGGCCGGCGCCGCTCACAGCCTGGATGTAGAAGTGTCGGACCGGCAGGGTGACGTCCGCCTGCAGCCCCGGCCCCCACACCAGGCTCCTCTCCGGCTCACAGCCTCCGTACACCCGGCAGCGCGGAGGCTTCCTGCACAGAGCAGCAGGAGCAGCAGCGGCGCCATCCTCCTCCTGGTGACCGGCGGAGGCCGCACGTATCGTCCGCTCTCACCGGCGGCTCCGGGACTCATTCAAAGTTTTCCGTGGGAAGTGGGACAGGAGATCTGTCTGCTGCTGATTGGTGGCTGGCCAGCCAATCCGGAGAGAGCTGTGTCTTGGGCAGAGTTCACTGTACACACGGCGCAGAGCGATGCTCTGCAGAGCCGACTGTATAACTGGTGCGATGCTCTGCAGGGCCGACTGTATAACTGGTGCGATGCTCTGCAGGGCCGACTGTATACCCAGTGCATACCTGGTGCGATGCTCTGCAGGGCTGACTATACCCAGTGCATACCTGATGCGATGCCCTGCAGGGCCGACTATATACCCGGTGCGATGCTCTGCAGGGCCGACTGTATACCCAGTGCATACCTGGTGCGATGCCCTGCAGGGCTGACTGTATACCCGGGGCGATGCTCTGCGGGGCTGACTGTATACCCGGTGTGATGCTCTGCGGGCCCGACTGTATACCCGGTGCGATGCTCTGCGGGGCTGACTATACCCGGCGCGATGCTCTGTGGGGCCGACTGTACACCATACCCGGTGCGATGCCCTGCGGGCCGACTGTATACCCGGTGCGATGCTCTGCAGGGCCGACTGTATACCCAGTGCGATGCTCTGCAGGGCCGACTGTATACCCAGTGCATACCTGGTGCGATGCTCTGCAGGGCCGACTGTATACCCAGTGCATACCTGGTGCGATGCTCTGCAGGGCGACTACCGCATACCTAGCATCCTGCGGGCCGACTTATCTGGTCGATGCTCTGCAGGCCGACTGTATACCCAGTGCATACCTGGTGCGATGCCCTGCGGGCTGACTGTATACCCGGGGCGATGCTCTGCGGGCTGACTGTATACCCGGTGTGATGCTCTGCGGCCCGACTGTATACCCGGTGCGATGCTCTGCGGGGCTGACTATACCGGCGCGATGCTCTGTGGGGCCGACTGTACACCATACCGGTGCGATGCCCTGCGGGGCCGACTGTATACCCGTGCGATGCTCTGCAGGGCCGACTGTATACCCAGTGCGATGCTCTGCAGGGCCGACTGATACCCAGTGCATACCTGGTGCGATGCTCTGCAGGGCTGACTGTATACCCGGTGTGATGCTCTGCAGGGCTGACTGTACCGGCGCGATGCTCTGCGGGGCTGACTGTATACCCGGCGCGATGCTCTGCGGGCTGACTGTATACCCAGTGCATACCTGGTGCGATGCCCTGTGGGGCCGACTATACCCGGCGCGATGCCTGTGGGCGACTGTACCCGGCGCGATGCTCTGTGGGGCTGACTGTACACCATACCGGTGCGATGCCTGCGGGCTGACTGTATACCCAGCGCGATGCTCTGTGGGGCCGACTGTACACCATACCCGGTGCGATGCTCCGCAGGGCCGACTATACCCAGTGTATACCCGGCGCGATGCTCTGCGGGCTGACTGTATACCCGGCGCGATGCTCTGCGGGGCTGACTGTATACCCGGTGCGATGCCCTGCGGGGCCGACTGTATACCATACCCGGCGCGATGCTCTGCGGGCTGACTGTATACCCGGTGCGATGCCTGCGGGGCCGACTGTATACCATACCCGGCGTGATGCTCTGCGGGGCCGACTGTATACCATACCCGGTGCGTTGCCCTGCGGGGCTGACTGTATACCCGGTGGATGCTCTGCAGTGTTGCTGCCGCTCATTATTGTGGAGATGCCCCCGGCTGCTCCTGGAAATTGGTGACTTTAAGTAAACGACACACTTTCTCCTCTGTGTAGATGAGATGGAGAATCGTCAGCGGCTCCGGCCGTACACTGCTGTGGAATATGGTGGCGCTACACAAGCCCCGGGAATGTGATGTACGGTGTATCTAGGGCGGGTAGTGACTGAGCGATGGCAGCGGCCCCACAGCTCACATCTCAGGGATCCTCACACTGAGCCTATGTGCACACGTGGTGGTTTTGCTTTTGTAAATTTCTGCGCAGATTCTTCATCTCTTGGCAGAAAACACAGTGGAAATTCTGCGCGTTTTTTGTGCGGTTTTGATGCGGATTTTTTTGCTCATTAAAGATGTTCTACTGTAAAAAAATCCTTTTTCTAGTCCTCCCTCCATTGTTGATGTGTTGGCTCTATTTTTGATTCTCCGCACACACTCTTCTTCCTCCTGATTTATTTGTATTTTAAAAATCTGCTGCATTTTTTTCATCCAAATCCGCAAACATTTGCACACCTGTGGATTTGCCTAACTCAGTGGTAGTCAATGGGTGCAGAAACGCTGCAGATCCACAAAATGAATTGACATGCTGTGGAAAATAAAACGCGAATCAGTGCGGAATTTTCTGCAGCATGAGCACACCAATTGTGGATTCCCATTGATGAACCTTGCTTGAGGATTTGGTGCAATTCCGCGCGAAGAAAACGCTGTGGATCCGCAACGTGCTCATAGCCTGATGCCATAGATCACGGTGCACAACACTTTCTTTTTTTTTTTTCTTGGTCCACGTTGTTAGACTGAACCAATCCCATGGACTGAAAAAAAATTTTTCATGTGGAACTTTAATGGATTCATTGTCAGTATGTGACTAAATCACCGTAATAAAGTTTTGAGAAGTTCTGAGATTATGAGGAGGATTTGGAGAGTTTCTGAAACTTATCTTTGGCCTTCACTCTTTGCACTTGTTTTAATTACTTTTTTTAATGTTATCTAGCTGAAGAGCCCGGCGTTGCCAGTCACGTGCTTGAGAGGAGGAGTCAGACGCAGGGCTGTGCTGTGCTGGAGTAGAATTATCAGCTCCTGACACAGTAGGGTTTTATATCACAGCACTGGGGGAAGCATAGTAACCCCTTATACATGGGATTGGATGCTCCCTGCAGCAGAGCTGTGTGTGCAATGTATGTGAGGCCAAGCTGTGTGTCACAACGTGCCTGTATGACCTACCTACTGTACAACGCCTGGGTATGCTCCTGATGAGGCGGCTGATGGACTCCTGAGGGATCTCCTCCCAGACCTGGACTAAAGCATCCGCCAACTCCTGGACAGTCTGTTGGTGGATGAGCGAGACATGATGTCCCAGATGTGCTCAATCGGATTCAGGTCTGGGGAACGGGCAGGCCAGTCCATAGCTTCAATGCCTTCATCTTGCAGTAAACTGCTGACACACTCAGCCACATGAGGTCTGGCATTGTCCTGCATTAGGAGGAACCCAGGGCCAACAGCACCAGCATATGGTCTCACAAGGAGTCTGAGGATCTCATCTCGGTACCTAATGGCAGTCAGGCTACCTCTGGCGAGCACATGGAGGGCTGTGCGGCACTCCAAAGAAATGCCACCCCACACCATTACTGACCCACTGCCAAACCGGTCATGCTGAAGAATGTTGCAGGCAGCAGATCGCTCTCCACGGCTTCTCCAGACTCTCACATCTGTCACGTGCTCAGTGTGAACTTGCTTTCATCTGTGAAGAGCACTGCACCAGTGGTGAATTTGCCAATCCTGGTGTTCTGTGGCAAATGCCAAGCGTCCTGCACGGCTGTGAGCACAAACCCCCATCTATGGACGTCGGGCACTCAGACCATCCTCATGGAGTCGGTTTCTAACCGTTTGTGCAGACACATGCACATTTGTGGCCTGCTTGAGGTCATTTTGCAGGGCTCTGGCAGTGCTCCTGCTGTTCCTCGGACAAAGGTGGAGGTAGTGGTCCTGCTGCTGGGTTGTTGCCCTCCTACGGCCCCCTCCATGTCTCCCGGTGTACTGGCCTGTCTCCTGGTAGCGCCTCCAGCCTCTGGACACTACGCTGACAGACACAGCAAACCTTGCCACAGCTCGCATTGATGTGCCATCCTGGATGAGCTGCGCTACCTGAGCCACTTGTGTGGGTTGTAGAGTCCGTCTCATGCTACCACGAGTGTGAAAGCACAACCAACATTCAAAAGTGACCAAAACAGCCAGAAAGCATTGGTACTGAGATGTGGTCTGTGGTCCCCACCTGCAGAACCACTCCTTTATTGAGTGTGTCTTGATAATTGCCAATAATTTCCATCTGTTGTCTATTCCATTTGCACAACAGCATGTGAAATTGTCAATCAGTGTTGCTTCCTAAGTGGACAGTTTGATTCCACAGAAGTTTGATTTACTTGGAGTTATATTCTGTTGTTCAAGTGTTCCCTTTATTTTTCTGAGCAGTGTGTGTATATATTATAAATTTTTAGAGGTCTAATTTTTTTTGGGTGCATAATTAGTACTGAGACCCTGCTATTTCATGTAGGTTTTACATGAGTACACAATCAGACCTTCCATCAGTACATGAACATTGCACCAGACCATCAGTACGTTAACACTGGTCCAGAACCACCATTGGTACATGATTGAAGCTCCAAGCTTAGGCTACTTTCACACTTGTGTTTTTTAGCGCTGCGTATCGAGCGCACATGAAACGCATGAAAAATCCGCGTGCAAACGCGTGTAATCGCAGCGATATTTTGCAGTCGAATAGTGCGCATTGCTTTGGAAAAATGCAGCGATTGTATGCGATTTAAAGCGTTTTTGTATGCGTTTGCGTTTTTTCTGGGCAAAACACATGATGAAAATCCTTGAAAAATATTTAGACTTGAGAGTCCTCAGTGAAAATCCTTGAAAAATTGTTGCAACAGAACCCACCAATGGGACACCAGTGGGCGAGTTTCATTGAAAATCTTTATATAGAGCCTGTTCACAGCCCTTTTTTACATTTGCTTGCATTTGCCTTGATGAACATGGATCTGCTTATGCAGACTTTCTTCTTCAACCTTGATGTGGACATGGCTATGGCACAGTCTTATGCCGTTGCTTGCCATGAACGAAGAGAGATAGACAGCGGAGACGGGAGCGGCGGCGTTTGTGGGTACATCCCATTGTAGAACTCCGGGAGAGCCGTGGAGCGTATCACACCCTCTATAGCGAGCTGCAGTCAAACCCGGAGAAATTTACGACTACACCCGGATGTCACAACAATCCTTCATGGATTTACTTGCTCGGGTCCAACAATTAATAAGGAGACAGGACACCCAGCTCCGTCGGGCGATTCCTCCAGAGGTAAGACTCCTGGTGACATTATGGTACGTATTATTGATAAACAAATGCCTGCATCATTGTATTACTAATGCCATGTACTATTACAAAGATGACAGAATTATTGTTCTGCCAGCTAGTAAACAAAGACCTGCATAATTATTTTTATGCCATTTTTTTGTTTATTAATGTTTTACAAAAACATATACAATAATAATTTTTTTGTTCTTTCTATAGATTCCTTGCTACTGGAGAGAGCCTGTCTTCACTTCACTTCCAGTACCGGATTGGTATCTCCACATTGTCAGGAATTGTTGTTGACACCTGCCGGGCATTGTGGACTGTTCTCTGTCCGGAATTTATGCCCCTGCCCACCACCGAAAAGTGGCTAGAAATAGCAGAAAAATTCTGGACAACATGCAATTTCCCCAACTGTTTGGGAGCAGTTGATGGGAAACACATCCGCATCATCAAGCCTAAAAGAACAGGCTCTGAGTACTACAATTACAAGAAGTACTATTCTACAGTTCTTATGGCCATTGCGGATGCAGACTGTATGTTTGTTGCGGTGGACATTGGGGCATTTGGCCGTGGGAATGACTCACAGGCGTTTAAGAACTCGGACATGGGACGGAGGTTGTATGGAAACCAGTTTAATTTCCCATGCCACGGCCTCTTCCCCACACCGAAGGTCCACATGCCATTTGTAATGGTTGGGGATGAGGCATTCCAGATGAGCCAACACCTGCTTAAACCCTACTCCAGCCGGGACTTGGACCACAACAAAAAAATTTTCAATTACAGGCTGACCAGGGCAAGAAGAACTGTAGAGTGTGCCTTCAGTATACTGGTTTCCAGGTGGCGCATTCTGGGCACAGCCATTCATCTGAAAGTGCAAACAGTGGATGAAGTTGTGAAGGCCTGTGTGGTGCTACATAACTTTGTCATGGCGAAAGAGCACCCAAACTTTGAACTTGATGATGCAGCTCCTAACCCATTGCCTGAGTTCACTCAGCACCCTCTCAGGTCTTCTGTTGAAGTAGGCAAATGAGAGACCAATTTGCGGCCTACTTCATCTCAGATGTAGGACGGGTGGATTGGCAAGAACAAATGGTGTAAAATAATGTTCTTGTCTGTATGTTAATCAAATTTTTTTTTTTTTTATTTAAATAAAATACCTCTGTTTATACCTGTACCACGTGCAGTCTGTTTTTAAATTAAAAAACAATTATGAAATGGCCAGGTTACCAGTGAATTCATGATGCATATTTTTGGGTGCATCATGAATTTATTTGTAATCCTGACTAGGTAGTTAAATATACATGTACACAAGTTGTATGACCTTTATTTAACACAACAATTATTTGTGTCACTGTGACTTGATTTGGAACGCAGAGATAATAAAGATTATACATCTTGTTCTATACCAATGCCTGGTGGCATGCTGAAGTGGTGATGCACCAAATAACGCATCGTCACTTCAGAATCTATCAGGCCTGGGCAGGTGAGTACACATGACTTCTAAACAGCAGCATCGCTACAGTATGCTTCAAATTAATGCAGACTGAAGCAACGCTGCTGGTTAAAACTCATGTCTATTCACCTGGCCAGGTGTGATAGTAATGATACAAGGTCAGGGTATTGTACATATAAAGTGTATTTTCACCATCATCTCCTCTGTTTCTTCAACACACACTGAATAGAGGATGTGCTCAATTACAAGCTATATCTAGAATCCCTGGCCTTCTATCACAAAGTGAAATAATGTCAAAAACACACCACACTCATTTAATTTTTTAGTATATCTGGCAAGGTTAAATAGATATGCCTTGCACTCAACACCATCCTCTATTCAGTCTGTGCAATATTAGCAGACAGACAGACTGTTGGTGCAAAAAAAGGAATATATTTGTGTTTTGGACTAAACATATCTCCATGAAGTACACAAACTTGTGTCATTCCTGTAGTTATGTGTAGTCAAAAACGCAAAGTGTACATCGCAGTGTGTGTACGTCGCAGTGTGTAGGTGGCAAATAAACACAAAGCAAACCAAAATTACTAAAAGAAGATTGGCACATTTATTTTGTACAACAGGAAAACAACATTTGAATTGGCAATGATTTTTGGATTACATTTGTATAGATCACATTATAATTTTTTTTTATTAAAAAATAAAATATTTCTATTCACACAAAGGTTTTTGATAGATCACATTAGTACAATTTGTGTCCAACATGAGCATGGTATTGTCACTGCCCCAGAAGTAATAGAAAAATCAGATTAGTACAATGTTTGTACAAGATGCAATTGGTAGTCACTGCCCCAGTAGTAATAGAAAAAATCAGATTAGTACAATGTTTGTACAAGATGCAATTGGTAGTCACTGCCCCAGTAGTAATAGAAAAATCAGATTAGTACAATGTTTGTACAAGATGCAATTGGTAGTCACTGCCCCAGTAGTAATAGAAAAACAGATTATTACAATGTGTGTACAAGATGCCATATGTATCGTCACTGCACAGAAGTTGTATAGAAATGTGCTTTTTTATTACAATTTTTATGCTACTGACGTTTTGGTGGTGATTTCGATAATCTGGGGGTGTGCAGAGATGAAGAGCGGCTGGAAACCGATGAAGGGGTTCGAGGGGAAGGGGCAACAAAAGTAGTGGGTGAAGGAAGATCACACATCAAATGAGAGGCACTTTGAGACACATTAGGAGGAGAGGGTGGATGGACAAACAAAGATTTTTTATTTTTTCTTCTTGGGGACAGGAGTACCATGCATGGACCGACTTCTCTGTGTCCGCCTTGAGCTGGTTGACCTTGGCCTTGAATCAAAAAAGACTGAATGTGGGTCACCGCTCTCATGCTCGGTGGTGGCAGTGGCGGTGGAAGTGTTGGCAGTGCTCGGAGTAACAAAAGGGTTGGCGGTGTTCCAAGGAGAAGTGGGTGCCCTTGAAATGGCTTGTTGCTGACTGGTGGCGGTACTCATAGGATCAGTGGGTGCTGTAGCGGGAAATTGTTGACTGGTGGCGGTACTCCTAGAAGGAGAAGTGGGTGCCCTTGAAATGGATTGTTGCTGACTGGTGACGGTACTCATAGGATCAGTGGGTGCTGTGGCGGGAAATTGTTGACTGGTGGCGGTACTCCTAGAAGGAGAAGTGGGTGTGTTGGCCCAAGCAGGTACTGCGCTAGCTTGAGTCCATGACTGTGGACCAGTGTCTGTGGGGTGTTGCTCCACACAGGAGCAGCGCTTGACATGGTGGTGGCGACGGTGGAGTGTCCAACAGTACTCGGACTTGTGGTGGTGTATTGGTGACTCGGAATGCTGGTGGCCGTGCAGTGGTATGCAGCAGAAGTCGGTAGTGATGTGTGGCGAATCAGTGGTGGCACTGTTGGATATGCAACCACTGACTGCTGCACGTACCGATTCTGCTGCATCTGCTGCAAGTAAGCATTGCTGCAGGCCTGCATCACACTCAGCTGTTGCTCAGGAGTAAGGTGTTCCGCCATGCCCCGTTCTATTTTACTGAAAAAATGGTGCGCTGGTCTGTTGAGGTCGGCCTCCAGGCGATCAAGACGCTGTTCGACACTTGAAACGGTGATCCATGTGGGTAAAACCACGTTCCATCAGTGAAAAACCGCTTCCAACTCTGCCTCCAAGCGTCTTGATATTGCCTTGAAAGGACTCGCTCAAGAGAACAAACTCGGGCAAGACATTCCTCTCCATGGCCCTCTGCCGCTGCCGGGAAGTGCCCGCAAAACCAGTGGCAGAGACCTGGGAGAGGGGAACACCTGATGGACCAGCTTCCTGGTCACCAGCTGTCTGTGTTGGTGACCTGCAAGTTGCTTCCAGGCTGTCGGATGGCTGGGACGAGTCCAAGGTTGTCCGAGGAAGGACCGCTTCAGGGACAGGCTGCATGGTGCTGCTCCAGGTGCTGTGGAAAGAAAAACAAAACATTACTATAATGCATGAACAAGAAGCATCAGCTGTAGAAAAGAAAATTAAAAAGAAAAAACTTACGCTCTGCTAGCAAGGACCGGTCTCAGGAACGCCAACTCGCGATAATAACGATATTTATTTCTGGGCCTTGCTGCAGAACCACTGCGAACCTGTCCCTCTGCTCGAACATCAGTGTTGAAGCGGTCCTTCATCGAGCGCCATCGTGTGCGGATTTTGTTCACTGTTGATCAAAAAAAAAAAAATATTTATACAATGGAGTCTGTGCAAAATCACTCTCAACACACATACCTGAATGAAAATTTAAAACTGAATGCAGCATTATAAAAAGATCAAGAATCCACATGTCATTGACTGTTGAACCATTTTGCACTGTTGGGTTTGCTGGCAGAATATATCTGCAATAAACCCATCAGTGGCCTCAGGAACAACAGTGAGTGCAGCATAAAAACAAACACTAGAATGCAGAACACATTGCAATAGCTAACACAGGGCAGTCACTGTTGAACCAGAGGGCACTGTTGGGTTTGCTGGCAGAATATATCTGCCAGTAAACCCATCAGTGGCCTCAGGAACAACACTGAGTGCAGCATAAAAACAAACACTAGAATGCAGAACACATTGCAATAGCATACACAGGGCAGTCACTGTTGAACCAGAGGGCACTGTTGGGTTTGCTGGCAGAATATATCTGCCAGTAAACCCATCAGTGGCCTCAGGAACAACACTGAGTGCAGCATAAAAACAAACACTAGAATGTAGAACACATTGCAATAGCATACACATGGCAGTCAGTGTTGAACCAGAGGGCACTGTTGGGTTTGCTGGCAGAATATATCTGCCAGTAAACCCATCAGTGGCCTCAGGAACAACAGTGAGTGCAGCATAAAAACAAACACTAGAATGCAGAACACATTGCAATAGCATACACAGGGCAGTCAGTGTTGAACCAGAGGGCACTGTTGGGTTTGCTGGCAGAATATATCTGCCAGTAAACCCATCAGTGGCCTCAGGAACAACACTGAGTGCAGCATAAAAACAAACACTAGAATGCAGAACACATTGCAATAGCATACACAGGGCAGTCACTGTTTAACCAGAGGGCACTGTTGGGTTTGCTGGCAGAATATATCTGCCAGTAAACCCATCAGTGGCCTCAGGAACAACAGTGAGTGCAGCATTACAGAGAATGAAAATACTTACTAAACGCCTTTTTGAGGTTTGGAGAGGCGCTGTCCCAGCCATCCATCAACGCTTCGGCCACCTCGTTCCATAGCCGCCGGGTCACCACATTGTCCTTGTACTGCGGATCACGGCTGTCCCACAACGGGACACGCTCATGGACCTGGCAGATGAGGGCCTCATTATCCACATACAGGTCGTCGTCCCGTTGTGGAACCTAGAAGAAACAAAATAAAAATTACAATCTTTTTTTTTTTTTTACAAAGAAAAGAACAATAGGAGTAGAAAAGAAATAGACATTCAAAGGCTATATACTTACATTCCGTCTCGCCACCGGGACTTGACTCGGCTGCGACTGCTCCTGCTGAGACTCCTCAATGCCCGTGTCCGACGATGATGTCTGAAAAAGAAACACAAATTTTAGCCATTTGTAGATTCAGCAGCTATACTTACCCAAAGGCAGAAAGATACTCACATCATGCTCTGCTTTGGCCAGTTCTTGCCGGGATGTTGAATATTCTGATCCAGAAGACATGCTGCAAAAAAAATAAAAAATGACATGAGCACATATTACATTATAAGGACAGCCTGTCATTTGTTTAAAGATTACTCACATTCTTGCACTTTGGATCGGTCTTGAGTCCAGGCACAGTGTCTCCAGGCAATATCAAGGCTGTTGTGGTCCAAGATGGATCTTGCAGTCTCCAGGTCCAGTCTCCAGGCTGTGTGGTATGGTGCACACTGTTTGCAGGCCTTTTTATAGGGATCCAGGCTGTATCTTCAGGTCTTATCAGCATGCAGTCTCCAGGCAGTCTGAGTAGGGGTCTGTGTGGCACTGACACCTTCCTAAATCTATACTCATTTTATCTAGACTCCTCAGAAACAATGTATCTTGTCTAGGGGGTAATTTGACAAGTGTCTAGACATTGTTTAACAAAAAATCGCGTGCGCGTACAAGCGCACAGCCACACGCACGCCAACGCCCACATAGACGGCAATGATATTTTTGTGCGCATAGCGTGCGCGCACTTGCGCACGCGCATTTTTAAATTGTGATGAAAAAAAAATGCAACATGTAGCGTCTAGCGCGTCTGGGCGCACACCTGGAAAATGCGCTGCGCACGCAAAACGCTAATGAGCGCGTGCAAGCGCAAGACACTGCGCCCACCATGTTAATGATAGGGGAACATTGCGCATGCGACCAATAGCGCACGATACGCAGCGCTAAAAAACGCAAGTGTGAAAGTAGCCTAAGTACAGTGATCTATTATAATGTCTGATCAGCCCCTATATGCACTTAATTGCATAAACCCACAACTCCCAGTATGACTTTATCAGTAGTAAGTAGATGTTGGGAGTTATCAGACTGTGGACCATATAGGAATCACAGTACTGATGAGATATACTCAGTATCACAAACATTACACTTAAGCCCCCGTCTCACACAGCGATCTTGCTAGCGAGATCGCTACTGAGTCACTAGTTTTGTGACGCAGCAGCGATCTCCCCAGCGATATCGCTGTGTGTGACATTCAGCGACGATCAGCCCCCCTGCTGGGTATCTCTGATAGTCGCTGAATGTCCTGGACATTTTTTTGATCGTTGGTCTGCTGGCCAGCATGCATCGCTGCGTGTGACAGGCGGGAGACCAGCGATTAGCTGGTAACCAAGGTACACAGCGGGTTTCCAGGCGCGGAGATGTGCCTGGAAACCCGCTGTGTACCTTGGATACCAGCGCCCTGATGCAGGGAGCTGGTAACCAACGTACACTGCGGGCAACTAAGCGAAGTTACCCGCAGTGTCGCTGTCCTGATCGCTGCCTGTTTGGCAGCTCAGCAGCGATCATGTAGCGACACACCAGCGATCCTGATCGTTGTCGGGATCGCTGGTGTATCGCTATGTGAGACCTGGGCTTTAGGAACCTTGTAGGTGACATCTGAGAAGTCATTCAAATTCCTTTTGTCTCCATGTAGTACAGACGCCATGATGACATTTCATGGTCAGCGCTCGTCTCTACAGACTTCCATCATATACAGGACATCCTGACATGGTGTCCTATTAAATACGTGTTATAATGCTCCTGAATAAAAATATCTGCCCTAGCAGTGTCCAAACAGTACCCCACACAATACTAATCCGTACACTGCATCTTCGTTTCCTACCAGCACTTACTGTCCTCTATTTCCTCTGGGTCCTCAATGTCTCTGCGGTGACATCAGTAGTATGATGAGGTCAGTAGCTTCATGACCTCACACGCCGCTGCCCGTCGGAGCGGGGAGCTGATGAGCGCTGCTCTGCTCTTGTCCTGGCGCTGAAGTGTATTTTTTAAAAGGCAAAAATTCTTTTGAATACAAGAAGGGAGCCGGCGTACCGGACCTCCACTGCTCCTGAGATTGCGGGAACCATTGATCTGGATTTCGTGCTCATTGCTTTCCTTGCATGACGATGCTCCAGACCACCCTCTGTACCAGGACAACGGCAGCACTGGGTGGGAGAAACGGGCAATGCATTTATTTTGGGGAATGGCCCCAGAGTCTTACCCCACAATCTGATGCATCAATTTCCAGTTTTACTTCTCATTAAGGCCAGTTTCACATACCTGTGATTGGATCGGAATACCCTGCCAAGCGCTGGATCTCCTGAGATGAGGGGCTCCACAGCACCATGGAATATGTGCTTATGATGCATTATCAGAACACCACAGTGCCCCTCCAGCTTGTCTTCTCCCTTTCTCCAGTGAGGTGCAGAGCCACGTGATCCATCAGACCAGGCACCTTCTTCCATTGCTCCATCACCCAGTCCTGATGCCCATTAAAGGCCTTTTTTCGTGATTCATGATTGAAATTCTGAACAATTTTCAGTTTTGGACCAAACACCGCAAACTGTGCTGCTCCGATATCGACCAGTAGTAGCCATCTCAGTGAACTAGTCTCTTCTGTGGAATTGGGCAAGAGGAGCTAGCCTTGTCTTCCCACAGGCATCAATGCCTTAAAGTGTAACCAAACCTTCAGTAGCCTTAAAGGGGATTGTTCAACAGTAAAACTAATTGTCTCCATCCCTGGAAGTGGTGTCATCTCCATTTGGAAGTCACAGAACCCCTGCAGCCGATAACTAGCCACAGCGGTCAGATTACTAAAAACACATTTGCGATGCAAAAAAATGAGAAGCAAACTTGGTGGGCGCTGTCATGATCAAGACTGGGATGAGGTGTAGAAAAACTTTTTTTAAAAGCAATGCGTTTCAAAATCTATCCTATTTCTTCCTCACTTGATAGTATTAGAACTGTAAAGCTCAGCACAATGTCTGCTGTAACACATTCAGCTACCAACGGTTTGTTCTAAGGCTCCATTAAGACCAGTGTTTCCCAAATTCCAGTGCTCACCGCCACCCACAGGTCATGTTTTCCGGATTCCCAGGTGAGAGAATTTCTGATGCCTTGATGATACTTCTATCATCTGTGCAATACTAAGGAAAATCCTGAAAACATGACTTGTTAGAGGACTGGAGTTTGGGAAACGATGGTTTACATAGACTGACCTTCAATCAATTCTTAAGAGGAAGATGAGCGACACCAGACCACTGGTGGAAAAAGTCAGAAAAGGGCCCCTGTGCAAGGACAATACATGGGCCCTTTGCAGCCTAAGATCTCCTAAAAATGCAAAATTGCACCTGCTTTGGAGGTTAAATGGGCCCCCTCACCTCTGGGGCCCCTGTGCGGCTGCACAGGTTGCATCAATGATATGTCCGCCCATGACCAGACCCAACAATGCAGACGAGCTGAAGGCTGTTATCAAAGCAACCTGGGCTTCCATAAAACCTCAACAGTGCCACAGGCTGATCGCCTCCATGCCACGCCACATTGATGCAGTAATTGGTGCCAAAGGAGCCCCAACCAAGTATTGAGAGCATTTACTGAACATACATTGCAGTAGGCCAACATTTCGGACTTTAAAATAATTTTTCACGCTGATGTTATAAAGAAAGATCTTTGAACAAATTATTAAAGAACATGTATGTAAGTACCTGCATAAAAATGAAGTGATTAAACAGAGTCAGCATGGGTTTGTAACTAATAAGTCATGTCAAACTAACTTAATTTCCTTCTATGACAGAATCACTGACTGGGTGGCTCAGGGAAATGCTGTAGATATAGTATATCTTGACTTCAGCAAAGCATTTGACAAAGTATCTCACACAATCCTTATTGAAAAAAAGACTAAGTATGGAATGGACAAGGCAACTGTTAGGTGGATTCATAACTGGCTTAGTGATCGGACTCAAAGAGTGGTCGTAAATGGCTGCACATCCAGTTGGAAGAATGTCTCAAGTGGGGTACCACAAGGCTCTGTTTTGGGCCCTGTATTGTTCAACATCTTTATCAATGATTTAGATGAAGGAATTGAGGGTAAACTGATCAAATTTGCTGATGACACAAAGCTAGGAGGGGTAGCTAATACTAGAGAAGAGAGAGAGGATTCAAAAAGATATACATAAACTGGAGCAGTGGGCAGCTACTAACAGAATGGTTTTTAACAGGGAAAAATGCAAAGTACTACATCTGGGCAATAAAAATGAAAAAAGCATATACAAAATGGGAGGAATAGGGCTAAGTAACAGCACATGTGAAAAAGACTTGGGTATACTAATTGATCACAGACTGAACATGAGTCAACAGTGTGATGCAGCAGCAAAAAAGGCAAATACAATTCTAGGATGTATCAACAGAAGCATACAGTCTAGATCACGTGAGGTCATTATTGCCCTCTACTCCTCTTTGGTCAGACCTCATCTGGAATACTGTGTCCAGTTTTGGGCACCACATTTTAAAAAAGACATCAACAAACTGGAGCAAGTTCAGAGAAGAGCCACCAGAATGGTGACCGGTCTGCAAACCATGTCCTATGAGGAACGGTTGCAGGATTTGGGAATGTTTAGCTTGCAAAAAAGAAGACTGAGAGGAGACTTAATAGCTGTCTACAAATATCTCAAGGGCTGTCACATTGTAGAAGGATCATCTTTATTCTCATTTGCACATGGAAAGACTAGAAGCAATGGGATAAAACTGAATGGGAGGAGACACAGATTAGATATTAGAAAAAACTTCTTGACAGTTAGGGTGATCAAGGAGTGGAACAGGCTGCCACGAGAGGTGGTGAGTTCTCCTTCAATGGAAGTCTTCAAACAGAGGCTGGACAGACATCTGTCAGGGATGATTTAGAGAATCCTGCTTTGAGCAGGGGGTTGGACCAGATGGCCCAGGAGGTCCCTTCCAACTCTACCATTCTATGATTCTATGATTCTATTCTAATTTACTGAGATGTCTTTTGTGTTTTCATTGGCTGTAAGCCATAATCATTAACAGAAATAAACACTTGACATAGATCACTCTGCAATCTAATATATAAAGCTGAATGTATGTATGTGTCTATGTATGTGGGTATGTTTGTCCGGGATTGGAATCCGCACCGTCGCACTTACGGGCATGAAATTTTGCACGCCCGCACGTCTCGACCCCGAAAGAGTCCTAGGCTATGTTTTGAATCAAAATTTTAACCCCGCGCGTTCCAAATCGCCAAACAATTTTGGCCCTATCTACATAATGGGGAGAAAGCTGAATGCTTGTGTGTATGTCCGGCATAGGAATCTGCATTTACGGGCATGAAATTTTGCACACCCGCACGTCTCGACCCCGGGAGCGTCATAGGCTAGGTTTTGAGTAGAAATTTTAACCCCGCGCATTCCAAATCGGCAAATAATTTTGGCCCGGGATAGGAATCTGCACCGTTGTACTTACGGGCATGAAATTTTGCATGCCCGCACATCTCAACCCCAGGAGCATTATAGGCTATGTGTTGAATGGAAATTTTAACCCCCGCACGTTCCAAATCGCCAAACAATTTTGGCCCTATCTACATAATGGGGAGAAAGCTGAATGCTTGTGTGTATGTCCGGCATAGGAATCTGCATTTACGGGCATGAAATTTTGCACACCCGCACGTCTCGACCCCGGGAGCGTCATAGGCTAGGTTTTGAGTCGAAATTTTAACCCCGCGCATTCCAAATCGGCAAATTATTTTGGCCCGGGATAGGAATCTGCACCGTTGTACTTACGGCATGAAATTTTGCATGCCCGCACATCTCAACCCCAGGAGCATCATAAGCTATGTGTTGAATGGAAATTTTAACCCCCGCACGTTCCAAATCGCCAAACTATTTTGGCCCTATCTACATAATGGGGAGAAAGCTGAATACTTGTATATAGATATAATCATTACAATTTGTTATAACTAACCGTAGTTAGGTACTATGCCCGGGCAGCGCCGGGCTCTTCAGCTAGTGACTCTATAAATTAACTTTTTGATGATATTCTAATTTTGTGAGATGCACCTGTAAATAAGCATGGTACTGCTGAAAACGTCTTGTCCCGGAACACAAGCCACCATACAGCTCCATCAGCAGAAAAATAAAAACGCTCTCAGAATAAAGCGATGCAAAAACAATTTTTTGTATAAAATAGTTTTTATTGTGTAAAAGCGCCAAAACATAAAAGAAGATATAAGAGGTATCGCTGTAATCGTACTGACCCGATGAATAAAACTGCCTTGTGCATTTTACCACACACGGAACAGCATAAATCCTGCCCAAACAAAAAGAAAACCTGAATTGCTGGTTTTTGTTTATTTTGCCTCCCAAAAATCGGAACAGAAAGTGATAAAAAATGTCATGTGCCCGAAAATGGTACCAATAAAAACATCATCTCGTCCCACAAAAAACAAGCCTTCGCATGAGTCTGTGGGCCAAAATATGGAACAATTATAGCTCTCAAAATATGGTGATGCAAAACCTAGTTTTCGCAATAAAAGGCATCTTTTAGTGTGTGACAGCAAACAAAAATAAAAACCCGCCATAAATCTGGTATCGCTATTATCGCACCGACCCGAATAAAGTTGCCTAATCACTTATACCCAACGAGGATCGGCATAAAAAATAAACAATTCTTCACATGCTGTTGATTTTTTTTCATTCTGCCTCCCAAAGATCGCAGTAAGGCTCGGCGCACATTTATCCTGCACTCTGTGCTGAGAGCTTGCATCAGGGTTTCCGTGTATATCTCTGAAATATGTGAATCAGACGGAACCTCTGGCGGAAGATTCCCTATAATGAGGCAGATGGAGGCTCTGTGGACGTCCTGTGATCTGGCGGTGTTCGTGTTTTTAGGATTGCATAAAAGTGCCGTCGGCCACAGTTTTGTGCAGTTCTGAATAGGACACCACTGAACAGAGGCCAGATGAAGTCCAGAGTAAATCTAATGCCTCATAGTGAATGGATCCCTCAGAGGTTTTATTTGTCACGTCAATCGGAGATTTAGATGGAAACCCCAAAGTAAGTGCTCAGCGTAGAGCGCCGGATAAATGTGATCATAAATGTTATGTAAAATGTTCCCAATAAAAGCTTCAACTCAATCCACATAAAAAGCAAGCCCTCACTCAGGTCTGTCATCTGTTAAAGGGAATCTGTCACCCTAAATTGGCGGGATATTTAAATGATGGCAGTCAGGTCAGATGGGCGGTATTTTGGGTACTTGCCTTAACATGTTGTTCGCCGCTGTCTCCATTATTTCTGGGAATTGTAGTCGTTGCCCTCCATATAACGCACCTGCGCATTGCAATCTTGAATTGCGCACGCGCAGTATGCTTTGCCCGCAGATTGCAATGCGCAGGCGCGTTATATGGGGGGCAATGACTACAATTCCCAGAAATAATGGAGACAGCGGCAAACATGTTAAGGTAAGTACCCAAAACACCGCCCATCTGACCTGACTGCCATCATTTAAATATCCCGCCAATTTAGGGTGACGGATTCCCTTTAACAGAAATACAGCTCTGGCAAAAATTAAGATATCACTGCAAAATTTTCAGTTTGTCTGATTTTTCTCTTTATAGGTATACTTTTGAGTAAAATGTAAATTGCTCTTTTATTCTATAAACTACTGACAACATGTCTCCTAATTTCCAAGCAATAAATTTTGTATTTATTTTCAGAAAATGAGAAATGGTCAAAATAACAAAAAATGCAGTGCTTGCAGACCTCAAATAATGCTAAGAAAACAAGTTCATAATCATTTAGAAACAACAATACTAATGTTTTAACTCAGGAAGAGTTCAGAAATCAATATTTTGTGGAATAACCATGATTTTTAATCACAGCTTTCATGCGTCTTGACATGCTTTCCACCAGTCTTTCACACTGCTTTTGGGTGACCTTATGCCACTCCTGATACAAAAATTTAAGCATTTCTTCGTTGTTTGATGGCTTGTGACTAGTGTTGAGCGATACTGCTCGATATCTAAAAATATCGGATCGGAATGGTATCGCCGATATCACTAAATATCGTCGATATCCGATTCCGATACCGGAAGTCCCATGTAAGTCTATGGGAACAAAATATCGCAAATAAAAAAACACTTTCTTTCGTTGTAAACACAAAATATACACACATAGAATACATATATATATATATACATGTCATTGTGACATATATATATATACATATATTTATAGTTTATACACTTCTACATAGTAAAATAGACTCTGATTCAATTGCCGGGTAAAGCCGTGACATACCCCATAGAAGTCGACGGGCTCGGTGCCGAGTACCCCCAAAACCTCTGGCTCTGTGCGACTCAACTTGGGCGTCACGAACAGGATTCTGTAGCTCGCTATAAGCGAGTCCTGTGTGCCTGAATTGAACTGGTTTTGTGCTTGAGAATTGCTAAAATCATCAGAGAATGTATTTGCCATTTTTCCGCCATATCTGCGTCACGACGAGGCACTGGTGAAGAAGAAGGGCGTGCTCTTCGTGGGTGTACACTCACTCAGTGGCGCGAAAACGATGGCCGACCACTCTAAATGGTACTGCAATGTAACATCGTGCCCCACAGCTCTTCAGTTCCGCCTCCTCATCCTCCTCAGTGTGCGGAAACTAACACGAAGGTCCCGCCTCACTACAAAAGAGGGGCCCTCTCCAGATACTAATGACACATGTGCTAACTCCCGAGTGCTGTCAGCTGCTTGAATACTTGTGACTAATGACACATGTGACTTGGCAGAGATGGCTAATGGACACGAGCAGAAGTGTGAAGGGATGGAGCAGTCAGAGCTCTCCCCCCACGGAAGCGACCCGATCGCCACGGAACCACCGTTGGGCACCCGGCCTGGAAACCCTCCTACGCTGCAAGAAGCGGAGGATACCCTAAGAGGCCTGGCCTGGCACCGGAGGAGGTCGCCAGGATGGAAGCCAGCTGGCGTGCCCTAAAACTAAACTTGGAGCGGCGCCAATCCCTCTTACCTGAAGTGTCTGTACCGGAAGGTGAGGCACCCGTTCTAGTAGAGGAGTCCGTGCGGGCATCCCAGCCCTTGCAATGTGATCCGGTTGACGTTGTCGCAGTGGAGGCACCCGTTCCTGCAAAAAACGCTGCACCGGCAGCACCCCAGATCCCGCTGTCTGCCCCCGTCGCTGAGACAGAAGAAGCGACACCCGTCCTCATGGAGGAGGCCGTCAGGCACCAGAGGTCTACCTGTCTGTACGGAGCCCCGACTGTCATCTGTTCCAGAGCCGGCTGCTTCCTCCGCAGGTGAGCGCCGCCAGGACTGTCGGGCGCCAGGAGAGCTGCCGCAAACCGGACATCGTAAGCTGCAGTTTGATGGTGGAGACATGGAGATGCTGGTGGAGGAGAATTAAAACCGGCGTCAGGAGGAAGAGTGTAGACGTCGGGAGAGAGAAGCCGAGCGACAAAGGGAGCAGCGCGAATCCCAGAAGCTTCGCAACGTCACATCGAGAAGGACCGGGCAGATAAGGACCGGATGAGAAAAGATAAAGGAACCGTGTGGGAGCCGCGGCGTAAGGGTGCATACGGACTTTAATTAAAGGTGGTTGGGGCTTCATCCAGGAGCCTGGACTTTATTTAGAAGTGTTTGTGACCCGGCGGGACGTGGAGACTCACCTCCCAGAAGGACACCCGGGGAGGGACCTGTTGCCAGGAGACTTGGTGACTTACACCCGACACTGGGGTTACAATGGATGGTACGCCCTAAATGTTACCAGGTGTGACCCCTTCCCCAGAGTGTCAGGAACCTGTGAGACCCTCGGAGCCTTCAGCCTCCCACATCCAGGCCTCTGCACAAGTGCCCACCCACGCCGTAAATCTCCCCAGCCTCCCTCAGTGGTCTCCTCAGCAGCCCCAGCTATGGACATGATAATGATAGCTGGCCCGTACCCGGCGCCTGTTAGGCACCCTGGGGTTCGTTCAGTCCGGGACATAGGGCTCCAGACCCAGAGGGAGATGAAAGACGTGGCCACACAGACACAGATAGCGGGTCACGACTTGACTGTACAGACCACACACGTCATCAGGTCCTGGTGGTCCTTGGTGTCTCGGATGTTTGGCAAGCATCAGAAGAGTACCAGGTGTACTGAACCTCAGAATAGTAAATTGTTGATTACGAGGTGAAAGTTCTAAAGTTTTTTAATTTAAAAAACACAACACATTGTATTACTTATTACAGTTATCTGCGACGCATGATTCCTGTAAAATGAAAAAAAAACAGTATCACCTGTCCGACGCAGTCATGAACGAGTGTTCCCATGACGATCAGTCTGTAATCAGATACAGGCAGAGCTGTCATCCTGCGCGCATCAGTGATACCGCTTCCGGTGACTCACGATGGTTTCGGCGGATTACCTGCGTCACTGCATTATCGCGAAAACTGCATGTACGCCAGTGAAGATATGGCGCCATCAAGCATCCAGAGTACGCCGGATCTTGCCAGGTAGTGCTGCACTCCTGACAGAACGACGACATACAGTGACAGTGAAATCGATTCCGGTTCCTATTGAAATTCGTACTCGAATTCGAAGCCGATACACTATATCGGCCGTACCGATTTTGGTTCGTATCGCTCACCTACTCACCACAAATGGCGGAATAGAACTTAAATTTGTTGGACTAGTTGATAGGGGATATCTAGACATGCTGGACGATGTGTCACGACTTGGCGTATTTTCAGGCTATATCTTTTAGACAGACATAAATACGGGTGGGGTGTGTTTATATGTAATCATCTTAAACCACCGGTGATAGTGATCTAATGATCATATCAAGGGATGGTAGAGGTTGGAGGAACCTCCTAGGGCCTTGTTCAACCCTCTCAAAGAGGATTTCTAATCATCCAGACAGATGTCTGTCACCTTGTTGAGATTCCATGAGGAGATTACCCTCTCTGCAGCCTGTCACTCTTGTACCTAATGTAATAAGTTTTATACTAATCTGGTTCCCCAATCAGTTTCATCCATTGCTTCTATTTTCTTGTCAATGAGATCAAGTGATCTTCTACTTGTGACAGCCTTGAGTATTGTAACGGGTCAGGGAGGCGGAACCTCTGAGCTTTATTATACAAGGAGGCTTTCCTTGTAAAGGAGCGGGTGGCGCCCGGGGAGACAGACAGGAAGTCACGGCAAGTGACAGGGACAGTCTTTGGTGGACAGACGCGGGAAAGAGTGTCACGGCAAGTGACCGGGGCAGTCTCTGGATAGACAGGCAGATAGTCACGGCAAGTGACCGGGGCAGTCTCTTGATAGACAGGCAGGTAGTCACGGCAAGTGACGGGGCAGTCTCTGGATAGACAGGCAGGTAGTCACGGCAAGTGACCGGGGCAGTCTCTGGATAGACAGGCAGGTAGTCACGGCAAGTGACGGGGCAGTCTCTGGATAGACAGCAGGTAGTCACGGCAAGTGACCGGGGCAGTCTCTGGAATGGACAGGTATATACTACCTGAGATGGTGGAGCCTCCCGGTAGGCTAGCAGGCAGATGACAGATGAACGCCCCCAAGTGAGCAGGCGAGAGTCTCTGGAATAGACGATGGTCACCGCATGTGACGTCCGAACCTCCGGGTAGGTCTGCAGGCAGATGGCAGATGAACGCCCCCAAGTGAGCAGGCGAGAGTCTCTGGAATAGACGATGGTCACCGCATGTGAGTCCGAACCTCCGGGTAGGTCTGCAGGCAGATGGCAGATGAGCGCCCCCAAGTGAGCAGGCGAGATTCTCTGGAATAGCCGATGGTCACCACCGGTGACGGCCGAACCTCCAGGTAGGCTTGCGGACAGGTAGCAGACAGCAAACTGGCAGGAGACAGGCAGGTAACTGGTAACGGAACCTGAGGGCTGAAGCAGAGTTAAACAGTGCAACAACATTGCTCGGGCACCTCCATTAAGGAGGGAGTACTTTATATAAGGGTGGAGTCCTCCAGGCATTGGCCGGGGACCTTTTTGAAAGATGCGCGCGGCCCTTTAAGAGCGGGGGAGCGCGCGGCGCGCGCCCTAAGCCAGCGCAGGGAAGGAGCGCACGACCCCAGCAGGGCGGAAGGAGGACGCCGGGGGGTAAGAGGGGCGACGTCCCTGCCTGGCAGAGGACGCTGGTGCAGGGGAACAGCGTCCCTGCCTGGCAGAGGCAGGGACGCCGGCGCTACAGTACCCCCCCTTTTTGGCCCCCCCTTTTTTAGGTCAGAAAGAAATTTAGCTAGGATGAGAGGGGCATGGATGTTCTCCCGAGGCTCCCACGTTCTGTCCTCAGGACCAAACCCTTCCAATCCACCAGAAAATAGGTCTTTCTTCCTACCCTTTTGGTGGCCAAAATGTTCTCTACCCCAAATTCGTTCTCAGCAGACAGTGGAGCAGGAGGTGTACCTGTAGACTTGACAAAAGAGTTAAGTACCACCGGTTTGAGGAGAGATACATGGAAGGAGTTAGGCCGGGAGTTTCAATTTATAGGACACTGGGTTGATCTGACTGATGATCTCCAGAGGACCGATGAACCGAGGACCTAACTTGTAGGAAGGAATCTTGAGCCGAACATACTTGGACGAGAGCCAGACCTTATCCCCAGGACGGAATTGAGGGGGATCCAGACGTTTCTTGTCTGCATGTCTCTTCATGCGCTCAGATGACAGAATGAGTGCGGACCGGGTACTCTCCCATATGGAGGAGAATTCGTTAACCAGGGATTCCGCAGCTGGATTGTCCACAGAGATGGAAATAGGTACAGGGATCCGAGGATGTTGACCGAAGACTACAAGAAACGGAGATTTAGAGGAAGATTCGCTCTCGTGATTGTTGTACGAAAATTCGGCCCAAGGCAGGAGATCCACCCAGTCAGAATGGTGGGCATTAACGAAGTGCCGGAGATAACTGGTCAGAATCTGATTGATTCGCTCGACTTGACCATTGGACTGTGGGTGGTAAGCGGAGGAGAAATCCAGGGTGACGTCTAGCAACTTACAAGTGGCTCTCCAGAAACGTGAGGTGAACTGTACCCCACGATCCGACACAATGTGACGAGGCAGACCATGAAGACGGAAGATGTGGCGGATAAAGTCTTTAGCCAACTCGGGTGCAGACGGAAGCCCTGGCAGGGGAATGAAGTGAGCCATCTTGGAAAATCGGTCAACGACCACCCAAATGACCGTACAACCAGCAGAGACGGGAAGATCCGTTATGAAGTCCATGGCTATATGCTGCCAGGGGGCAGCGGGTACAGGAAGCGGGAGAAGACGGCCGGCAGGCAGGTGTCTCGGAACTTTGTTGCAGGCACAGGAGGCACAGGCAGAAACAAAGTCTACTACATCCTTGTGCAGGGTAGACCACCAGTAATGCCGGGTAATGAGCTGGAGGGTCTTTTTCTGACCAGCGTGGCCAGCTAGTTTAGACGAATGACCCCAGTGGAGGATCCTCTCCCGATCAGGTACCGATACGAACGTCTTACCAGGAGGGAGACGATTTAGACTCACGGGAGCCACCTGCATCACTCTGGCGGGATCGATGATATGTTTAGGTTCCTCCTCGAGATCCGACACCAGGAAAGACCGGGACAAGGCATCCGCCTTGATGTTCTTGTCGGCTGGGCGAAAGTGTAAAAGAAAGTCGAAGCGGGCAAAAAACAAGACCACTGGGCTTGACGAGGGTTAAGTCTCTGGGCATGCTGGAGGTAAGCCAGATTCTTGTGGTCAGTGTAAATGATTACCGGATGAAGAGCCCCTCGAGTAGGTAACGCCACTCCTCCAATGCCAGCTTGATGGCCAATAACTCTCGGTCTCCTATGGAGTAATTGCGCTCAGAAGAGGAGAAGAGTTTTGAGAAGAAGCCGCAAGATACCATTCTCCCGGAAGAAGACTTTTGAGTCAGTACCGCTCCGGCTCCAGAAGAGGAAGCGTCCACCTCCAGGAAGAACTGCTTGTTGCCGTCCGGGCGATGCAGCACTGGAGCGGAAGAGAAGGCCTGTTTTAAGGAAAGAAAGGCCTCCTCTGCTTCGGGCGTCCACTGTTTGGGGTTAGCATTCTTGCGGGTGAGCGCGGAGATTGGAGCAGTCCGGGAAGAGAAGTGCGGTATGAAGAGGCGGTAATAATTGGCGAATCCCAGGAACCGCTGAATGGCCTTCAATCCCTCCGGTCGGGGCCATTTCTCGATGGCAGATAGCTTCTCCGGATCCATTCTTAGGCCTGTCTGAGAAATGATGTAACCCAAAAACGGAAGCGAGGTCTGCTCAAAGAGACACTTCTCATATTTGGCGAAAAGGTGATTCTGCCTAAGCCTGAGCAGAACCTGACGAACATCCCTCCGGTGAGACTGGAGATCCGGAGAGAAGACCAAGATGTCGTCTAGGTACACCACAACGCAGGAGTAGAGCAGGTCCCGGAAGATGTCATTGACCAACTCCTGAAAAACTGCAGGAGCATTACAGAGACCAAAGGGCATCACCAAATACTCATAGTGGCCGTCCCGGGTGTTGAATGCCGTCTTCCATTCATCTTCCCGACGGATACGGACCAGGTTATATGCTCCACGAAGATCCAGTTTGGTGAAGATTCTAGCCCCCTCAGACGGTCAAACAATTCGGGAATGAGCGGAAGAGGGTACTTATTCTTCACCGTGATCAGGTTTAGGCCTCTGTAGTCAATACAGGGACGGAGAGAGCCGTCTTTCTTTTTTACGAAGAAGAAACCTGCTCCGCTGGGGAGGTAGATTTCCGGATGAATCCCTTGGCCAAATTCTCCTCGATATATTCGGACATCGACCTGGTCTCAGCAGCAGACAATGGGTAAATACGCCCACGGGAAGGCGTAGTACCGGGTAGCAGGTCGATAGGGCAATCATAAGGTCTGTGAGGGGGTAATGTCTCTGCCTCCTTTTTATTAAAGACATCAGCGAACGACCAATATGGAATCGGGAGCCCTGGTAGATTAGTTGGTGTAGGAGAAGGACGGACGGGATGAACAGGAACACAAACACGTTTTATGACAGTCTTGTCCCCAGCGAAGGATCTCTCCAGTCTGCCAGTCGAGCACGGGTGCATGCTTTTGGAGCCAAGGTAGACCTAATAAGAAAGCATGAGAGAGTCCAGGCAGGACATGAAACGAGATGCTATCAGAATGCAACATTCCCACCTGCAGGGTTATGGCTTCAGTGATAAGTTGGATGGGATGTGGTAGAAGACCCCCGTCCACAGCAGCAACAGATACTGGTTCAACCAGATGTTTGGTAGGAATGCGATATTTCTCTACTAGAGCCTGTGAAACAAGATTCCCGGCTGCTCCAGAATCAAGTTGAGCTTGTTCGAAATAACGGTTCTCACGAGAATTGAGACTGACAGCAGCAGAGATGAAGAGGATTTATTCTTGTCTAGGTTGACCTCTCCGAGCGAACCTAGACACAGGCGTTTCCCGACCTCTCCGGACAGGTACGGATCCGGTGCTCCTTACTGCCACAGTAGAAGCAACTCCCCTCGGCACGGCGTAAGTCCTGACGGGCTTTGACCATCTTGGTCTGGTCGACCTGCATAGGCTCAGAAGTGTGTACCTGGGGAGAAGCGGAAGGAGTTACGGGTCTCTGAAAAGAAGGAGCTAGACGAGGAAACCTTCTCTCACGGGTGACCTCTTTGGCGCGTTCCTGAACCGTAGATCAATTCGATTAGCCAGAGTTATTAGGTCATTGAGAGAGGTTGGAATGTCTCGACCGGCAAGTTCATCTTTAATACGGCCGGACAGACCCTCCCAGAAGACAGATATCAGGGCATCATTATCCCAGGCCAGCTCCGAGGCAAGGGTACGGAACCGTATGGCATATTGCCCCACGGTGAGACTTCCCTGACGGAGACGCAACAGAGATGATGCAGAGGAGGTCTTCCGTCCGGGTTCGTCGAATACCTTCCGGAAGGCCGAGAGAAAAGCAGGCAGGTCAGACACCAGAGGATCTTCTCTCTCCCAGAGAGGATTGAGCCAGGCCAGAGCCTCTCCGGTGAGATGGGACATAATGAAGGCAATTTTGGCCCGGTCGGAGTTAAACTGGTGAGCCAGGAGTTCGAAATGCAGGGTACACTGGTTAATGAAACCCCGAGCCAGAGTAGGATCGCCTCCAAACCGTGGAGGAGCAGAAAGTCGAGGTCCAGGAACGGAAACCACGGAATTGGCAAGCAACGGAACTGCCGGATTGCGAGTCATGGCGCCAGTGGAGGTTGCTGGTGAAGTAGCCAGGGTGTCCAGGCGAGAATTAACATTCCGCAGATGACCCAGGATGGACTCCTGTTGAGACCTCTGACGAGACAGTTCATGACACAGGTCAGAGAGCGAAGAGGTTTGGGTGCCACCGGGTTCCATGGCCCGAGCAAACTGTAACGGGTCTGGGAGGCGGAACCTCTGAGCTTTATTATACAAGAAGGCTTTCCTTGTAAAGGAGCGGGTGGCGCCCGGGGAGACGGACAGGAAGTCACGGCAAGTGACAGGGACAGTCTCTGGATAGACGGGCAGGTAGTCACGGCAAGTGACCGGGGCAGTCTCTGGAAGGACAGGCAGGTAGTCACGGCAAGTGACCGGGGCAGTCTCTGGAAGGACAGGCAGATAGTCACGGCAAGTGACCGGGGCAGTCTCTGGAAGGACAGGCAGGTAGTCACGGCAAGTGACCGGGGCAGTCTCTGGAAGGACAGACAGGTAGTCACGGCAAGTGACCGGGGCAGTCTCTGGAAGGACAGACAGGTAGTCACGGCAAGTGAACGGGGCAGTCTCTGGAAGGACAGACAGGTAGTCACGGCAAGTGACCGGGGCAGTCTCTGGAAGGACAGGTATATACGACCTGAGATGGTGGAGCCTCCCGGTAGGCTAGCAGGCAGATGAACGCCCCCAAGTGAGCAGGCGAGAGATCTCTGGAATAGACGATGGTCACCGCATGTGACGTCCGAACCTCCGGGTAGGTCTGCAGGCAGATGGCAGATGAACGCCCCCAAGTGAGCAGGCGAGAGTCTCTGGAATAGACGATGGTCACCGCATGTGATGTCCGAACCTCCGGGTAGGTCTGCAGGCAGATGGCAGATGAGCGCCCCCAAGTGAGCAGGCGAGATTCTCTGGAACAGCCGATGGTCACCACGGTGATGGCCGAACCTTCAGGTAGGCTTGCGGACAGGTAGCAGACAGCAAACTGGCAGGAGACAGGCAGGTAACTGGTAACGGAACCTGAGGGCTGAAGCAGAGTTAAACAGTGCAACAACATTGCTCGGGCACCTCCATTAAGGAGGAGGTGCTTTATATAAGGTGGAGTCCACCGGCATTGGCCGGGGACCTTTTTTTGAAAGATGCGCGCGGCCCCTTTAAGAGTGGGGGCGTGCACACACGCGCGCCCTAAGCCCAGTGGCAGGGAAGGAGCGCGCAGCCCCAGCAGGGCGGAAGGAGGACGCTGTGTGAGGGTAAGGGGAGCGACGTCCCTGCCTGGCAGAGGACGCTGGCGCAGGGGAACAGCGTCCCTGCCTGGCAGAGGACGCCGGCGCTACACCGCCATTACATGTTTGGGGGCTTGCTATTATCTTTGGGGTTCTGCTCCGGGGCAGATAGCTTTCCTATTTCTATCTTTAGGTGTAGTTAGTTTCTCAGGCTGTGACGAGGCGTCTAGGACCAACGTAGGAACGCTCCACGGCTGCCTCTAGTTTTGGTGGTTAGTCAGGGTACTGCAATCTCATAGATTCCAACTGCTCTGGTGTATTGCCTTTTTGCCTGCACTTCTCAGCTACCGAATCATAACAGTATCACCGGCCCAAAAAATTGAAAATTGTATGGTACTCACAGAAGGGAAAAAATATTGTGAAAGAAAAAAAAAAAAAAAAAAAAAAAAAAGGTTGTCAGAGTTGTCAGAGATATTTTTCTGTTTGTTGCATTTTTTTTTTTTTTCCCTCTGTATCTCTGGGTGCTGGGGAGGATTTTTTTTTCTCTCAATGGAGTTTGCACAGTTGTCTGGCCGTGTGGAACAGCTTGCCACTGAGGTTCGGAGTATTGCTATCTATCTTGCTAGGTTGCCTGTTGTGGAACCTAGGATTCCCATGCCAGATTTGTTTTTAGGGGATCGAGCTAAGTTTCAGAATTTCAAAAATAATTGTAAATTGTTTTTTTGCCTTAAAATCTAAGTCCTCAGGAAACGCAGCGCAGCAGGTTCAAATTGTCATCTCTCTCCTGCGCGGCGATCCTCAGGATTGGGCTTTTTCCCTGACACCTGGGGATCCTGTTTTGAGTGATGTTGATGCATTTTTTCAGGCTTTGGGGTTATTGTACGATGAGCCTAATGTCACTGATCAAGCTGAAAAAGCCTTGTTGGCATTAAATCAGGGGCTTGATGACGCTGAGTTATACTGTCAGAGATTCCGTAGGTGGGCAGTCCTGACCAAGTGGAATGACGACGCTTTGGCGCCCTTTTTCGGAAGGGGTTGTCAGATAATGTAAAGGATGTTATGGTGGAATTCCCTGTCCCCTCTGGTCTCAATGATTCTATGTTATTAGCGATTCAAATTGACAGACGTTTGCGTGAGCGGAGAAGTATGCGTGGAATAGTGTTGCCTTGTGAACCTGCTTCTGAATCCATGCAGTGTGATAGAGTGGTGTCTGGGGCACAGCGTCATGAGTTTCGAAAGTGCAATGGGTTATGTTTCTACTGTGGTGATGCCTCTCATGCTATTTCAGTCTGCCCTAAGCGGGGAGGACGTTTTGCACGCTCAGTTGTCTTGGGTAGTGTTCAGACTAAGTTTTTACTAACTGTCACTCTGATATGCTCTCTGTCCTCATTTTCTGCTCAGGCTTTCGTTGATTCTGGAGCAGCTATTAACCTGATGGATTATGATTTTGCTAAACGTTGTGGGTTTCCCTTGCTACCCCTACAGAAGTCTATTCCCTTCTGGGGATCGATTCTACCCCTTTGGCTGAGAATAAACCTCAGTTCTCTACTCAGGTGATAATGAGGGTTGAACCTGATCACCAGGAGTGCTGCAAATTTTTGGTTCTCTATAATCTGCATGATATTGTCGTACTGGGTTTCCCTTGGTTTCAGTCTCATAATCCTGTTTTGGATTGGAAATCTGTGTCTGTAACCAGTTGGGGCTGCCAATGTGTTAATACCAACACTCCTGTTTTTTCTGCCTCCCCCCAGGCTGAGGATGTTCCTGACTTTTTGATTGATTTTTCTGATGTGTTTAGCGAAAGTAAATCTGCATCCTTGCCTCCCATAGGAGCTATGACTGCGCTATTGAATTAGTGCCTAGTAGTAAATTCCCTAAAGGTCGCCTTTTTAACTTGTCTGTACCTGAACATGACGCTATGCGGTCTTATATCAAGGAGTCATTGGAGAAAGGTCATATCAGACCATCCTCTTCACCCTTAGGTGCCGGTTTTTTCTTTGTGGCCAAAAAGGATGGTTCATTAAGGCCGTGTATTGATTATCGTCTTTTGAACAATATTACTGTGAAATATCAATACCCGTTACCCTTGATTTCTGACCTGTTTTCCAGGGTGAAAAACGCTACTTGGTTTACCAAGCTTGACCTCAGGGGGGCATATAACCTTATTCGCATTAAGCACGGGGATGAATGGAAGATGGCATTCAATACCCCGGAGGGGCATTTTGAGTACCTTGTGATGCCCTTTGGGCTCACTAATGCTCCTTCTGTCTTCCAGTCCTTCATGAATGACATTTTCAGGGATTTTGTGGATAAATTTCTGATTGTTTATTTGGATGATATCTTGATTTTTTCCAATGACTGGGACTCATGTGAAACATGTTCGAACTGTATTCCAGATTTTGAGAGAGAATGCTCTGTATGTGAAGGGATCAAAGTGTCTTTTTGGCGTACAGAGGATCTCATTTCTGGGATTCATTTTGTCCCCATCTGTTATTGAAATGGACCCGGTCAAGGTTCAGGCCATCTGTGATTGGGTCCAACCTACTTCATTAAAGGCTCTTCAAAGATTTTTGGGTTTTGCCAATTTTTATCGTAAATTTATTGGTAATTTCTCGGTTATTGTTAAACCATTAACTGATTTGACCAAAAAGGGTTCTGATGTGGTGAATTGGCCTCCTGAGGCAGTCTCTGCATTTCAGGAACTTAAGCAGAGATTCACTTCTGCTCCTGTTCTACGGCAGCCTGATGTTTCTCTGCCATTTCAGGTGGAGGTTGATGCCTCTGAAATTGGGGCAGGTGCCGTTTTGTCCCAAAAAGATCCAGAGACCTCTAAAAGTAACCCTTGTGCCTTTTTCTCTCGAAAATTTTCTCCTACTGAACGTAATTATGACGTGGATAATCGGGAGTTATTGGCCATGAAGTGGGCTTTTGAAGAGTGGACTGGCTGGAGGGAGCCAAACATCGGGTGGTGGTCCTTACGGACCATAAGAATCTGGTTTATCTGGAATCTGCCAAGCGACTCAATCCTAGACAGGCCAGGTGGGCCTTGTTTTTCACACGTTTTAATTTTGTGGTTTCCTTTCTTCCTGGCACTAAGAATGTTAAGGCGGATGCTCTCTCGAGGAGTTTCCTTGCGGACTCTCCTGAGTTATCTGATCCTTGTTATTTTGAAAGAGGGTGTAGTTCTTTCCGCCATCTCACCCAATTTGAGACTTGCTCTGGAGGGGTGTCAGGAGGATAGGCCCGAGCGCTGCCCTGTTGGAAAATTGTCCCGGACCAGTGGAAAAAGAGTGTGATGTCTGAGATTCATTGTTCCGCGTTGGCTGGGCATCCCGGAATTTTTGGTACCAGAGACTTGGTTAGTCGGTCCTTTTGGTGGCCTACCTTGTCTCGTGATGTCAGGGAATTTGTGCAGTCCTGCGGGACTTGCTCTCGCTCCAAGCCTTGCTCTCGCTCTGGTGGTTTGTTGATGCCATTGCCTGTGCCCAAGAGACCATGGACCCATATCTCTATGGATTTCATTTCCGACCTTCCTGTTTCTCAGAGAATGACCGCCATCTGGGTGATTTGTGATAGGTTTTCCAAGATGATACATCTTGTGCCATTGCCTAAGTTGCCTTCCTCCTCTGAATTGGTGCCTTTGTTCCTTCAGCACGTGGTTCGTTTACACGGCATTCCTGAGAACATTGTGTCTGACAGAGGAGTCCAGTTTGTTTCCAGATTTTGGAGGACCTTTTGTTCTAAACTTGGTGTTCAATTGTCTTTCTCCTCGGCGTTTCATCCTCAGACCAATGGTCAAACTGAGAGAACAAACCAGACATTGGAGACTTATCTAAGATGCTTTGTGTCTGCTGATCAGGATGACTGGGTTTCTTTTTTGCCTTTGGCTGAGTTTGCTCTTAATAATAGGGCTAGCTCTGCCACTTTGATGTCTCCATTTTTCTGTAATTCTGGGTTTCACCCTCGATTTTCTTCGGGACAGATGGAGGCTTGTCTGTCCGGGTGTTGACTCTGTTGTGGAGCGTATGCAACAGATTTGGGACCAGGTAGTGGAGAGGTTGTCCCTCTCTCAAGAGAGGGCCCAGCGGTTTGCTAACCGGCATAGGACTGATGGTCCTCGGTTTAAAGTAGGGGACTTGGTCTGGTTGTCCTCAAAAAATATTCCTATGAGAGTAGCATCTCCTAAATTTAAGCCTAGGTTCATTGGACCTTATAAGATCATGGAGATTCTTAATCCTGTTTCTTTTCGTTTGCTTCTTCCAGGGACATTTAAGATCCATAAAGTGTTCCACAAGTCCTTGTTGAAGAGGTTTGTTGAGCCAGTGGTTCCTGCTGCTGTGCCTCCTGACCCTGTTTTGGTTGAGGGCAATCTGGAGTATGTGGTTGAGAAAATATTAGATTCTCGTTTTTCTAGACGGAAACTCCAGTATTTGGTTAAGTGGAGAGGTTATGGTCAGGAAGACAATTCTTGGGTGTTTGCTTCGGACATCCATGCTAGGAGACTCATCCGTGCGTATCATAGAACTCATCCTGACTGACCTGGTTGCTCAAATGAGGGTTCGGTGACCCCTCCTCAAGGGGGGGGTACTGTTGTGAATGGGCTTGAGATGAGTTCTGAGCAGAGGCTCCCTCTGGTGGTTACAAGCGGTACTGGTCTGTTCAGTGAAGATTGTGAGGACTGGGAATCAGGTGTTACTGACTGGTCTTATATAAGGGAGTCACCTTCCCATCAGGGTTGCCGGTGATCAATTGTTCTGGTCTGAATCCTTGATTCCAGTTTCCCTTGTAGCCTGCTGTGTCGTGTCTGCATCTCCTTCTAACAGATAAGACATTTTCTTCTTTTTGTTTCTGTGCTTGATTTTTGCATTTTGTCCTGCACTTCTGTGGGGGCCTTCTGGGTCCCTCAGGGGGCTTTTGCCCTCTCAGTTTAGTTCAGCCACTGATGTTTGTACTTTTGCTTTTTCCAGTTTTTTCAGTGGCTGCTGTTTTGATTTTGTTACACCAGAGAGCTAATTTAGGTGGTAGAGGTCGTGTGATCTCAGGTGTTTTTGAAATTAGTAGAGTTGGTGCTTTCAGGGTTTTTTGGGATTGCAGTAAGTACCCTTCCTATCCTTTTCTATTTAGTTAATTTGGGCCCCAACGTTGGCTCATACTATTTTCTATCTGTGTCAGTATTTCGTCTTGTCTAACCGCCATTACATGTTTGGGGGCTTGCTATTATCTTTGGGGTTCTGCTCCGGGGCAGATAGCTTTCCTATTTCTATCTTTAGGTGTAGTTAGTTTCTCAGGCTGTGACGAGGCGTCTAGGACCAACGTAGGAACGCTCCACGGCTGCCTCTAGTTTTGGTGGTTAGTCAGGGTACTGCAATCTCATAGATTCCAACTGCTCTGGTGTATTGCCTTTTTGCCTGCACTCCTCAGCTACCGAATCATAACACAGGTGGTACCTGGAACACCCCTGCCAAAGAATTATAAATAACCCGGACAGGGTCCCTGTATGTAAATAAATTGTTGATGTACCCGGACGGGTGAATGTTCATAAAAAGTTTTTTAATTTAATAAAAAAAACAACACAGTTTTCATTACTTTTATTACAGTCTCATCCTGCGACGCCATCGATCTCCTGTAAAAAATGAAAAAAAAAAACCAGCAGTATACCACCTGTCCGACGCAGTCCATAGTAACGAGTGTCCCACGACGATCCAGCTCTGCTACATCAGAATGACATCAGAGGAAGGCAGGCAGGCAGAGCCTGTCATCCCGGCGCAGCACAGCTGATTACCTGCTTCCCCGGCGGTGACTTCATCGGACTGGTTTACGGCCGGGATTACCCTGCAGTCACTGCAGTTATCGCGAAAAAAACTGCATGTGACCGCCAGGGAGAAGATAATGGCGGCCATCAAGCAGTCCAGGACGTGACCGCCGGAGATCTTCTGCCAGGTAAGTGCCGCTGACTCCTGACAGACCCGACCGACGGACACTCACAGTGACAGTGACAAATCCGATTCCGGTATCCGATATGACGAAAATATCGGTACTCGGAATCGAAAACCGATACAGCTAATATCGGCCGATACCCGATATTTGCAGTATCGTATCGCTCAACACTACTTGTGACTATCCATCTTCATCTTAATTACATTCCAGAGGTTTTCAATGGGGTTCAGGTCTGGAGATTGGGCTGGCCATGACAGGGATTTCATGTGGAGGTCCTTCACACATTGATTGACCTAGCTGTGTGGCATGGTGCATTGTCCTGCTGGAAAAAAATAGATTTGGGGAACATTGCAAAAGGAATCAACTATTTTTCCAGGATAACCTTGTATGCGGCTTGATTCATACGTCCTTCGCAAAGATTAACCTGCCTAATTCCAGCCTTGCTGAAGCATCCCCAGATCATCACCGATCTTCCACCAAATTTCACAGTGGGTGCAAGACACTGTAGCTTCTACGCCTCTCCAGGTCTCCATCTAACCATTAGATGACCAGGTGTTGGGCAAATCTGAAAAATTAGACTCATCAGAGATTACCTAACTCCAGTCCTCTATGGTCCAATCCTTATGGTCTTTGGCAAACTTCAGCCAGGCTCTCCTTTGCTTCTCATTGATGAAAGGCTTTTTTCTAGCTTTACATGACTTGAGCCCTGCCTCTAGGAGCCTGTTACGAACTGTTCTTGTCGTGCACTTCACTCCAGCTGCCATTTATCACTCATTTTGTAGGTCACTTGATGTCATCCTGCGGTTGCTGAGTGACATTCGAAGAAGATGACGGTCATAGCGGTCAGTGGAGAGTCGTTTTCGCCCTCTGCCGGTCTGTAGCTTCGTTGTCCCCAATGTCTGCTGCTTGACCTTGTTGTAATGGACTGCCGTCTTAGAAATTTTAAGGATGGAGGCAACATGACGCTCACTGGATCCCTCTGCTAGTAAAGCCAGAATTGATCCTTCTTTTCCTCACTCAAGACTTTTCTTTTCAGCTCCTTTGGCATGATTAAAAGTTATTTTTTCATTCCTATTACTTTTGGGATATTACTAGCACTTGTTTTGCCATCCAGCTTGTCCTATTACAAGAGGATTGTGAACACCACAGCAGTGTTTTTTATACTTTCCTTCGTTAAATAAGATTTGGTTCAGGTGATCTCCTAATCAGATGCAGATTAAGTAGAATGAGGTGTACTCCGGTTGGAATTCAACTGACACTGGAATGGAATGGCTGTCAGACATGTAGAGAAGCTCATTTTTATAAAACTGTGCAGTGGTCTCTTAATTTTTGCCAGAGCTGTATAGGGGGCTTCCAAGTTACTGATAGTACAAAGGGTCTGGAAAAGCGAAATGGCTCCTCACCCCCCCAAAAGAAATTCAGCAAACTCTCTGCTCCCAAATCCAAATGTTCCCTCTCCCTTCTCACATTGCGTCCACGTTTGGCACTTCTGAAGCGCCGAGAGCCCACCTATCTTAGGGGTTCACGCCTCCAGAAGCACAGGCTGGGCATAACATACTGGTGACTGCAACATACTCGTCACTATAACGGCAGTTTGCAATTTTCACTCGGCAACATTCATAGCTGCTTGTTTCTGGAAAAATACCCATGGAGTCAAAATCGTCACTACACCTGTAGATAAATTCACCAAGGGGTATAGTTTCCAAAATTGTGTCACTTGATGGGGGATTTTTCTCTTCTAGCAATTAGGGGCTCTGTGTATCGAGTCCGAAAAAACTGTTCTAGGAAAATTTGAGCTCCTGGAGGCAAATTGCGCTCCATGCCTCCCAAGTCTCTCCATCTGGCTAAGTAGTACTGTACAGACACATATGTGGTATTGCCACGTTTAGTATTGTGGGACAAATTGTGGTGCCATTTTTGGTGCGTCTTCTTGTGTGAAAATGTAAAATCTGGGGCTAAAACTAATTTTTTGTGGTAATGTAATTATTTTTTCTTCACTGCCGAATGGTATAAAATTCTGTGACACATCCATGGTGTCAATATGATCACAGCACCCTTAAATTAATTGAGAGGTGTAGTTTGTAAAATGGGGTTACTTATGGGGGTTCTGCTGTTCTGGCACCTCAGGGGCTCTCCCAGTGGGTCATGACGTTTGCAAACCATAACAATAAAATCTGGCGCTCCGTGCCTTCTGAGCTTTGCACTGTGCCTGAAAAATATTTCCCGATTACATGTAGGGTATTGGCGCACTCATGAAAAAATGGACCTTGGTTTGTTGTAAAAAAAAAATCCTATTAGCCCTCAGAAAAATTAAAAACTTGGGGCTAAAACATTTTAGTGGTAAAAATGTAATTTATTGTTTCTTCACCGCTCGATTGTATAAAATTCTGTGAGGCACATGTGGTGTCAATATGATCACTGCACCCCTAAATTCATTGGGGAGTGTAGTTTGTTCACATACAGGGGGTTTCTGTTGTTCGGGCCCCTCAGGGGCTCTTCCAATGTGACAAGGCACGTTCAACCCATTCTAGCAAACTCCAATATGGCGCCTCTTCCCTTCTGAGCTTTGCACAGTGCCTCAAAAGTAGTATTCCCCCACATATGGGTATCGGCGTACTCAGGAGAAATTGCACAATAAAATGTATGGTGCAATTTCTCCTGTTACCCTTATGAAAATGCAAAATCTGGGGCCAAAATAATATTTTTGTGGGGAAAATGTTATTTTTTTTTATTTTCACGGCTCAACATTATAAACTTCTGTGAAGCACTTGGGGCTTCAAGGTGCTCACCACGCATCAAAATACATTCCTTGAGGGAGGGGGTCTAGTTTCCAAAAAGGAGTCATTTGTGGAGGGTTTCCACTGTTTAGGCATATCAGAGGCTCTCCAAACGGGAAATGACGTCCACTAATGATTACAGCAAATTTTACATTCAAAAAGTCAAATGGCACTCCTTCCCTTCCGTGTGCCCAAATATAAGTTTTCTCCCTCATATCAGGTATCGGCGTACTCTGGAGAATTAGCACTACAAATTGTATGGTGCAATTTCTCCTGTGACCCTTATGAAAATGCAATATTTTGTGCTAAAAACATATTTGTGGGAAAATTAGATTTATTTTAGTTTTATGGCTCAATGTTATAAACTTCTGTAAAGCATCTGAGGGTTTAATGTGCTTACCACACATCTAGATCAGTTCCCTGAGGGGTCTAGTTTCCAAAATGGGGTCACTTGTGGGGGTTTCCACTGTTTAGGCACATCAGGGGCTCTCCAAACATGACATGGCATCCGCCAATTGTTCCAGCAAATTTTTGCATTCAAAAAGTCAAATGGCACTCCTTCCATTCCAAACCCTGCTGTGCACCCAAACAGTGCTTTTCTCCCTCAAATGGGGTATCTGCGTACTCAGGAGAAATTACACAACAACCAACTTTGGGGTCCATTTTTTCCTGATACCCTTGTCAAAATAAAAAAAATTGGGTCTGAAGTAAATTTTTGTGAAAAAGTTAATTTTTTTTTTCACATTCCAAAAATTCCTGTGAAGCACCTGAAGGGTTAATAAACTTCTTGAATGTGGTTTTGAGCACCTTGAGGGGTCAGTTTTGGGTATTTTCTATCATATAGACGCCTCAAAGTGACTTGAAATGTAATGTCCCTAAAAAAAAAAAAGCGTTTTGTAAATTTTGTTGTATCAATAAAAAATCACTGGTCAACTTTTAACCCTTATAACTCCCTAACAAAAAAAAATTTGGTTCCAGTATTGTGGTGATGTCAAGTAGACATGTGGGAAATGTTACTTATTAAGTATTTTATGTGACATATCTCTGTGATTTTGAGGACATGAAAATTCAAAGTTGGAAAATTTTCAAAATTTTTGCCAAATTTCAGTTTTTTTCACAAATAAACACAAGCCATAGCAAAGAAATTTTACCACTAACATGAAGTACAATATGTCACGAGAAAACAATCTAAGAATTGCTAAGATCCGTTGAAGCGTTCCAGAGTTATAACCTCATAAAGGGACAGTGGTCAGAATTGTAAAAATTGGCCCGGTCATTAAAATGCAAACCACCCTCGGGGGTAAAGAGGTTAAGGTATTTTTGGTCCATGTGCTGCCTGGCTGGATACCAGACAGCACACGGACCCAATGGAAGCCTGTGTGTGAAATCACATGGGCTATATTTTCAAGTGAACCTCAAGTCAGCAGCAGTGTCATGGTTGACCCTGTGTGAACGCAGCCTGACCATTTCTGGTCCACTCTGATACCCATGAAGTCTTCTTGCAGACTGCTCCTCCAGTGCGCTGGTGCGTCCGGTTGATCAGACCATAATTATTATGGAAAATAATTTATGATTGCTCTACTTTAATAAAAGGCAAATAGAAATACAATACAAAAATACAAAATACTTTTATTATATGATACAGCAAAGACTGAACAGTAATTTACAGTGTGACATCGTCCATATTACAGAAGAGCAAAGACGAAATAAATATCCACTTGAAAGTGCGGTCAGTCACATAAAGGCCATTTACACCTATATACATCAGATCTGGTAGACGGGAGCCAGTACAGCGTCTCCAATATATTCCATTCTGTACAGAAATTTACAAAGATGATCCCCTGAAAATAAATACGTCTTATGTGCAGAGGCTGGAGCCTAACAGCGAGGATACACTGAGATCAGAATAACAGGAAACAACAGCAGCAATAAATGTCCTCAATATGGTGTATTATAGAATTATAAAATTCTGGCTGCCTGAAGTCACCACAAGGGGGAGCTAAATTTATTCAAAAATACACTCCCCCTAGTGGTGACTACAGGTAATCCGCATTGCATCATTTGAAGGGGCGCTGCTGCACAGCCCACTATTAATAGCGGCAGGGTGCAGCAGAAAGTAGAAGAAAAAAAAAACACTATACTTCCCTCCAGAATGGAGAGTAATGCTCCAATCTCAGCACTGAGTCCTTCTGCCGGTCACCTGATGTATACAATGTGTTTCTTCCACTGTGAAAGCATAGTCAAAGCTGCAGCCAATCAGTGGCAGCTCACTAGCTGCAGCGGTCACTTGACCAGTGGGAGACACAGGGCTGAGATTGGAGCAGAAGGAGCGATCTGAGAGATAAATATGCATGTTTTTTATGTTATAGTGCACCCTCGGGCTATTAATATAGGGTTGTGCAGTAATGGACAACCCCTATAATTCTACGGCAATGAAGGGGATTTTGACTTTTGTATCAGAAAAGCAGAGTTCTGATAGATAAAGATCCATTAATTATATATCAGTCATAGAATGTTGGTAAAGGCAGTGCATTCCGTTTCACGCTCTTCAATAACTTCCCCATTTCCTCTTCCACTGACATGAAAATTGTTTTGTAAAAGCATCTCACTTCTTAAAGGGAATCTGCCTGCAGGATTTTACCGTCACACTATTTATATGCTCATGTAGCTCATTGAAAGACAAGTTCAGACATACCTTTACTGGCCAATCCGTTCTCTGCCTGATCGGAAGCAATGATGTTATGGTCACCAGTCTCCTAACCTGCAGCCAATCATTGTCTGCAGGGGTCAGGTGACTGAGGGTCCTGACATCATCACTTGCACTCTCAACAAAGAGCGGTGGAGCAGATTCCCAGGGTGAGTCTAGTTTCCTTTCTTCTTTTATCAGCATGGTTCACCACTGTACAATTTTTCAAAAAGAATGGAAAACCCCTTTAATTTTCTTTGGCTACTTCTTACATAAAACAATAATGAATTTCAGTTTAATTCTGCACAACATATAAAAAATGCTATTTCTTGTAGCAGACATAAATATATATATGATTACATGGTCTCCAACTGATATTGATTTATGCAGTATTAATCCAGTGTAAGCCACGCAGCCGGTGCCGCCATCACGATGCTGAGCAGTAGCCCTTTCCATGACCACCACCTCAGCGGTCGATTCCCTTTAGGATATCATTAAACAGAATTTCCATCGAAAATGCAGGTTTGGTATTGATGTCATGTTTTCTTGGCATTTTCCTGTACAGTCGTGTTGACATTTAGTTGGAAGTGCAGACGTATTGGTGGTAGATCCAAATATAGTGCTGCCAAGATTGATGGCAGCTTCTATGAAATAGGTATATCAGAAAAAAGAATGAAGCTATATGCCATTAAAATGATACAATTTTTATTGATTACAAAAATGATTAAAATTAAGTAAAATAATAATACTAAGGGGGACAGAAATGTGCAAAATGAAACCACTCACTAATGGTAAGGTGCAGAAATGAGTCAAAAAGTCATTTATACAATGGTAAGGTGCAGAAAAGACCAAAAGGTAAATAGTAAAGGCTCAAGGTGAGAGCGTTTTAAATGGTCTAAGCACCATACCAAAGGTAAATTCACTGAAAGGAAAAAAATAAATGCAGCAGTATCAAACAAATATATGTAATGGTATAAATATACGTTCAAAGAATATCAGCACAAAAGTAGATAAAAAGTGATATATAGTTATATCAAACAAAATTAATTTTATGCACTAGAAGGCCAAGGGGTGGAGATACCCCAACGCGCATTTCGTGTATAGCTTTGTCCAGGGGAGTGCACTCCCCTGGACAAAGCTATACGCGAAACTAGCGTCGGGGTATCTCCACCACTTTAAGGTGTTGTGCCTATATACTCTCTCCATATATTCACCATAATATTTATCTATCAGCGCCCTTTATTGGCATTCTTTTGCACGCTGACAGTATAGGAGGCCCTCTTTACTGTTTATTTACTATATCTTATACATTGATTGCTTTCCATATATTTCTTGGCCTTCTAGTGCATACAGTTTATTTTGCTTGATCTAACTATATATCACTTTTTATCTACTTTTGTGCTGATATTCTTTGAACGTATATTTATACCATTACATATATTAGTTTAATACTGCTGCATTTATTTTTTCCTTTCAGTGAATTTACCTTTGGTATGGTGCTTAGACCATTTAAAACGCTCACTTTGAGCCTTTACTATTTGCCTTTTGGTCTTTTCTGCACCTTACCATTGTATAAATGACTTTTTGACTCATTTCTGGTACCTTACCATTAGTGAGTGGTTTCTTTTTGCACATTTCTGTCACCATAGTATTATTATTTTACTTGATTTTAATCATTTTTGTAATCAATAAAAATTATATCATTTTTATGGCATATATCTTCATTCTTCGTATCGGTGGTAGATTTGGTTTGAGTCAATTCGCAGGACCACGGGTTCATTGGACAAGTTAGTAGTCTATGGTCACTCTTACCTGACATGATCCGCTGCTCTTCATTTGATCATCCAGCCTGATGTGACATCACGCCAGGCTGACTAATCAAAAGAAGAGCCAAAAAGAAGGCTCTCCTGGCTCCCGTCCAACGGCCACAGATTACTGACATGGCCGATGGACCATGGTCCTGCCAATCAATTCGCAACCTACTCTAAAAGAAAAATTCAATCAAAATTATTATTTTAAAAGCCAAAGATACATGAAAAAAATAGCGCAAAATAACATTTGTATCACCACTAATATCCACAACACGAGTACTTTATAGTTCTTGATGCAACAATGTAAGACCATTTAATGGGAGCCTATCAGGCTGCTTTACCACCCTAAACAAACAGCATGACATATTAAATGACCTAACATGCTCATTCAATTTTTTAAGCTAAAATCTAAACATAAATAATATTGTAGTAGCAGAATATATGTTAAGAGTCAAGTGGGAGTTGACGCTGTGCTGAAGAGACAGGAAGTTCACTGTCCAACCCTGCCCCTCCAGCCACCCCCTTCCTATATTCAGGCTCCTCCATATGTCACCAATTTGCCTTGTATTAGCATATGCAGTGAAGTGGGGTGTACTCTATTTTTCTTCATCATAAAACACCTTGCGGCACTGCATATGGTCAGGACATACAAGGTAACCCACTAATAATGGAGTCTTGGAGGAGGCTAAAGGTGACCGGGAGTATGCGAATCTAGATTGGAGGGGCAGAGCTGGAGATTAGACTACTTCCATACAGCATACACACCCACTTGACTTTTCACAGGTCATACAACATGCGTTGTTTTAAACTTTTTTAGTGCAACTGTAAGGATATGGACATGCTGCCCACGGTTTCCTCTTTAAGAAACACGTTTCAATGCTATGTGATATGTTATGCGATATAATATGAATTGTGACACGTGTTAGTAATACTGATATTGTGTGTAGTTTGACAATAGGGACAATTAGAATGTTTGGGACTAGCCCAAGTTGGAAGGGAATGAGTTGCAGGGAAAGTGACAATTCCCTGACTGGAGTCAGATAGGGCCTGGAATGTATAGTAAGTGGACCTAAAGGTACAAGGTGAGCATTGCCACATACTGGGGTGACCTGAAGTGAGAGGAGACCGAGGAAACGGGATAGCGAGATCTGGAGCAGAAGTGACTAAGAGACAGAGTGACCTTAAGGAAATAGGTCCTAGGAGAGGACGCCTAGCCACAAAGTCCCGAGCCTATAACACTTGAAGGTAACGGGCCTGAATAGGATTGAGTACGTGGAACAAGTAAAGTGTCCCTGGCGGGAGTTCTAGAGTGTCCGCATTACTGAACATACTGGCACTCTAAAAGGCAAGGAGGACACAGAGCCGCAGGACAAGTAAACGACTCATGCTGAGCACGATTGTAGTATTAACTCTGGGTTGTGGTAAAGTAGTGAGAAACAGTGGAAATAAAGCATCAGAGAAAATGAAGGAAGGAAACTATGTGAAAAACGCTTCGAGTTGTAAGGCTAAGTGCACACGTTCAGGAATGTTTGCAGAAAATTCCTGAGCAAAACCGGACTTTTTTTTGCGGTAAAAACGCGCGGATTTTGCGCGTTTTTACGGCGATTTTTCCCTGAACTTTCTAGGTCAATAATATAGCGGGAAAAACGCTAGAATTCCGCGAAATTAATGAACATGTTGCTTCTTTTTCCGCGATGCATTTTTTTCGCGGAAAAAACGCACCATGTGCACAAAAATTGCAGAATTCATTCTAAATGATAGGATGCTTAATTCATGCATTTTTTGCCGCAAAAAAATGCGAAAAAAACGCGAATAATCCTGAACGTGTGCACTTAGCCTCAAGGAAACATTCATAAGACTTTGTACCCGCTATGCCTTGTATATATACCGTACCAAAGTTCCCATTCAGTAAAAAGATTATTTTTGACTGGTAGTCTCCCTCATTAAACTGTTAAACATCTGGTCCTGCCAAACCAGCAACTTCGGTTACATGTGGCATGCACGGGCGTAGCGCCCTCAGAGCACAAGTCCACACACCCAGCCTGGACCCCCACTTTCATGTGGCGTGTTGGGGCGTAAGAGACGAGTCTCCCACCCATGGATATCCCCTGTGTCACGTTACACAACAATGACTGCAATCAAACAGGAGAAAGTTTGGAAAGATTGCCAGTTCTTGTAATGAGCGAGCTGGCGGTGTAAGGTGGTAAAACAACGTGACAGGTTCTCTCGAACTAATGAAAGTTTACTTGGAAAATTGCACGAGATTTCTATCCATGAACAGCATCAAAAGGGTTTATTCGTGCACAGAGGCCTCCAGGGAAAATTAGTGCCGATCTTACATGACGAACCTTACCAACGTGACTTTCTCATAACTATCTATGACATGTCAGATGATCATTTTCACTACATTCTTCCTTTAAAAATTTGTTTTTCAGAAACTGATAATGAACAGTGAACATATAATATTTCTAGAAGTAAGTTCCTGAGAAGACAGCTCAGAAGTGACAACCATAATGGCTACATTTTCTGTCAGTTTTACAAAAATGGGTAATGCAGCAAAACAGAAAACGAAAATATTGTAATTACATTTGCAATCAAAATTATTCATCCCCCATTGAAAAGTAGGTTTTTGTTGTTGAAAAATGTACAAAATTTCTGCCAAAATAAAAACAATATAAATAGCTCAACACAACTAACATAAGAAGTGGTTTCTTCAGATTCAGCACAAAATGACACTTTTACTGGACTACTGCAGCCTCAGGATTATTCAACCAATTCATCACAAATGTCTTTTGTACTTAGTAGGACACATTTGGCTGTTACGAACTGCTGGAAATGTGGTGATCCATAGCTGGACATCAGCTTCTGGTGGCGTTCCTGAGGAACATTAGGGCAATGACCTCCAGGTCACTAATTCTTGGGTTTTCATGCTGCAAACACCTTCAAATCCCATCAAAGATTCAAGTCATATGACTGTGTCTGCTACTCCAGGATCTTTAAGACATCCTTGGGAACACTGTCCTGTTGAGTCAGTAGAAGTGACCATCTTGGAATTCTGGCATGGAGAACGTCAACATTTACTGTGCAAACTGAAACCTCAGAGCCTGCTGCCACCAAATCTTGCTGCTGGTCACTAAAGGATTTTTGACCAGTTGGTGCTTCAAAAATCAGCAGCTGCCACATCTAGGTAGTGTAGCCAGTAGACAATAACTTTGAACTCTGCTTCCACCTGTATCTCCAGGAACATGAAATGCCTTTTATCCTTTTCCTTGTTTCATGCAAGCTAATGATCTCTTAACAATTTAGACCACTCTCTTAACTCCCAAGAATGTTCGTGTCCTGGAGGTCATTTTCCATGAGGAATAAGCTCAGATTCCTAAGGATCAATACCAAAAGTTGGGGGGCTAGTCATGTTTGCATCAGGTTACAACAGCCAAAAGGGCTCTACTAAATACTAAAGACGTTTGTCATGAAGACTAGTCATTAAAAGTGCTATTTTGTGTTAAATTTAGAAAAAAATACCCGACTTGTTTAATTAGTTGTGTCGAGCTATTTAATATTTTATGGGTAGAAAGTTTGTCAAATTTGCTAATATAAACTAATTTGCAATTTGAGTTGAAAAAATTTGATTGGATTATAACCAAAACAGGTAATTGAAGAGTAACACATTTGGACCTTACTACATGGGCAGTTTGCACTATCAAGTCTACACACACTATTCATTAGAAGGCAACCATATCATTTACTAGACAAATTCCATTATTGCCCAAATCTTCTGAATGTTTTCTACAATAATTATATTTGTATCTCCTAATACAACAATTCTACAACAATTAAGGAATCTGCTTCCCTGACCTTTTAGGGTCATCACAACACAATACCAGACCCCAATCAGAGGGTAATAAAACTTTCACTCCTTATCTATGAACTAGTCATATTTATGTTCATCCCTCTGCCATAATGACAGTTCTGCTTCACGTCACTTGTCTTACCTATTGCATTATTCCTGTGTCCTCTTGTGTATAAATATGTGATTCTTCAGCTTTTGTTTTAGTCTTTGCCTGATGAAGAGACCTGCGTAGTCTCGAAAGCTTGCAATTTGTTACCATCTTTTCAGTTAGCCATTAAAAGGTATCAACCACTGAGGACTCTCAAGTCTAAATATTTTTCTATCTCCTAATAAGAATCTATAGGCAGAGGAGAGGACCTGTCTGCACTCCTGACCGTTCTGTGTTAGTAAATACTTGTATTTCACACTAAGTAATTCTGGGACATCTTTTCCTAAACCTCTACATTGTGTTATTTCTCCGATTCCTCCTGGTAATGTTGGAATTTGGTGTTACCATTCACCTTGCCACTGAAGTCTGATACTGTCCAACCAGTGCTGGCAGTGTCAGCCTTTATAAAGACACACTTTATTGGTAGGGTAATGATAACACTCAGTTTCCGATTTCCATGAAAAACAGAATGACAAAATGCAGAGTTCTAAGTAAAAATGCACCAGAATGGTTATTTCATGAGGAATACAAGTACCTACTAAAATAGACATTTCAGAAGAGCTGATGTGATCCTTGTTAATATTTTGCATTGTTACAGAATTTAGCAGATCTTGTGGGTGGGGGGGTTATATTGCACTTAAATGACCAAATATTGGACAGCAAGACAGACAAACAATCAGTATCTCGTCAATGAAGCCATCAATACTGCGTTGGTTACCATTTCAGGAGACCTCATAGTTCTGACTCCTTGTCATTTTCATCTAAGTAATATTCATCATCCGTGGTTGTGTCACTATCTGAATCAGATGAAACAGTTTCATCCTCATAAATATTTAGATGGTCTTTCAAAATAGGTCCTTGAGATGGGATATCTTCAGAAGACTGACCTACTGGATTTACTTCCTGAGAAGAACAATATTCTTCAGTTCTCAAGAAGCTTGGATGTTTCAAAAAACTTGGTCTCCATAGCCTGCCTTCATTAAGTGACCGCTTTACATTGTTTAAAATAGCCTCTTGCTGCTCCTTACCAAAAATTCCAAAATCAAGAGACTTTGATGTACAAATAGGTTTGTGTTCTTTAGAAATTGGCCAATTTTTATTTTCATCTAAAATTTCATCTGAAAATCTCCTGTTCCATGTCTCACCAGAAGTTGGACTTTTTCTCCTCAAAGTTCCACCATAGCTTTTCGAAGAAAAACTGCTATCGCTCTTTCTTCTGTAGTCCATAACATTTTCTTGGCCATCAGTGTTTAAAAGCTTCATGCTCTTTGATCTATACAAGTTAGAATATGTAGGGTTTCGAAAATGTTTGGGACTTCTCTGGCCAACATGTTTGGGTACATGAGATGAATAGTTGTCATTTGGAGAGTAGAATACAGGTGATGAATCGACGTCAGATATCCGAAAATTATCACTATGAGAACCAGTACGTCTAGGGCTCACACTTTCTTGACTTGAACGGTCAAAAGAAAAGCTGAACTTCTTAGCATTAATAGGTTTCATTTTCTTTTGGACAAACTCAGAACAATATGAAGGCCGAGTCCGATTTCTAACATCTTTGCTTTTATTAAAGCTTGGATAATTATAATCACTCTGTGGACTGGTGTTATATTCCTGGTGTGGCGAGATGTCTTCTGTGTTGTAGGACTTGCAGTGACTTAACTCTTTGAAACTTTTTGATTTATAGATTGAAGGCAAGTCTTCTCTTAATAATATACTTTCATCCATGGATTTTCTCTCATAGAAATCGCCATCTTTTGCAAAATTGTTATTAATGTTATACTCTTGTTTGTTGTTTTCCTGAAAATGCATAAAATCATAACCAGGGGAACAATTAAGGTTATCATAGAAGAACGTTGGTGATGTGAAAACATCTTGAGATACTGGACAAGAGTCCATGTTTCTGCTGCTTGAATATGGGTTTAACCTTTCCCGTACCACGGCAATGTCTCTCTCTAGAACATTTCTCTCCAGATCCTGGACACCAGATTTCCTATTTGGTAATGTATAATAAGTATTTGGAGAATGTCTTGGGGAGGATCTTGAAGGGCTGTGTTCGTTTTTATTCTTTTGTTCTTCCCTTGCTGTATAGTTGTCTTCATCGTTAGAAATGTGCAAAGAACTAAATTTGTTCACCAAATCATCCCTTTCTTCACCAGAATTTGTCCTGTTTTCATTTTTCATAAGATTTGTTTGTAAAGGAATGATGTGGAAATTTAAGAGATGCATTTTACATGTAACATCATCTGCTGTATGTCCCTTATCATTGTGTAATTTTTCCGTAACGACAGTCGTATTTTTAGAGTTTTGGTCTTTGGAATAATCTTCTTTTTGATATCTACTTATTTTATCTAGAATTGCACTAGGTGTTCTGTTTTGCTCTAAAGTTTTATCAATGTTTTTTAAGTTATTCTTGGACAAATCAGAGATCTTTCTTGAGAATTTTCGAGGAAGGCTATAATAGACTGAAACAACTTTACGATACTCAATTTTATCTACTTCTGGATAAGAAGAATTTGTAATGCTCTCATAAACTTCAGTATTTTCAACAACTTGTTGACAGCTATATGTATTGTAAAGCGGTAAACCTTCTGGTGATATTTCATCTTCACGAGCAAAATCTTTAATTCCTCCCTCAAGGGAAGTTTGGGTCTGGCCATCTTCACAACTCGTAGATTGATTCCACTGAGACTTGGGGATGACACTTATATGGACATTACGTTTGTACGGTTCTGGTGTCACAAGTAAGTGCTGCCTTAATATGTTTGTTGCCTTATTCTCTGTCGGTGGCAGGCATGTACCTCTGCTCAAGATGTTCCCTTCTGAATGTTCCTTCACAATTTGACTAATAGGAAACCTTGAGGAGTCTATGACTTTGGCTGGTTCTATATACTCCACGGATTTGTTTTCTTTTTCATCCATCTGATAAATTAAATTTTGGTTTACCTTTCTTTCGGACTTATAACCCTGTTCACCTTGGATTTGTTGGTCAGTACGAATTTGATGTGCTGACGAAACAACATTCCGTGGATAAAGTACTGACTGGTTAGATTTGGAAGATGTGTCACATTTTGAGACCTTTACTTGTTTTGGCTCTGGATCATTTTGTCTTTGGTAAATATATTCACTTTTAATTATTGATCCATCATCAAAATTATTATTATTTGAGTCATATTTATTCTGTCCATTGTCTCGACCTCTATTAAAGTTTACAGACTTAAATTTTGCATGTACATGAGAAAATGGAGTAGACCTATATGGTAATTTTGAGTCAGTTGTCTCTTTTTCAGCTTTTATTGAAACCTTATCTAATTCCGAACCAGAGAATAATGTAAAAATCTTTTGTGAAGATTGACTAGTGTTCAAACTTGACGTTTTTGGTAATTGATTTGGATGTTGGACAGAAGATAGTCCATGCCTTGTACTACTGTCCAAGTACATTTCTTTCTTTTCATCAGGGCTCATTAAAGACTTTGTTTCAGAAACATTCGAGTGATGGTAATTCCTAACAGGTTCACAGCTGGTTTTATGTAATATAGTTTCAAGGTCATTACTTAAATGGTCACTCTCCTGGTCAAGTAGATCAGGCAGAGAGGATGCATTTGTTTTCTTATACTTCAGAGTATCTGACATGAAACCTCCCGACTGTTTATACTTTGCTCTCTTTTCCCTTAATCTATCTGGCTGATATGGTGCTGGTGTGTAAGTTGTCGTTTTGTCTAGGTTTCTTAATGTGCCATATATATCTGACATATAAGGCTTTTGTGGATACAGAAAAGTTGTTGTACCTAGATTTTTTTCTTGATAAATGGTATTTTGAACACAAGGCAAGTCATCAGAAATTCCGAAAGATTTTGATTCAGGAACCAGGGTGGCATCAAAGTCTACCTCTAGATTTTCACAACTCTTTTTGAGTCCTGTAGCGTAGATATTATTAGACAAAATATCACTGTCCTGGTCAAGTAAATCTGGGAGAGAAGACGCGTTTCTTTTCTGAAACTTAAGTGTATCAGACCGAAAACCTGCTGTTTGATTGCCTTTTGATCCTCTCCTTTTATTCATCCAAGCAAATTTTCCGCCAGTATGTGAGGTGTCATTAACAAAAGTGGATCTATTATTATCAGCCGCTGTGTTTTTTCGATCACTGATTACTGAAGATTTTATATCCTTAAAAGAAGGAGGATCCATTTTAGAAGATGTTTTGTGTTCAAGTGAAGTAAATTTTTTAATGGCACTTAATATTGGATTATGAACAAGCCTTTCTGTTTTTGGTGGGAAACGATCTTCTTGAGCAATGGAACCAATGTCAACAGAAGTCGACAAACTGGTATCTCTAGAATTCGGGAAGACTTTTGGAGCATCAATATCCATGATCTTAGGTTCTAATGTGTGACTAGAAGATACTTTAATCGGTACATGGAACGTACGATCTACCGGAACATCTTCATCATTGATCTCGGATTCGGAATGTCTGCATCGTTCATTGTCTACTGCCATTTTTGACTCTCTGATTATTACATCTGCTTTTGTAGAACAGCCCTCTGTTTGTAGGTTACTAGAAGCCTCTGTTCTTCCCATTAAATAATACGCATTGCTATCATTCAGTACGGATAATTCACTTTCTACTTCCATTGGTTCTGCTTCCTTGTCATTGTCACTCGAATTCTCATTAGGCATTTTACTCATTTCATTATTAAAATAATTATTTTTAGATTCCTCCTCCCAATAACTTTCAGATATTGTGGCATATTTGACTTCAGGTCCGTGGCTAGGAGAGTCAGTTTTGTAATATCCAGTGGATCTATTATCTGCAGTATTCATATATGATGATGTGCTTGCTTCAGTGTTGATATTCCTGAATTCACTGAAGTCACTCGTAGGGGACACTCGTACTCTCGGTGTGTTGTACTTGAAAAGATCAGACACTCTGCTGTGTTGACTGTATTTATCAAAAATTGTAAGATCCAAAGCCGATTGTGTCTTGAATGGTCTACCTGTCTCCTTTGGCTGCTCAGAAGGAAATGCATTATCCCATTTGATGGAAGTGACAGGTGTCCTCTTTGACTTGTGTGGTCTTGTCCTCTCCAGGTCTATGCTTGGAGTTGACGGCTGCAAGCTACTTGATGAAAATGAGCCAGAATGAGACGATGAAGTTGCTGACGTGTTGCTTGTAGCTGAAAAAAGCAAAGAACTCTTTTGGTAAAAAGGTTTTTTGGAAGTCTCTAGTTTGGAAGCAGAGTGTTGTCTGTTTAAGTACATTTCAGAAAACTTTTTGGGTTGGTATGTGGCATAGGTTGTTTGAGTGTCCTCAAGTGACACAGTTATTTTTCCATCACGAGAAGGTAAATTGCTGTACACGTTTTTAGCTTCTGATGTATTATGGATTGAATCTTCTTTGCCATATTGCCTTCCTCGCTTATAGCTTTCATGTCTACTAGTCCTTGGTGTTTGGCTGTGACTCTGTTCTTGGGCAAGTTTTTGATCCAGATCTCCTAAAACTGAAATATATAAACAATTTAACTTAGATCAAGTTTCATAATTTCTGAGGTTCTTAAACATTTTATGTAAGAAATAACATTACCATGATGGCAAGTCTAAACATATTCCTTCTACCTTATGGAATACCTAAGTTTTAAGGATTGAACAAAGGCCTACACATTACAAATTTATGAACTCCCCTTTTGGCTAGTATTCTCTAGACATGGCAATCCTCATTGGAATTATCCACATATAAAGGAATGTATGAGTCACGGTCATATAATTGCGGCTGTCTTTGTATGCCAAGCCTAGTAGATAAGTGAAGGTGCACAGATACAGTTCTAGCTGAGGAGGTAATGTACACAATGTTAGTGAAGCCTGACCGTAGTACCTGATGAGCTATTAGGAATGAACAGCAATTGCCTAATATGTAGAGAGCCCACGATGCAAGGCCGAGAATGTCAGGTGCAGAAGTGATGACTAGCTGCCAGAAGGCCTGGTCAGGACACCGGGCTATGGCAGCGCAAGTTGAATTGCTTGTGAATTAGTGGAGCTTAGCTGAGCTGTCATTGATTTGCAAGTCCCAATAAACTTGTTGTTTCCTGAGTGTGACAGCTGCATAGCAATGTATCACCCTGAGGTTATGAGAGGTGCTGTGTCAGTCTATGCACTGTGATGTGGCCCTCGTACGGGAAATACGTCAGCCTGTCTGCGCCCTTAGGCCGTCGTCACACTGGCGAGTGTGATGCGGTTTAGTCGCACGACTTACTCGCATCAACACCCGGAACGGCCGCCCGCTCTCGGACCCGAGTGTGCGGCTGCATAGAAATACATGCAGCCGCACACTCGGGTCCGAGAGCGGGCGGCCGTGCCGGGTGTTGATGCGAGAAAGTCATGCGACTAACTCGCATCACACTCGCCAGTGTGACGCCGGCCTTAGTGTGTATGTGTATAGCGTTGTGCGTGTGTGCATTAGTCCTCATTCACACTTCCGTGTTTAAACACGTAAATAAAAACTGGTACCAATGTCACCAGTGTTTTGGATCAGTGTGTCATCAGTGTATGGTCCGTGTGTCCGTTTTTACCATCCATCTCATTACAATTATTTTGTGGCTCAGTCTTTACTCAACTACTAACCTTGAAAAAATTCTTTTTCGAGCTGGACGGCGGCCTTTGGGGCGTCATTTTGTCTGGTTTTATGTTGCCCTTCAAAAAAATTGGCAATCTGTTTTACGCTTCTTGCAGAATGGTAATTTTCAAACTTTGAATTAAAAAAAAGAACAGGTTTTAAAAAAATAATTACTTTCTTTGTTGTAAAAAAAAAAGAAAGAAAATTGTTATTAATTTTTTTAAGCTACTGACAGATTAAAGTGTCTCTATTTTATTCTCATTTATAGTTTTGCAAAATTATTATTCGAACGGGCAGCCCTAATTGTCATTCTCGCTGTATCAGCTCAAAAATAAAGAACAGATTATGAAGGAATAAAAATACAATAATAGAAACTAAGAAGGAACCGTCCTTGTCAAAACAAAAATGGTTAGAGGTTATGGGATAACTATGGTGGCATATCTATATGACAATACGAGATTTCTGTAGGTAAATTTTTTTTAGCCAAGACGGAGTACTTATGAATGTTCCTTAACTATTGAGGGAAATAAATAAATAACAAGTTTTGTAAATTTGTAGTCAACATTTGCATTATATTATGTCTTATTTTTAACTGAATTTTTATTAATATAAAGGTAATGGAACAATTGCTGACAGGAGTAGTTGTCTGTTGGCCGATTGTGACATAATAATGTATGAAGCTCATAACATTTTAGGTCCATTTTCTCTTTAACCCCTTAACGACCAGGGGTATTTTTGGTTTCGCATTTTAATTTTTTGCTTCCCTTCTTCCCAGAGCCAAAACTTTTTTATTTATTGGTCAAAATGGCCATGTGAGGGCTTGTTTTTTTGCGGGACGAGTTGTACTTTTGAATGACACCATTGGTTTTACCATACCGTGTAACAGAAATGGGAAAAAAATTACAAGTGTGGTGAAACTGCAAAAAAAGTGCAATCCCACACATGTTTTTTGTTTGCCTTTTTTAGTAGGTTCACTAAATGGTAAAACTGACCTGCCATTATGATTCTCCAGGTCATTACAAGTTCATAGACACCAAACATGTCTAGGTTCTTTTTTATCTACGTGGTGAAAAAAAATTCCAAAGTTTACAAAAAAAAAAAAGTTGCCATTTTTTGAGACCTGTAGCTGCCCTGCTCTATGTAGCAGAAATGCTTACTTGCTATAAGCACCGACCACCAGGTGGCGCTCATCGCGATCCAGCAATGACAACTACAGTGGTCTTCTCGTGACCCCGGGTTGTCATGCCTACCCATCGGCGACCTGCGTTCATGTGACACGGGCGCCGAAGGAAGGAGGTAATGATGTGATTCCTGAGCGTGCATGTTAAATGCAGCTGTCAGAGTGTCAGAGTATGACAGCGGCAGTTCCGGGCACATGTCAGCTGATCAGATCAGCTGTCATGTCTCGGAGAAGGTGAGGACTCATTGCTGTCCGTCACTGGACGTTAAGGGTTCATTTTATTTTTCCGTAAACAGGATTAGAATTTTTTTTTAAAGTAAAAAAATCCAAAAAGAAAACATGGAACTTAAAGGGAACCTGTCAGCAGGATTGTGCACAGTAGCCTACAGGCAGTGTCAGGTCGGCGCTGTTATACTGATTACAATGATACCTGGTGATGAAATCAGTCTTGTGGTTGGGAGCCATTTTAAAATGGATTTTTTTTTTATACTCCTCAGGAAAACATAAAACACAGTTATGAACTGCACATTAAACATGCGATTATGCTCCAGAAGTTTTTTTTTTAAGTATGTACAGTACATACATTCATTATGTAAACTAGGGGGCAGGTCAATGGGGGATCAGTGACCTGTCAGAAGCCATCAGTATGAATACCTAATCAGAGCACCACATAAAGACCCCCCCATAGGCCGCCCCGGAGCCCGAGCATATCACTAACTGCAAACTGAAAATAAAGATTAAACAACAACCACAAGACGGATTTCATCAATCAAGGTATCAATAATATAATGGCACCGACCTTACACCGTGTGTAGGTTACTGTGCACAATCCTGCTGACAGGTTCCCTTTAAAAACACTTCTGTAAATCATTTACTTGCCTTTTTCTTCACCTCGGTGTTAGGCAGTATCTGGCCACTGATAGAAAAGATGCTGTTTCTGAGGAAAAGGACAAAACATAACCATGATTAGCAGAAAATCAGAAAGTAGAAAAATTGATACACAGCAAGAAACACAAAAAATGCACACACCCATAAACTACAGCAACAAATACTGAACTTTATGGAATACACAATACACAAACTAGGCTCAAAAACTAGAAACCACTTACATAATAAAGATTTGTTCAAAATAATAATGACCACCCTCGATGGTAAGGTTAAAAAAAGTCAGAAAATTGATTTTATAGTCATCACACCACCCAGAAATAGTAAAAAAAAAACACTCAAATTAGTAAAAGAAAACACAAATGACTAATGTAGATTTCCAAATTCCTGCTACCAAAATTCTGAAATGCCAAATGCATGCAACCAAAAATATCCAGATACTTGCAACTAAAAATCTCCAAATGTGTAACATCGTGGCAACGGCACTATGGTTGTCGCTGGCAGTGCAGTTAGAGTTTATGCTACTGTAGCTTTGGTTAACTCCCATTGTTCTCAGCTCCTGTGAATATTCCTGTTTCAGATCTCGGCCTGTTTACTGACCATTCTTCTACCTGACTATTTTGTCCCCATCCATACCTCCAGGTTCTGCCTCAGCTACCTGACCAGTGCCGGACAAGGGTGCTACCCAACTCCAGGGCCCCACTTTTCAGCTACATGTAAAAGTGAAATTACCCTTAATCACAAATTTATTTAATAATGAACCAGGTAAATTAGTAAATGAATAAGATGCTGCCGCCGTCTGTACATAGTGATTCAAGTGTATTATGCCAAGTACTGCTCATATAAGAGGGTGGTAGTCCATTCTTGTACAGGGGCCCACCGGAGGATCCTCCTGTTCTCCTGTGGGCCAGTCCAAGCCTGTAACTGAATATTTATGCCAGGCAGCTCCACCAGCCAACAGCTACTCCAAGAACTCAACCCAGGATCTCTGTGCAAGTCCACATCCCAGTACAGGGATTAACCACTTTCTGACCTTGACGACATCCTGGTCTTCAAAGCTGTACAACTTCTTGTCATGCGCAGTGCATGTCAGGAAGACTCACAGGTCAGTGCACAGAAACTGCAGCACTGACAGCTTCTATAGCATGCAGATGCTGCTTCATCTGCATGCTATAGAAGCGATCAGCCTGCACAAAATCATTGTCCCATAGTGGGACAAAGTGTAAAAGTAAGAATGAAATAAAATAAAAAAAAATTTAATAATTGTAAAAATATTTAAAAAAATAATAAAAAATATTTTTTAAAAAATCAATATTTATTCTATCACTAAATAAATATTTGATTAAAAAAATCTAAACAATAAAAGTACACATATTTGGTATCTCCGCGTCTGTAATGACCCAACCTTTAAAACTATCCCACTAGTTAACCCCTTTAGTGAACACCATAAAAAAAACAAGGCAAAAAACAATGCTTTATCATCATACCACCGAACAAAAAGTGGAATAACACGCGATAAAAAAGACGGATATAAATAAATGTGGTATCGCTGAAAACGTCATCTTGTCACGCAAAAAACGAGCCGCCATACAGCGTAATCAGTGAAAAAATAAAAAAGTTATAGCTCTCAAAATAAAGTGATGCAAAAATAATTATTTTCTATAAAATAGTTTTTATTATATAAAAGCGCCAAAACATAAAAAAATGATATAAATGAGGTATTGCTGTAATCGTACTGACCCGAAGAATAAAACGGCTTTATCAATTTTACCACACGCGGAACGGTGTAAATGCCCCCCAAAAGAAATTCTTCAACTGCTGGTTTTTGCTCATTCGGTCTCCCAAAAATCGGAATAGAAATCAATCAAAAAATGTCATGTGCCCGAAAATGGGACCAATAAAAACGGCAACTCGTCCCGTAAAAAACAAGACCTCACATGACTCTGTGGGCCAAAATATGGAAAAATTATAGCACTCAAAATGTGGTGATGCAAAAACTATTTTTGCTATAAAAAGCGTCTTTTAGCGTGTGACAGCTGCCAATCATAAAATCCCGCTATAAATAGTAAATCAAATCCCCTTTATCACCCCCTTAGTTACGGAAAAATAATAAAATAAAAAAAATGTATTTATTTCCATTTTCCCATTAGGGTTAGGTTTGGGGCTAAAGTTAGGGTTAGGGTTGGGGATAGGGTTTGGATTATGGTTACGGTTGAGATTAGGGTTAGGATTGGGATTAGGGTTAGGTTTGTGGTTAGGGTTATGGTTAGGATCAGGGTTGTGTTCGGGTTAGGTTTGGAGTTAGAATTGGGGGGTTTCCACATCAGGGGCTCTCCAAACGCGACATGGCGTCTGATCTCAATTCCAGCCAATTCTGTGTTGAAAAAGTTAAACGGTGCTCCTTCCCTTCCGAACTCTGCCATGTGCCCAAACAGTGGTTTACCCCCACATATGGGATATCATCATACTCGGGACAAATTGCACAACAACATTTGGGGTCCAATTTCTCCAGTTAACCTTGGTAAATTAAAAAAATTTGTACCTGATGTAAATTTTTTGTGAAAAAAAGTTAAATGTTCATTTTTTTTAAACATTCCATAAATTCCTGCGAAGCACCTGAAAGGTTAATACACTTCTTGAATGTGGTTTTGAGCACCTTGAGGGGTGCAGTTTTTAGAATGGTGTCACTTTTGGGTATTTTCTATCATATAGACCCCTCAAAGTGACTTCAAATGTGATGTGGTCCCTGAAAAAAAAAAAAGGTGTTGTAAAAATGAGAAATCGCTGGTCAACTTTTAAATCTTATAACTTCCTAACAAAAAAAAATTTTGGTCCCAAAATTGTGCTGATGTAAATTAGACATGTGGGAAATGTTATTTTTAAATATTTTGTGCAATATAACTCTCTGATTTAAGGGCATAAAAACTAAAAGTTTGAAAATTGCGAAATTTTCAAAATTTTCATTTTTTCACAAATAAACGCAAGTTATATCGAAGAAATTTTACCACTAACGTGAAGTACAATATGTCACAAAAAAACAATCTCAGAATCGCCAAGATCCGTTGAAGCGTTCCAGAGTTATAACCTCATAAAGGGACAGTGGTCAGAATTGTAAAAATTGGCCTGGTCATTAATGTGCAAACCACCCTTTGGGGGTAAAGGGGTTAAAGTGGAAGAACAGTGCTCCCTTGGCACCGGATAGAGTAGATAAAGCAAAGCCAGTTCATGGAAGCTCTATTTGGAGTAGACATGTAACATCATGAAAAGGAGTGTTGCTTAAAAATATGTCATCTAGAGAAAAAGTACACAAAAAGAAGAAAATACTCTGAGTAATGCATAGATGCGGAATGGTGTGGAAATGGCTGGACCCAAAATACTGTAAGAATGATTCTTCATTTAGCTAAAGCAGATCTGTCAGCTTAAAGGGTTGTTCTTTTTTTATATTTATGGCAAATCCACAGGATAAACTATAAATTACAGATTTGGCTCCCACCACAATAACGGGGCTCCATTGTCAAAAGCAGAGATGGCTGCACATTTGCAGCTCTCTCCATTCTCTCCTCTAGGAACTCTGATCATTGTCAAACCTGCCGGGACCTGCAACTGTCATACATTCCTGGTTTATCCTTAAAAATGAAAAACACAAACTGCAGGTTCTCCCTGTATCCAACCTCAGGACTTTATACATCCACATTTTACACCACGCTCCATTCGGGAAACAGAAGAAGCAATTTTAAAGGTATCATAGTTGTTAGCAAACTGTAAATGGATAAATAAAGATTTGTTTTCGGTGGGGAGAAGACAAGTTCGTCTTTTGTAAATCTATAAATCATTCCAAATTACTGTCATGAACTCACCGAGAGGAAATGAAGCCAAATCACAGACCCAAAATCAAAGTGCTTCATGATGGGTGTCCTACCCTGCCTTCCAGCACTCCCAAATTTATTTATTTTTTGCAATAATTGAGAATTTCTTGAGGGAAAGGCAGTGACACGTATGAGCTGTCAGTCATTGAGCGATCAGGTTCTTACTTGCTCTAGTATGAACTGATCGCCATGTGTGGAAATGTCAGGAACAAAATCATAGAGAAGTGATTTACTGTCACCAAGCAACGTCGGAACCCGAAAACAAAACAGTCATTAGATACAGGGCGAGACCGGCGTGCATGCATGTTAATGCTGACCATGGCCTACATATAACAATCATCTTGTCAGTAAGGTACGCAATTGTCTTAGCACGTAAAACTGGCTTTAGATGGGTGTCCCGGTACTTCAAAATTCACGATCTGTCCTTATGTTCTATTAGTGGAACACAAATCTTTCTACGGTCCTCCTGCGAGCTCCACGTACCCGTTACTTATTGCACAGACGTGGCTTCTGATGTCTATGTGTGGCTTTGCCTAGTACAGCAGTTTGTGATTCAAGTGAATGGGACTGTGTTATGTGCGCCTCGTATGGACGAGCCACTGCAGAAGCGCCACCCCCTTTCTTGGGTGTAAATTTACAGAAGGGGGCTGGTTTAGCTACTAAAATAGATATATAGTCTTCATACATTGCTGCAGTCACAAACCACCACAATAAACGCTCTCTGGGGTCAGTTCGTGACCATAAACAGACCTGACCAGCTATAGTGGGAGGTTGTAAATATACAGTGTGGTCCAAAAGTAGGTGGACAGAAAATAATAACACTTATTTTGATTAACCCCTTAGTGACAGAGCCATTTTGCAGCTTAATGACCCAGCCAATTTTTACAATTCTGACCACTGTCACTTTATGAGGTTATAACTCTGGAAGCTTTAACGAATCAGCTGATTCTGAGATTGTTTTTTCGTGACATATTGTACTTCACGTTAGTGGTAAAACATTTTTTTAGACTTGCTTTTATTTATGAAAAAAAAAGGAAATATGGCGAAAATTTAGAAAATTTTTCAATTTCAAACTTGAATTTTTTTT
>JARQOD010000002.1:47231084-47271989 GCA_033576555.1 Oophaga sylvatica | reverse complement strand
AAACTACAGCAACAAATACTGAACTTTATGGAATACACAATACACAAACTAGGCTCAAAAACTAGAAACCACTTACATAATAAAGATTTGTTCAAAATAATAATGACCACCCTCGATGGTAAGGTTAAAAAAAGTCAGAAAATTGATTTTATAGTCATCACACCACCCAGAAATAGTAAAAAAAAAACACTCAAATTAGTAAAAGAAAACCACAAATGACTAATGTAGATTTCCAAATTCCTGCTACCAAAATTCTGAAATGCCAAATGCATGCAACCAAAAATATCCAGATACTTGCAACTAAAAATCTCCAAATGTGTAACATCGTGGCAACGGCACTATGGTTGTCGCTGGGCAGTGCAGTTAGAGTTTATGCTACTGTAGCTTTGGTTAACTCCCATTGTTCTCAGCTCCTGTGAATATTCCTGTTTCAGATCTCGGCCTGTTTACTGACCATTCTTCTACCTGACTATTTTGTCCCCATCCATACCTCCAGGTTCTGCCTCAGCTACCTGACCAGTGCCGGACAAGGGTGCTACCCAACTCCAGGGCCCACTTTTCAGCTACATGTAAAAGTGAAATTACCCTTAATCACAAATTTATTTAATAATGAACCAGGTAAATTAGTAAATGAATAAGATGCTGCCGCCGTCTGTACATAGTGATTCAAGTGTATTATGCCAAGTACTGCTCATATAAGAGGGTGGTAGTCCATTCTTGTACAGGGGCCCACCGGAGGATCCTCCTGTTCTCCTGTGGGCCAGTCCAAGCCTGTAACTGAATATTTATGCCAGGCAGCTCCACCAGCCAACAGCTACTCCAAGAACTCAACCCAGGATCTCTGTGCAAGTCCACATCCCAGTACAGGGATTAACCACTTTCTGACCTTGACGACATCCTGGTCTTCAAAGCTGTACAACTTCTTGTCATGCGCAGTGCATGTCAGGAAGACTCACAGGTCAGTGCACAGAAACTGCAGCACTGACAGCTTCTATAGCATGCAGATGCTGCTTCATCTGCATGCTATAGAAGCGATCAGCCTGCACAAAATCATTGTCCCATAGTGGGACAAAGTGTAAAAGTAAGAATGAAATAAATAAAAAAAAATTTAATAATTGTAAAAATATTTAAAAAAATAATAAAAAATATTTTTTAAAAAATCAATATTTATTCTATCACTAAATAAATATTTGATTAAAAAAATCTAAACAATAAAAGTACACATATTTGGTATCTCCGCGTCTGTAATGACCCAACCTTTAAAACTATCCCACTAGTTAACCCCTTTAGTGAACACCATAAAAAAAACAAGGCAAAAAACAATGCTTTATCATCATACCACCGAACAAAAAGTGGAATAACACGCGATCAAAAAGACGGATATAAATAAATGTGGTATCGCTGAAAACGTCATCTTGTCACGCAAAAAACGAGCCGCCATACAGCGTAATCAGTGAAAAAATAAAAAAGTTATAGCTCTCAAAATAAAGTGATGCAAAAATAATTATTTTCTATAAAATAGTTTTTATTATATAAAAGCGCCAAAACATAAAAAAATGATATAAATGAGGTATTGCTGTAATCGTACTGACCCGAAGAATAAAACGGCTTTATCAATTTTACCACACGCGGAACGGTGTAAATGCCCCCAAAAGAAATTCTTCAACTGCTGGTTTTTGCTCATTCGGTCTCCCAAAAATCGGAATAGAAATCAATCAAAAAATGTCATGTGCCCGAAAATGGGACCAATAAAAACGGCAACTCGTCCCGTAAAAAACAAGACCTCACATGACTCTGTGGGCCAAAATATGGAAAAATTATAGCACTCAAAATGTGGTGATGCAAAAACTATTTTTGCTATAAAAAGCGTCTTTTAGCGTGTGACAGCTGCCAATCATAAAATCCCGCTATAAATAGTAAATCAAATCCCCTTTATCACCCCCTTAGTTACGGAAAAATAATAAAATAAAAAAAATGTATTTATTTCCATTTTCCCATTAGGGTTAGGTTTGGGGCTAAAGTTAGGGTTAGGGTTGGGGATAGGGTTTGGATTATGGTTACGGTTGAGATTAGGGTTAGGATTGGGATTAGGGTTAGGTTTGTGGTTAGGGTTATGGTTAGGATCAGGGTTGTGTTCGGGTTAGGTTTGGAGTTAGAATTGGGGGGTTTCCACATCAGGGGCTCTCCAAACGCGACATGGCGTCTGATCTCAATTCCAGCCAAATCTGTGTTGAAAAAGTTAAACGGTGCTCCTTCCCTTCCGAACTCTGCCATGTGCCCAAACAGTGGTTTACCCCCACATATGGGATATCATCATACTCGGGACAAATTGCACAACAACATTTGGGGTCCAATTTCTCCAGTTAACCTTGGTAAATTAAAAAAATTGTACCTGATGTAAATTTTTTGTGAAAAAAAGTTAAATGTTCATTTTTTTTAAACATTCCATAAATTCCTGCGAAGCACCTGAAAGGTTAATACACTTCTTGAATGTGGTTTTGAGCACCTTGAGGGGTGCAGTTTTTAGAATGGTGTCACTTTTGGGTATTTTCTATCATATAGACCCCTCAAAGTGACTTCAAATGTGATGTGGTCCCTGAAAAAAAAAAAAGGTGTTGTAAAAATGAGAAATCGCTGGTCAACTTTTAAATCTTATAACTTCCTAACAAAAAAAAATTTTGGTCCCAAAATTGTGCTGATGTAAATTAGACATATGGGAAATGTTATTTTTAAATATTTTGTGCAATATAACTCTCTGATTTAAGGGCATAAAAACTAAAAGTTTGAAAATTGCGAAATTTTCAAAATTTTCATTTTTTCACAAATAAACGCAAGTTATATCGAAGAAATTTTACCACTAACGTGAAGTACAATATGTCACAAAAAAACAATCTCAGAATCGCCAAGATCCGTTGAAGCGTTCCAGAGTTATAACCTCATAAAGGGACAGTGGTCAGAATTGTAAAAATTGGCCTGGTCATTAATGTGCAAACCACCCTTTGGGGGTAAAGGGGTTAAAGTGGAAGAACAGTGCTCCCTTGGCACCGGATAGAGTAGATAAAGCAAAGCCAGTTCATGGAAGCTCTATTTGGAGTAGACATGTAACATCATGAAAAGGAGTGTTGCTTAAAAATATGTCATCTAGAGAAAAAGTACACAAAAAGAAGAAAATACTCTGAGTAATGCATAGATGCGGAATGGTGTGGAAATGGCTGGACCCAAAATACTGTAAGAATGATTCTTCATTTAGCTAAAGCAGATCTGTCAGCTTAAAGGGTTGTTCTTTTTTTATATTTATGGCAAATCCACAGGATAAACTATAAATTACAGATTTGGCTCCCACCACAATAACGGGGCTCCATTGTCAAAAGCAGAGATGGCTGCACATTTGCAGCTCTCTCCATTCTCTCCTCTAGGAACTCTGATCATTGTCAAACCTGCCGGGACCTGCAACTGTCATACATTCCTGGTTTATCCTTAAAAATGAAAAACACAAACTGCAGGTTCTCCCTGTATCCAACCTCAGGACTTTATACATCCACATTTTACACCACGCTCCATTCGGGAAACAGAAGAAGCAATTTTAAAGGTATCATAGTTGTTAGCAAACTGTAAATGGATAAATAAAGATTTGTTTTCGGTGGGGAGAAGACAAGTTCGTCTTTTGTAAATCTATAAATCATTCCAAATTACTGTCATGAACTCACCGAGAGGAAATGAAGCCAAATCACAGACCCAAAATCAAAGTGCTTCATGATGGGTGTCCTACCCTGCCTTCCAGCACTCCCAAATTTATTTATTTTTTGCAATAATTGAGAATTTCTTGAGGGAAAGGCAGTGACACGTATGAGCTGTCAGTCATTGAGCGATCAGGTTCTTACTTGCTCTAGTATGAACTGATCGCCATGTGTGGAAATGTCAGGAACAAAATCATAGAGAAGTGATTTACTGTCACCAAGCAACGTCGGAACCCGAAAACAAAACAGTCATTAGATACAGGGCGAGACCGGCGTGCATGCATGTTAATGCTGACCATGGCCTACATATAACAATCATCTTGTCAGTAAGGTACGCAATTGTCTTAGCACGTAAAACTGGCTTTAGATGGGGTGTCCGGTACTTCAAAATTCACGATCTGTCCTTATGTTCTATTAGTGGAACACAAATCTTTCTACGGTCCTCCTGCGAGCTCCACGTACCCGTTACTTATTGCACAGACGTGGCTTCTGATGTCTATGTGTGGCTTTGCCTAGTACAGCAGTTTGTGATTCAAGTGAATGGGACTGTGTTATGTGCGCCTCGTATGGACGAGCCACTGCAGAAGCGCCACCTCCTTTCTTGGGTGTAAATTTACAGAAGGGGGCTGGTTTAGCTACTAAAATAGATATATAGTCTTCATACATTGCTGCAGTCACAAACCACCACAATAAACGCTCTCTGGGGTCAGTTCGTGACCATAAGACAGACCTGACCAGCTATAGTGGGAGGTTGTAAATATACAGTGTGGTCCAAAAGTAGGTGGACAGAAAATAATAACATTATTTTGATTAACCCCTTAGTGACAGAGCCATTTTGCAGCTTAATGACCGAGCCAATTTTTACAATTCTGACCACTGTCACTTTATGAGGTTATAACTCTGGAACGCTTTAACGAATCCAGCTGATTCTGAGATTGTTTTTTCGTGACATATTGTACTTCACGTTAGTGGTAAAACATTTTTTTATATGACTTGCTTTTATTTATGAAAAAAACGGAAATATGGCGAAAATTTAGAAAATTTTGCAATTTTCAAACTTGAAATTTTTATGCCCTTAAATCAGAGAGATATGTCACACAAATTTCTTAATAAATAACATTTCCCACATGTCTACTTTACATCAGCACAATTTTGGGAACAAAATTTTCTTTTGTTACGAAGTTATAGGGTTAAAAGTTGACCAGTGATTTCTCATTTTTACAACACCATTTTTTTTTAGGGACCACATCACATTTGAAGTCACTTTGAGGGGTCTATATGATAGAAAATACCCAAAAGTGACACCATTCTAAAAACTGCACCCCTCAAGGTGCTCAAAACCACATTCAAGAAGTTTATTAACCCTTCAGGTGCTTCACAGGAGCTGAAGCAATGTGGAAGGAAAAAATTGACATTTAACTGTTTTTGCAAAAGCTTTACTTCGGAAACCAATTTTTTTTATTTTCACAAGTGTTAAAAGAAAAAATGAACCACAAAATTTGTTGTGCAATTTCTCCTGAATACGCCGATTCCCAATATGTGGGGGTAAACCACTTTTTGGGCGCACGGCAGAGGTCGCAAGGGAAGGAGCGCCGTTTGACTTTTTCAACGCAGAATTGGCTGGATGCCATGTCGCGTTTAGAGAGCCCCTGATGTGCCTAAACATTGGAAACCCCCAACAAGTGACCCCATTTTGGAAACTAGACCCCTAAGGAACTTATCTAGATGTGTGGTGAGCACTTTGAACCCCCAAGTGCTTCACAGAAGTTTATAACGCCCAGGTGAAAATAAAAAATCATATTTTTTCCACAAAAATGATCTTTTCACCCCAATTTTTTATTTTCCCAAGGGTAACAGCAGAAATTAGACCACAAAAGTTGTCCAATTTGTCCTGAGTACGCTGATACCCCATATGTGGGGGGGGACCACTGTTTGGGCGCACGGCAGGGCTTGGAAGGGAAGCAGCGCCGTTTGACTTTTTCAAACCAAAATTGGAGAGCCCTGATGCGCCTAAACAGTGGAAAACCCCCACAAGTAACACCATTTTGGAAACTAGACCCCCTATGGAACTTATCTAGATCTGTTGTGAGCACTTTGAACCCCCAAGTGTTTCACAAAAGTTTATAATGCCTGGTGTGAAAAAAAAACAAAAACAATTTTCCACAAAAATGATTTTTTAGTCCCAAATTTTTGATTTTTCACAAGGAAATTGGACCCTAAAAGTTGTTGTCCAATTTGTCCTGAGTACGCTGATACCAAATATGTGGTGGGGAAACTGTTTGGGCGCACGGCAGGGCTTGGAAAGGAAGTAATAACGTTTTGGAATGCAAACGTTGATGGGGGTCATGTTCCGTTTGCAGTGCCCCAGATGTGCCTAAACAGTGGAAAACCCCCACAAGTGACCCCATTTTGGAAACTAGACCCCCTAAGTAACTTATCTAGATCTGTGGTGAGCACTTTGAACCCCAAGTGTTTCACAAAAGTTTATAATGCCTGGGTGTGAAAAAAAAAAACTAAATTTTCCACAAAAATGATTTTTTAGTCCCAAATTTTTGATTTTTCACAAGGAAATTGGACCACAAAAGTTGTTGTCCAATTTCTCCTGAGTACGCTGATACCAAATATGTGGGGGGGGGGGAACTGTTTGGGCGCACAGCAGGGCTTGGAAAGGAAGTAATAACGTTTTGGAATGCAGACGTTGATGGGGGTCATGTCCCGTTTGCAGTACCCCAGATGTACCTAAACAGTGGAAAACCCCCACAAATGGCCCCATTTTGGAAACTAGACCCCCTAAGGAACTTATCTAGAAGTGTGGTGAGCACTTTGAACCCCAAAGTGCTTCACAGAAATGTATAAACGCAGAGCCGTGAAAATAAAAAATTATTTTTTTCCTCAAAAATGATTTTTTTTTAGCCAGCTATTTTTTATTTTCCCAAGGGTAACAAGAAAAAATTAGAACCCCAAAATTGGTGTGCAATTTGTCCTGAGTACGCTGATACCCCATATTTTGGGGTAAACTACTGTTTGGGCGCACGGCAGGGCTCGGAAGGGAGGGAGCGCCATTTGACTTTTTGAACGCCATGTCGTGTTTGGAGACCCCTTGATGTGCCTAAATAGTGCAAACCCCTCAATTCTAGCTCCAACCCTAACCCCAACACACCCCTAACCCTAATCCCAACTCTAATCCTAATCCCAACCCTAATTGTAACCCTAACCCTAATTGTAACCCTAACCCTAATTATAACCCTAACCCTAAGCCTAGGTTCATTTTGCGTTTTACCAGCCCGTTCAACACATAGCGTTGACGGGCTGGTAACGGTATAGCATAATGCGATCGCGTTATGCTATACCCGCTAGCGCAGAGGAATCAGCGGATGATTCATCTGCGCTAGCGGTGACGGAGCCCAGACGCTGCAAGCCGCGTCCGAGGCTCCGTCACTGAATGATGGCACGTCGCGAATGCATGCTGCTTTACGGCATGCGTCGCGATGCGCCCTCAAATGGGGGTAAATGGCAGCGTTAACGGACTTCGTTACACCGCGTTATACCGCTGTGTAACGCAGTCTGTCTAACGGACTGCCATAACGCAGTATGAACCCAGCCTAACCCTAATTATAACCCTAACCCTAGCCCTAACCCTAATGGAAAAATGAAAATAAATATAATTTCTATATTTTATTATATGTCCCTAACTAAGGGGGTGATAAAGGGGGGGTTATGTACTGTTTTTTTTTTATTTTGATCACTGTGATAGTTTATCACAGTGATCAAAATGTACTTTTAGGAGAATGAATGAAACATTTTTTGAATCTGCCGCCATTTTTTTTTACAGGAAGAAGACCCGGGGGATCGCAGCACAGGGGGACCTGCCAGAGGACACCGGGAGGTACGGGGGGGTGTTCGGGGGTACTGGGGACCCTAGTTCTCTCCATCTGATCACATCAGAGGGGAGAGAAATCATTTTTTTTTTTTTGCGGTCGCCGTTATACTCAGTATAACGGCGATCGCGACACCAGGGTCGGTAAAGACCTACCCGGATCATGTTCTCTGGGGTCTCGGCTACCCTCGGCATCCGAGACCCCAGAGAAAATTGCCCAAACCCCCCCAGCACATTGCGGCGGGCACACTGAGCATGCGTCCGCCATTTTCTAGGCCCCAAAGATGGCGACGCCCACCAGGGGACACCGAGGGCCCGGGGGCCACATGGAGGGGATCGGGGGCCACAAGGGGAGGATCGGGGACCCTTTTTCTCTCTCCTCTGATGTCCGATCACATCAGAGGAGAAATTAAATGGCACATCATTTTTTTTTTTTCGATCGCCGTTATAGGGTTAATAACGGCGATCACAACATCGGGGTCAGTAAAAACCGACCCGATTCATGTTCTCTGGGGTCTCGGCTACCCCCGGTAGCCGAGACCCTGAAGAAAATGCGCCTCTGGGGGCGCTATTCACTTTTTCCACAGCGCCGTTAATTAACGGCGCTGTGGTTTAAGTACCCTTAATGACCGCCGTTAAAAGGCGTATCGGCGGTCATTAAGGGGTTAATATATAAAATTATATTTACTAACACAAGCATAACATTGACAATTAAATTTTATTCTGAACAATAATACAAAAGCCCTTAAATTTTATCAACGCAGGTGCTCAGTTTCACTTTACACCATGTTTCATAAATCTCACCCTTCATAACCCTATTACACATACTGTCCACCTACTTTTGAACCACCCTGTATATTAGGAAGTTATATACTTTATGAATTCCAATTGATTTTTCATTTTTCCCTCTGGAAAAACCCTTTGGCAAACTCACTTCAAACCATCAGTTCACTTCTTGATAAATAGATATATAGTGTAGCTTGGCTACTGGCCACTAGTCTTGAGTGACAGATCACTCCCTGCGTGTGTGTAGAGTGAGACCTGTCAGTCATTGGCAGCGGACACGAGAAGCTGTCAGGGATCCATCTGTCGATTAGTCTCCTGTGCGGCTCAGTGGTTTTTAAAATATGTTTTTTCCTATAATGTCACAGAGTTTCAGAGTCAAACATACCTGGTTTAAATCTTGCAGTCAGTGTCTAGTTCCCTTTAAAGGGAATCTGTCAGATGGATAAACCCTCCTAAATCATATATATGGGCATTAGGGTCATAGAAAGTTGCATAAAATGATACCCTGATATCTGTGTTCTGATGTCTTATTCCAGAGAATTACATGTAGGTCAGGAGTCAGAGAGCAGACTGTCAGTTATTACATGTCTCACACTGGAGGCAGATTCTCAGGGAGATCTATGTCCGGCCCATAGATCGTAACAGTTAATTTACATAATAAGCAAAATGTGGATTTCTATGGAATAAGATATTGGATTGCAGATATCAAGGTATCACTTTATTCAGCTTCCTATGACTTGTGTTCCCGTATAGATGACGATTCTACTGACAGATTAAGTTACAATGGGAAAAATAAGTATTCGATACACTGCCGATTTTGCAAGTTTTCCCACCTACAAAGAATGGAGAGGTGTGTAATTTTTATCATAGGTACACTTCAACTGTGAAAGACAGAATCTAAAAGTAAAAACAGAAAATAATATTGTATGATTTTTAAATAATTAAGTATTTGATCACCTACCAATCAGCAAGATTTCTGGCTCTCACAGACCTGTTTGTTTTTCTTTAAGAAGCCCTCCTACTCTGCACTCATTACCTGTAATAATTTCACCTGTTTGAACTGATTACCTGTATAAAAGACACCTGTCCACACACTATCAATCACACTTCAACCGCTCCACCAAGGCTTAAGACCAAAGAGCTGTCTAAGGACACCGGGGACAAAATTGTAGATTTGCACAAGACTGGGATGGGCAAAAGGACAATAGGCAAACAGCTTGGTGAGAAGGCAACAACTGTTGGCACTATTAATAGAAAATTGAAGAAACACAAGATAACTGCAATCTTCCTCGGTCAGGGGCTCCATGCAAGATCTCGCCTCGTGGAATAAGGATGATTCCGAGAAAGGTAAGGAAATCAGCCCAGAACTACATGGGAGGACCTGGTCAATGACCTAAAGAGAGCTGAGACCACAGTCTCAAACATTATTGTTAGTAACAGACTACGCTGTTATGGATTAAAAGTCTGCAGGGCACACAAGGTCCCCCTGCTCACACCAGCACATGTCAAGGCCCATATGAAGTTCGCCAATGACCATCTGGATGATCCAGGGGAGGCATGGGAGAAAGTCATGTAGTCAGATGAGACTAAAATAGATCTTTTGGTATCAACTCCACTAGCCGTGTTTGGAGGAAGAAGGATGAGTACAACCCCAAGAACACCGTCCCAACCGTAAACATTATACTTTGGGGATGTTTTTCTGCAAAGGAGACAGGAAGACTGCACTGTATTGAAGGGAGGATGGATGGGGTCATGAATCGCGATATTTTGGCCATTGGCCAACAACCTCCTTCCCTCAGTAAGAGCACTGAAGATGGATTGTGACTGGGTCTTCCAGCATGACAATGACCTGAAACACAGCCAGGGCAACTAAGGAGTGACTCTGCAAGAAGCATTTCAAGGTCCTGAAGTGACCTAGCCAGTCTCCAGACCTGAATCCAAAGAAAATCTTTGGAGGAAGTTGAAACTCAATGTTGCCCAGTGGAAGTCCCGAAACCTGTTGAAGATCTATATGGAGAAGTGGGTCAAAATCCCACTGTGCAAACTTGGTCAAGAACTACAGGAAACGTTTGACCTCTGTAATTGCAAATAAAGGTTTCTCTACCAAATATTAAGTTCTATTTTTCTATAGTATAATAATTATTTCACGCAATAAAATGCAAATTAATTACCGTATGTAAAACTCATACAATGTGATTTTCTGTTTTTATTTTTTAGATTCGGTCTCTCACAGTTGAAGTGTACCTGTGATAAAAATTACAGACCTCTCCATTCTTTATAGGTGGGAAAACTTGCAAAATCAGCAGTGTATCAAATACTTGTTTTCCCCACTTTATATCTGTTAGTATTATACTACTAGCTTTTCTCTTTTATGTGACCTAATAACTTTTTACATTTTCTGCTGAACGTGTTGTACGCATTATACAGTCAGGGCCAAAAGTTTTGAGAATGACACAAATATTAATTTTTACAAAGTCTACTGCTTCACTTTTTCTAATGGCAATTTGCATATACTCCAGAATGTTATAAAGAGTGATCAGCTTAACAGCAATTACTTGCAAAGTCAATATTTGGCTAGAAAAGAACTTTATCCCCAAAACACATTTCAACATCATTGCAGCCCGCCTTAAAAGGACCAGCTAACCTCTTTTCAGTGATTGCTCCATTAACACAGGTGTGGGTGTTGATGAGGACATGGCTGGAGATCAATCTGTCATGATTAAGTAAGAATGACACCACTGGACACTTTAAAAGGAGGCTGGTGCTTGGCATCATTGTTTCTCTTCTGTTAACCATGGTTATCTCTAAAGAAACACGTGCAGTCATCATTGCAATGCACAAAAATGGCCTAACAGGGAAGAGTATCGCAGCTAGAAAGATTGCACCTCAGTCAACAATCTATCGCATCATCAAGAACTTCAAGGAGAGAGGTTCAATTGTTGCCAAAAAGGCTTCAGGGCGCCCAAGAAAGACCAGCAAGCGCCAGGACCGTCTCTTAAAAGTGTTTCAGCTGCGGGATCGGGCTACCAGCAGTGCAGAGCTTGCTCAGGAATGGCAGCAGGCAGGTGTGAGTGCATCTGCACGCACTGTGAGACGGAGACTCTTGGAGCAAGGCCTGGTCTCAAGGAGGGCAGCAAAGAAGCCACTTCTCTCTCCAGAAAAAACATCATGGACAGACTGATATTCTGCAAAAGGTACAGGCAGTGGACTGCTGAGGACTGGGTAAAGTTATTTTCTCTGATGAATCCCCGTTTCGATTGTTTGGGACATCAGGAAAACGCCTCATTCGGAGAAGACAAGGTGAGCGCTACCACCAGTCTTGTCTCATGCCAACTGTTAAGCATCCTGAAACCATTCATGTGTGGGGTTGCTTCTCAGCCAAGGGAATCGGCTCTCTCACAGTCTTGCCTAAAAACACAGCCATGAATAAAGAATGGTACCAGAATGTCCTCCAAGAGCAACTTCTCCCAACCCTCCAAGAGCAGTTTGGCGATCAACAATGCCTTTTCCAGCATGATGGAGCACCTTGCCATAAAGCAAAGGTGATAACTAAATGGCTCAGGGAACAAAACATAGAGATTTTGGGTCCATGGCCTGGAAACTCCCCAGATCTTAATCCCATTGAGAACTTGTGGTCAATCATCAAGAGACGGGTGGACAAACAAAAACCTAAAAATTCTGACAAAATGAAAGCATTGATTGTGCAAGAATGGACTGCTATCAGTCAGGATTTGGTCCAGAAGTTGATTGAGAGCATGCCAGGGAGAATTGCAGAGGTCCTGAAGAAGAAGGGTCAACACTGCAAATATTGACTTGCTGTATTAACTCATTCTAACTGTCAATATAAGCTTTTGTTACTCATATGTTTGCAATTATTATATTTCTGTCTGTGATAAAAACATCTGTCAAACACACATAAAAACCAGAGGGCAGCAGATCATGTGAAAATATATATTTGTGTCATTCTCAAAACTTTTGGCCATGACTGTAATATGCAGTGGTGCAATAGGAAGATGTAAAGCAGTAGTTTACCATAAATCCCATCCTAATCACTCAGAATGGTCGCTCTTTTGTTTGACTGCACCTAAGATCACTGTGGATTTTGATGTGCACGTGCTCCATAATTGCCAAATATTTCATCTTTCGCATTGCATAGTGTAAAATCCATGGTGAGACCAGCAGCATGAATTGGCAAAGTGCATTAATCTGCAGTTCTAGTCAATTTACAAAGCAGATTTTCTCCTCAGGGTGTGAATAAGATTTATGCATCTGGTAGTGTATATTATCCAGGCTAATACATAACTAACCTTAAAAAAAGAAGTTGTACCCCAATTTATACCTGGGAATGACACATACTAGGCGATTCTTTGCCCCATCATCCTGGACAGCTATGGGTTGTCCCTCCACAAGTGTGGCTAAAAATAATAATGCTCAACATATTAATATCCCGCCGCTCCAACAGGGTCTTGGTCTCCTGGCAGTCTCCGTACTTACTATTCATTCTGGATAATATAGGACCGCTGCTATCAATCACTCCCCGCATTGGTGTCCAACATTGCAGTAGCAAAAAGTATGGAGACCAGTGGGGGACCCAAGCAGCGCTGTGTCAGGAGTGGTAAGGCGAATATTGTTTATTAGCATTGTGGGAATATTTTTTAAAAAATGTTTAAAGCTGGAAAACCCCTTTAACAATGTACTGTCCATTCTTGACCCATGGTGACTGTTGCAATCAATTGGCCTCGACATTGCTAAAGGCCATCGACACTAAAACTGAAAGTACAGCTGGCTCGATTTACCATTTATTTGAGATCTTCCAGAGCTGCCCCTCACCAACTATTACAGGGCCCCTCATGGTTGGAGATGCACAGGTCTAGAAGCCTTGTTAGGACATAAACATTGCCATTCTCTATGACTTCCCGCAGCTAAGGCATGACCAACTGAAAACATAGGAGCACTATCCTCAGATCTGCAGCCAGCATGAATCACCAAGAGGTAGGATCCACACAAGCATTTATACAGTCATAATGGAAAGTGTTGGCACTCTCGATTAAAAATACTGTATATACTCGTGTATAAGCCGACCCCCTAATTTTGCCACAAAAAACTGGGAAAAATGATTGACTCGTGTATAAGCCGGGTGTATAAACTGCCCTCCTGCTCTGTGCAGCCCCATCCAGCTCTGTGCTCCCCCATTCTCCTCTGTACTCCCCCCCTCCGTCCTCCGCTGTGCTCCCCCATTCCTTCTCCGTCCTCCTGTGCCCTCTGTCCTGCTCTGTGCTCCTCTGTGCCCTCCATCCTCTCCTGTCCTGCTCCATGCTTCCCCCGTCCTCCTCCACGCTTCCCCTGTCCACCGATCTCCCCCCCCCCGTCCTCCACGCTTCCCCGTCCACCGATCTCCCCCCCCCTCCTGCTCCATGCTTCCCCGGTCCTGCTCAGCTCCGCTCCCTATGCTTCCCCGTCCACCGTTCTCCCCCCCCTCCTGCTCGTGCTCCTGTCCTCTCCTCCATCATACTCACCCCTCCCGTGCCATCGCTGATGTCCCTCTCCTGCGTTCTCCGTCTTCCTGCTGCACTCTCCAGCACTGGCTAGGGTTAGCATCCGATCTTCCGTACCTGAAATCCATGTAAGTCTATGAACAAAATATCGGAATCGGAGTTTACATCCGTATTTGTTCCCATAGATTACATTGGATTTCGATCGAATATCGGAATGCTCACCCTACTGAGCGGTGATGTAATACCGCTCATTAAGGTCATGAATATGGAGGCCACGCCCATGGGAGTGGCGTCGCGTCCATATTACATGACCCTAATGAGCGGTATTACATCACCGCTCAGTGCTGGAGAGCTGCAGCAGGAAGACGGAGAACGCAGGATTGCAGGGACACTCAGCGATGGCACGGGGAGGGGTGAGTATGATCCCAGCCACCGGCTCCTGCTGCGGCACCCCCTCCCCCGCTGGTTTCTGCCCTATGACTCGTGTATAAGCCGAGGGGGCATTTTCAGCACGAAAAAAGGTGCTGAAAATTTCGGCTTATACACGAGTATATACGGTAAGTATTTCTCCCAGAAAATTATGCAATTATACAGTACAGATCAAAAGTTTGGACACATCTTCTCATTCAACGATTTTTCTGTATTTTCATGACTGTGAAAATTGTAGAATCACACTGAAGGCATCAAAACTATGAATTAACACATGTGGAATTATACATTACACTTTACAAAAAAGTGTGAAACAACTGAAAATATGTCTTATATTCTAGGTTCACATTAACATGTGTTAATTCATAGTTTTGATGCCTTCAGTGTGATTCTACAATTTTTATAGTCATGAAAATACAGAATAATCTTTGAATGAGAAGGTGTGTCCAAACTTTTGGTCTGTACTGTACATATTTAGTTAAACACATGTTTATTTCCTTTGTTTGCACTGGAACAACACAAAAAAACAAAAGGGAAAAAAAGGCAAACGACATGATTTCCCACAAAAAAAATAAAAAAAATGGACCTGACAAAATTGTTGGCACGTTTCCAAAAATGTGGGTAAACAACTTTATTTCTAGCATGTGATTCTCGTTCAAACTCACCTGTGGCGAGTAACAGGTGTGGGCAATATGAAAATCACTCTTGAAACTAGATAAAATGGTGAGAAGATGACTCATCTTTGCTTGTGTGTGTGCCACACTAAGATGGATAACACAAAGAGAAGAGAGCTGTCTGATGACTTGTAACCTTGAGATTGTTGATATTTTTCAACAATTTTGGTTCTCAAGTCCATCTCCAAAGATCTTGATATTCCTTTGTCCACGGTAGGCAACATAATCTTGAAGTTTACAACCTAAGCCATTGCAGCTAATCTTCCTGGACGTGGACGGCGAAGAAAAATTGATGAAAGGTTGCAATGCAGGATTGTCCGGATGGTGGAAAAGCAGCCCCAATCATGTTCCAAGGAAATTCAAGCTGTCCTGCAGGCTCAGGGTGCATCAGTGTCAGCACAAACTATCCATTGACATTTGAATTAACTGAAATGCTATGGAAGGAGACCCAGGAGGACGCCACTGCTGACACAGACATAAAAAAGCTAGACTGCAGTTTGCCAAAATGTACGTAAGCCAAAATTCCTCTGGGAATGAATCTTGTGGACAGATAAAACCAAGACAGAGCTTTTTGGTAAAGCACATAATTTTCCTGTTTACCAAAAACTGAATGATACTTACAAAGATAAGAACATAGTACCCACAGTCAAATATTGTGTAGGTTCAAAGATATTTTGGGGTTGTTTTGATGCTTCTGGAACTTCATGCCTTGACAGTGTGCAAAGCATCATGAAATCTGAAGGTTACCAAAAAATTTTTGGGTCTCAATATAGTGCCAAGTTCTTAAGTGGCCAACAATGAGTCCAGATCTAAATCCCATTGAACACCTGTGGATAGACCTTAAAATTGCTTTTAGGAGAAGGCGCCTTCACATACGAGAGACCTGGAACAGTTTACAAAAGAAAAGTGGTCCAAAATTTCGGCTGAAAGGTGTAAGAAGCTTGTTGATGGTTATAGGAAGGGTGCCAACAATTTTGTCCGGCCCACTTGTGGAGTTTTGTGTGAATTTATGTCCAATTTGCCTTTTTTTCTGCTTTTTTTGTGTTGCTCCAATACAAAGGAAATAAACATGGGTATAACAAGACATTTGTAACTGTAATAATTTTCTGATTGAGATACTTCATTTTCTGGAACAATTTCAAGGGTGCCAACACTATTGGCCATGACTGTATATCCAAGTGCCCGATTTTCCACAGTGTCACCATAGTGCAAACACAGCTTTACACGTTTTCAATTTAAATCAATTTTCTGTGTATCACATAGTCAGGCTGAGTCCTCCTAAGCACTAGCCACATTTTGTAGGTACTCTCCACTGTGACTCATAAATAGCTTTTGAAAGCTGACATCCCCTTTAGTTCACATTATTTCCTGAGATTGTGAGTGACCACATGTTTCCATTATACGCTGATGACCCTATCAGGCTCATGAGCACAATAATAATATAAATGGATGTGCGCATTGTCTAGCCATACAACAATGCAAATAGACAATTGTTTTTTTCGACACTGAGCTTATGAATTGTAGTCATGGATCACGTTATGGAATCTCACCAGACTTTCAGGACCAACATACTGTGCTCTCAGGAATATTCACAAGTCACAAGACCAATACAATTTCCATAGAGAGCTCTAGCGTCTAATCATCGGCCATCACCGGCGGTGACGCTTGTGTATTGCACATACTAATCATTTATCTGATCACTCTCTCTTTCTTCATTTTTGGATTAAAAATTCTTCATTTTTGGATTACCATCAGCTAAAATTTATCTGATGATAAAATCCACAGTAAAACCCTCATGTGCCACGTACGGATTTTACTCTGGTATCGTCGGATTTTTGCAGCGTTTTTTACCCATTGAAAGTAAAGAGAAACTGCAAAATCTCTGAAAAAAACAAACAATTTGCGCCCACACCTCTCTTCCTTTTCCTCGCACGTCCGTCCTAAGTAGCTAATCCACTATGGAGGCAATTCTTATATGTATGACTTAGGGCACAGAATACCCGACAAGTCGAAGGTCCGCAATCTGCACAGACTACCACCATCACTGCATGTACGAGGAAAGAAGAGTACTGGAGATCACAGGTGACGCATCGGCCTGTAACCATAAAACTGGATATTCTTAGAGATTGGCGATGAAGAAATTCAATAAGGAGAAGCATTACCTCTCCAGCGGAGATGGCGGCTTTACATTTTGCTTGGCAGATTTCCTGAAGGAGAATAAAGACGATAAAGGAGAGCGAAGTCCGAGGAAAGATGATCCGGAGCTCTTTTGGGGCTGAAAGTTTCTAGATGTTGTCATTCTAGAAGATTCAGGATCTGGAAGCAAAGAAGACATATTAACCATTCACCCACAGACTCAGTGGCTGCTCGGCAGGACTACACACATACTGGCAGAGCGTCAGTCCGTGACAAGTGAAATCCGGGCTTAAAAAATTAGGCTTATTTTTTGGCAAAAAATGCATTTCCCTCGGTCATCCCAGGGTGCTGGTACGCAATCCCTCCTGTATAATCTGCCGATACGTAGTGCAAAACTGTACTTATCATATCAAAATCATAATTCAAAGGTTCAAAGTGCAAAGTATGTGACTATTGTTAGCACGGTACTCTGTGACGGCAGCACACACTGCAGCTTAGATACACACCAGTAACCAGGACAGACAATGAGCCTGCTGTGTCTGGGGAATGGGGTGTGATTATAAAGATTCTTCACTAATATCGTCACTGAGGAGAAAGTGTTGGACCCTCCTTTATAATTATTACTTACCAGTAGACCCAGCTGTCCAAAAATGTAGACATTTGGGGGGTGATTCATTAAGTGTGTGTTTGATACCCAGCTTGCGCTGTCAACAGGATTGTGACTACGTTTCTGGAGTAAGTTATTTGCTTTATACAGTTTGACAGATTCGGTATGATATATTCCACAAAATTGCCGTAAATGATAGCAGAAATATACTCAACATTTCTGCCTCTGGCGCACGAGCAGCTGAAAGATTTGTCAAATCATTAAGACGTTGCGTCTGGATCAAGACGAGTGTCTCAAGTGCTTACAGCTGATCACTGGGGGTTCCAGTACGAAGACACTGGTTTATTGTCAAGAGACCTTTCTAACCAGAATAGAAGAGTAAAATGATTTTCAGGGTCTGTTGAACTTGCACGTTGTTTGCAACATCACCTCAACACCAGATGTCCCAGTTCTTGCCGAAGTTCACAAGATCCTGGTTCGGCTGTCAGAGTACAAAGTGGACACAGTGAATCTTTTTTGCTCATCTCTAAGAGACTGAAGAACATCACCCCTTTAAGGCTATAGACATCTTTGACATGAAAATAACAGTTTTTACATGTATATTTGTGGTTACCTTTAGTTAATAATATTGCACTACATCTTCATTCCTTCATTTATTTTCAGATCCCCTCGTTATGCAGTTTGCACCCTGCTTCCCGTTTTAGGCTTTTCTCTTGTGGGAGTGTGTCTCCCAGTAATACATGCTGGATGTAAGATCTGTGTGTCCAGTGGTCACTAGCGCTTAAAGGGGTGATCCGAAAAGCTCTGCTGCCAGCTCATTACTATTCATCTAAACCGATAACAGACCGGTTGATGCGCTCATAGCTCAGGGCGCTGGGGAAGACTGCACACAGAGGGCGACACTGCACAAAGGAGACAATCAAAGACAGAGCAGGGACCAGTCTCTGAAATGAGCATCACTGATGACCCTTCAATGCTTAGTATTATGGAACTAAATAGATAGGGAGTTAGGAGAAAAATGCTTTACCTTTAGACCACCCCTTTAAGTATCAGCACAGCTTCATTCCTGGGAGTGATTTCACCAGCTAGACCTCATGAAGGATCCCTTCCAGCTTGTGTTGACAGTCATGCTGAAGAATGTGTGATTTTTCTCTCCATTGTCTGCCGTGCTTGCTCTGCCTTCTCCTTGCACTTGTACCCAGTCTGTACAATTCTCTCACTCCCTTTACAAACTGACCTGTGTGTGCTTTTCTCTGTGTCCACAAAGGGAGTGATCTGCTCTCCCTAATTAATCTGAATGCTTCTCCTGATTTCCTCATCCTACTTGCTGCTATGTCACACGCAGAGAAGGCAGAAGGTGAGAGCACTGGGAGCTGTCACAGCCAGGAGCAGATTTTGCAGACCAGCTAACTAGGTGAAATTCTCTGCATTTTTATGAAGAGTCTGTAGAAAGTTGCTTAATTCTGCATTTATGAAGCAAAGAAACAACAATAATATACATTTACCATAGCTTTTTAAAGCCTACGTACGCACATGAAGAAAATAAATGCAGGATAGAAGCTGTGCTGATATATGAGCTAATAAAGACAGCAGCACCTCACATCCAACCTGTATTACCATAAAAGACACTCCCAAAAAAAAAATCTGAAACTTGGATTAGGCTGCTAATAATTGCATATCAAGAGGTCTGGAAATTAATGAAAGAATGAAAATTTCAGCCTGAAACTTAGTGCAATTTGATTATCTAAAGGTAACCACTAACATATGTAAAAATTATTTTTTTTCCATGTCAAAGCTTTCCATAGCCTTAAAGCTATTTTACCTGTGTGTTTCATAAAACATGCTTGGATTTGCATTTTTTGAACACGATACAAGTGGCTGCTAGACATTTCATTCAATGCTTATCCCCAGGGAATAAAGGATCAGTCAGATTAAAATCCAGTTTGTCCTCAATCTTCTCCCTCAAGAGAGCCATCACAGACCTGAGCTCCCATGTAAACCTTTTGGATTGGTTTCTATTAATTTCTTTAGAACTTTTATTAACTGGCCAATAAAATCTAAAACGTCTTTCAGGTTAAGCATTGGGGACAATACTGCAAGAATTAAATGCCTGTATGAATCCCTGAAGGCAATGATGTGCAATCCTACTCAAGTGTCAGTTTCGGACGCCCCTCAATCCCCTCGAAGCGTAATCATGGGGAGGTGATGGGTTGTCATACCAGTTGGGGGGCCTGCTGAAAGCTTCCGATGCTGCCATGTTGGTAGTTCTGTGAAGCCCATCCTCTGGCTGAGCTTCATAGCAGTCCCAGATTAGCACCATACTGTACACTGCAATAGAGTAGTGCTGAAGTAATATAGAAGAAGCCATCAAGCAATTGTAAGTTCAAGTCCTCCATTGGGACTAAAAAATGTAAAAAAAGCTATAAAAATTCAACTAACTCTCTTTTTCCCAGGTAAAAATTTTAAATATGCACATATCAGTATTGCCTCATGCATAAAGGTCCCATCTATAAAATCGAAAATTGTTTAACCCACATGATAGGGTAACAAAAACAATCAAAAGGCCCAAAATTGCCATTTTTGGTTGCTGCAGCACAAACAATCTACTAAGAAGTGATTGTAGTAATTAGAATGATAACATAATAAACGTCAGCTCAGCATGTAAAAATCAGCTACAAAAACACAGAAAAAGTTGTGAGTCTCAGAAAATGGCTGTAAGGTTCTGTGTACATGTTCCTGAAACTCAGTTTGTTCGTCAGCCATTTTACTTTCTGTCTTGCTGCAGCTATCTTGCCCTCAGTCAAAATGGAGTTTCCAGCTTGCATGTTCCCGCCCTGATTCTCTCCTTTTGCTTCTTAAGCAGCCACAGTTGAGCAATCAGTGCTTCAGAACCTAGCCTGCAGTGAACCTGTGACCTGACTCCTAAAGCCTTGGACCTTGTACTCCAGCTATTCCTACTGAGGAACTCTGAAGCACTTGTGGACTCTGAACCCTGCTCTTTGAAAGACCCACGTTTGCATGGACTTACGGTAACAGAGAAGAAGATCCTGAACCTGTTGTGGAGAGTGATTGCTGAGCTTAGATTACTCTGGCCTGCTGTGTCTCCTGCTTCTGTGTCTGCAAACTGTGTGACTATTTTTGCCAACTTGTATGAAGTAATACAAGACTTTCTATATCAAACCTGTGTCTCATGTATTTTCATCGCACCCAAGCACAAGACGCTATATGAACTGTACCACATACATTACAAGATTCTGAAGCCAAAACGTTAGTGTCTGCTGGGTCTGGAAAGGCTGTGTCTGCTGTAACTGTGGATATCGGATGTCCGGTTGTACTTTCTGTGATGACAGTGGTTGTGACTTCTCACAACCATTCCAGGTGAGCAATTCCCTTAAGTGTTTTTTTTTTTCTGCAGTGTTACCACAGGTAAACACTATTGCTTTTTTTTTTCTTTTCTCTTTTTTGTCTGCTGTAAATATCAGATGTCCGGGTGAACTTTCTGTGATGATAGTGGTTGTGACTTCTCACAACCATTCCAGGTGAGCAGTTCCCTTAATTTTTTTTTTCTCTCTGCAGTGTTACCACAGGTAAACACTATTGTTTTTTTTTTTCTCCTCTCCTCTTCTTCCAGTACTCCTGTCTTAAAAGATCTGGAAAATGGAGGCCCGCATAAAGGAACTTTGCGGAGTGACTGATAATATCCTTGCAGATTTGCAGAATATAAAGACCCGTTTTTCAAGCCTACAGGACCTCACTAATCACAATTTGCAAGTGTTTGGACAGACTGCCCAGGATTGCGAGCCAGGATTGAGGTTCTAGAAGAGCGAGTCCAGGCTCCTGCCGTAGCCCCGAGTTCTGGGATTCCCAAGTTGCCCCCTTTTCGTTTTGGCGGTGAACGTGAGAAATTCAGGGGATTTATTAATCAATGCAATCTTTTTTTTCTGCACATGCTTCACAATTTCCCACTGAACGATCTAAGGTGCTTACTATAATTATGTTGCTTACCAACAAGGCTTTGATGTGGGCAAACCCTCTGATTGAGACTGAGGATGATTGTTTGAATCACCTTGATGCTTTTATTTCAGCCATGGGGCAGGTGTTTGATGACCCCAATCGAGGTGCAACAGCTGAAGCAGCCATGTTAGCTTTGTGCCAAGGTAAGCACTCGGTAGCTGAATATGCCTTGGAGTTCAGGAGATGGGCCCTTGATACCACCTGGGACAGTTCCGCCAAAAAATCTATTTTTCGAAAGGGGTTATCTCCACTGATTAAGGATGAACTTGCTCGTGCCGACCCTCCCACTGCGTTAGGTGACTTTATTAACTACTGCATCCGTATTGATACTCGTCTGACTGAACGCAGGCAAGAGAGATGGTTCGAAAGCAATCGCACTAACCTTTTCCTACCTTCCTCTCCAGCTAAGGAACCTTTGAGTAGGATTACACGGGAACCTGAACCTGAACCCATGCAGGTAGACTCTTTACAACGACGGGTTAGTGATGCACGCAAGGAACATCGTTTTAAGGAGAATCTATGTTTCTATTGTGGTAAGTCAGGGCACTTCATTATAAACTGCCCCAGCCGTTCTCGTAAGACTACTGCAGCACTCATTCATTGTGAGTGTTGCGAGAGGGGATCTGTCAGGTCCGAGCCTCAGGCTCCAGAGAGATCTGCAGCAACAGATCTTGATTTCTCGGACTTAAACTCCGTTACCTCTGAGGACGTTGACTGTGTAAACGCTGCCATTTTTCAAGTTTCCTCAGCGGTGTCCCAGCTGAGTTGTAAGAAAAACAATTCTCATTGCTTTCTTTCCATCAAACTCTGGGTTGACTCAGCTTGGGTGTCTAGCTCTGCTATGATCGACTCAGGGGCAAGTGGAAATTTTATGGATGTCTCCTTTGCTCTGAAACAGGGGATACGTTCAGTGAAGAAGGCTACTCCAGTACAGATGGAAACTGTGGATGGCTCCCTGCTGACCTCTGGACCAGTGGATCAGGAAACAGAGCCTTTGAGGGTTCTTATGGGTAAAGATCATCAAGAGAAACTGTCCTTTATGCTTATCTCTTCTCCCCACTTTCCCATTATTCTAGGGCTACCATGGCTGCAGGCTCAGAATCCTACCATTAACTGGGAGACCAAGGAATTACACTTTCCAGAGAAACAGATGAGTCCAAAAGTTTCAGCTTGCTCTGTTCCTAAAGGAACCATGTCAGTCCCTGAACTACCAGCTGTATACCAGGACTATGTGGATTTATGTGACAAGAAGAACGCTGACCAGCTTCCGCCTCACCGTCCATATGATTGTCCAATTGAATTATTGCCTGGAGCGGAGATACCTTTTGGTAAGATCTACCCCCTGGCGGGGCCCGAGCTAAAGGCTTTAAAGGATTACATAGACGAAAATCTAGCCAAGGGCTTCATACGCCCCTCTTCATCTCCTGCAGGTGCACCCATCTTCTTTGTAAAGAAGAAAGATGGATCTCTGAGACCATGCGTAGACTATAGGGAACTCAATAAGGTTACTATTAGAAACCGTTATCCATTGCCTTTAATCCCTGAGTTATTGGAGAGAGTGCGACATGCCAAAATTTTCTCTAAACTAGATCTTCGTGGGGCCTATAACTTAGTCCGTATTAGACCTGGGGATGAATGGAAGACTGCATTCAGGTCACGCTATGGACACTTTGAATATCTAGTTATGCCTTTTGGTCTGAGTACCGCCCCAGCCACTTTCCAACACTTGGTGAATGACATCTTCAGGGATCTCCTAGATACATTCGTGGTAATTTATTTGGATGATATTCTAATTTTTTCTAACTCCACAGAGGAACATCATGGACATGTGAGAATGGTCTTGGAACGTCTAAGACAGAATCATCTTTACATCAAACTTGAAAAGTGTGAATTCCATAGGACCGAAATTCAATTTCTGGGGTATGTAATGTCTACACAAGGAATTAGTATGGATGGAAGCAAAACCCAAGCCATCAAGGATTGGCCAAGTCCTAGAAATGTGAAGGAGGTACAGCGCTTCATCGGGTTTGCCAACTTCTATAGACGTTTCATTAGAAATTTCTCTGAGGTAGTGTCACCTATCACCCAACTTACCCGGAAAGAGTCTAGGTTCTCCTGGACTCCCCAAGCCCAGGAAGCATTTTCCCGTCTAAAAGATAAATTTACCACTGCACCTATCCTAGTACATCCCAACCCCGAGCTTGCCTTCATAATAGAGGTGGATGCTTCAGACTGTGCCGTTGGAGCTATACTCTCTCAGAGAACAGGTGAGAAGAATGTCTTGCATCCCTGTGCCTTCTTTTCCCAGCAGTTGTCTTCGGCTGAGAGGAACTACGATGTGGGCAATAGAGAGTTGTTGGCCATTATTGCTGCCTTCAAAGAATGGAGACACCTTCTTCAGGGAGCTGCACAGCAAATAGTCGTCCTGACAGACCATCGTAACCTTGAGTTTATCAGGTCGGCTAAGTGCCTGACTCCTCGCCAGGCTCGCTGGAATCTTTTCTTAAACCAATTTAATTTTATCATTTCTTATAGACCAGGATCGCGCAATGGAAAGGCTGATGCACTCTCTAGGATTTACTCAGCAGAGACACGTCCAATTACTCCTCCTAAGACTATTCTTCCTGACTCTAGATTCCTAGGAGTAATTCATAATCAAGACCTACTTAAGGACATCAAGGAAGCATACCATGCGGATTCCTTTTTGGCACAACCCCCAAGGGACGTAAGTCTTGTCTTTAAGAATGGTGTGTGGATTCAGGGACAACGCCTGTATATTCCTGAAACAGTCAGATTGAGAGTATTGCAACTCATTCACGATTCCAAGATAGCTGGGCATAGAGGAATTCTAAAGACACAGGAATTTCTCTCTCGTTTCTTTTGGTGGCCCACTTGCAGGAAGGATGTTTTAAACTATGTCACTTCATGTGAAGTCTGTGCAAGATGCAAAACACCTCGCTCCTCACCAACTGGTCTGTTACAGCCTCTTCCCACCCCGTCCCGCCCGTGGGGATCCATTTCTATGGACTTCATTGTGTAGTTACCAACCTCTCAAGGGAAGAACACCATTCTAGTGGTGGTTGACCGTCTAACAAAGGCAGCTCATTTTATCCCTTGTGTCGGCTTACCCACTGCAAAACAGACATCAGATTTGATGATTAAAGATGTGTTTCGCTTACATGGAGTACCGGATGAGGTTATTTCAGATCGAGGGGTGCAATTCACTTCTAGGTTTTGGCAAAATTTCTGTGCAGCATTGGACATTAAAGTAAACCTTTCTTCTGCTTTTCATCCTCAGACTAATGGACAGACCGAACGAACCAATCAAACCCTGGAGCAGTATCTCCGCTGCTTTATCTGCCACCTACAGGATGATTGGGTGGATCTACTTCCATTAGCTGAGTTCTCGTATAACAACTCTCAGAGTGCCTCCACTAAGCAGTCTCCTTTTTACTCCAATCTAGGTTATCATCCTAACATTCTACCACGATTTCCCATAGAAACGCCTTTACCAGCAGTGGCTGAAAGAATCACGTCTTTACAGAAGAATATGGATCTTCTAAAGGAGAATCTGGAATCGGCTCAGGAAAGGTACAAGAAAGCAGCAGATAAATTTCGTAAACCTGCACCAGCTTTCAAGGTAGGAGACTTGGTCTGGCTGTCAACCAGAAATCTTAAGTTAAGGATTCCATCGTCTAAGTTGGGACATAAGTACATTGGACCCTATAAAATCAGTAAAATTATAAGTGCCGTTGCTTGTCGTCTTCAACTGCCCAGAACTATGAGAATTCACCCTGTCTTTCATGTATCCCTACTAAAGGCTGCGACACCCAATACGTTTCCTGGACGTTCTTCTCCTTGCCCTGACCCAGTGCTAGTCGATGGTCAGGAAGAATTTGTGGTGGAAAGGATTTTAGATTCCAGGTTGTATAGAAATCAGTTACAATATCTGATTAAATGGCAGGGCTACCCAGAGGAGGACAACTCATGGAACCAGTCAATAACGTTAATGCTCCTCGCTTGCTCCGTCAGTTTCATCAGAGGTACCCACACAAGCCTGGCCTGAGGTCATCCGGAGGTTGTCCCTAAGGGGGGAGTAATGTAAGGTTCTGTGTACATGTTCCTGAAACTCAGTTTGTTCGTCAGCCATTTTACTTTCTGTCTTGCTGCAGCTATCTTGCCCTCAGTCAAAATGGAGTTTCCAGCTTGCATGTTCCCGCCCTGATTCTCTCCTTTTGCTTCTTAAGCAGCCACAGCTGAGCAATCAGTGCTTCAGAACCTAGCCTGCAGTGAACCTGTGACCTGACTCCTAAAGCCTTGGACCTTGTACTCCAGCTATTCCTACTGAGGAACTCTGAAGCACTTGTGGACTCTGAACCCTGCTCTTTGAAAGACCCACGTTTGCATGGACTTACGGTAACAGAGAAGAAGATCCTGAACCTGTTGTGGAGAGTGATTGCTGAGCTTAGATTACTCTGGCCTGCTGTGTCTCCTGCTTCTGTGTCTGCAAACTGTGTGACTATTTTTGCCAACTTGTATGAAGTAATACAAGACTTTCTATATCAAACCTGTGTCTCATGTATTTTCATCGCACCCAAGCACAAGACGCTATATGAACTGTACCACATACATTACAATGGCGATGCAAAGCAATTTTTTTTTTTGCACAGTTCAGAATTTTTTTCAGCCACTAAAATAGTTACAAAACCTTTGCATGTTTGGTATCGCCATAATCAAAGTGACCTGCAGAGTCATGCAGCCTGGTCATCTTTACTGCAAAATTAACGTCGTAAAAACGAAACCCAAAAAACAATGGAAAAGTGGTGGGATTTTTTTTTCACCATTTCACCACAATTGGAATTTTTTGTTCACATTTTTCAGAAAACATCACTCAACTGAAACTGCCCAAACTAAAGTCACCAACGACCTACTAACCGCCAAGAGCAAGCGACACTACTCTGTCCTCTTTCTCCTGGACCTGTCTTCTGCCTTCGACACTGTGGACCACTCCCTCCTGCTCCAGATTCTCTCATCTCTGGGCATCACAGACTTGGCCCTATCCTGGATCTCATCATACCTAACAGACCGAACATTTAGTGTCTCCCTCTCACACACCACCTCCTCCCCTCGCCCCCTGTCTGTCGGTGTTCCTCAAGGCTCAGTTCTAGGACCCCTACTCTTCTCCATCTACACCTTCGGCCTGGGACAGCTCATAGAATCCCACGGTTTGCAGTATCATCTTTATGCCGATGACACGCAGATCTACCTATCTGGACCTGACCTCACCTCCTTACTGACCAAAATCCCACACTGTCTGTCTGCTATTTCAGCTTTCTTTTCTGCTCGCTTTCTAAAACTGAACATGGACAAAACAGAATTCATCATCTTCCCCCATCTCACTCTACCCCTCCACCAGACCTATCCCTCAATGTCAACGGTGCCTCGGGTGATCCTCGACTCTGCCTTTTCTTTCAAGCCACATATACAAACCCTAGCCTCCTCCTGCCATCTCAAACTCAAAAATATTGCCCAGATCCGTGCATTCCTTGACCACGACACCACAAAAACACTAGTGCATGCCCTTATCTCCCGCCTTGACTACTGCAACCTCCTACTCTCTGGCCTCCCCTCTAGCACTCTGGCACCACTCCAATTCATCCTACATTCTGCTGCCTGACTAATCCACCTGTCTCCCCGTTATTCCCCATCCTCTCCCCTATGCCAAGCCCTTCATTGGCTTCCTATCGTCCAGAGGCACCAGTTCAAAACCCTAACTATGACATACAAAGCCATCCACAACCTGTCTCCTCCATACATCTGTGACATGGTCTCCCGCTACTTACCCTCGCGCAACCTTCGATCCTCTCAAGATCTCCTTCTTACTCTCCCCTTATCTCTTCTTCCCACAACCGCATACAAGACTTCTCCCGTGCCTCCCCTATACTCTGGAATTCTCTACCCCAACACATCAGACTCTCGCCTACCATGGAAATCTTCAAAAAGAACCTGAAGACCTACCTATTCCGACAAGCCTACAGCCAGCAGTGATCCTCAGTCTACTGAACCGCAGCACGACCAGTTCTACCCTATTCTAGTGTATCCTCACCCATCCCCTGTAGACTGTGAGCCTTCACGGGCAGGGTCCTCTCTCCTTCTTATGTGTGTACTGTATTGTTCTTATTTATTGTACTTGCCTATATTCGCCCCCTCTCACATGTAAAGCGCCATGGAATAAATGGAGCTATAAAAATGAATAATAATAATAATAAACTAAATGGCAAAGTGAATGGTGTTATACGAAACTACAACTTGTCTCAGAAGAAAAGCCCTCGTATGGCTATGCTGAAATAAAAACTAAAAAAAAAAGTTATGGTTCTTTGATGAAGGGGAGGAGAAAAGGAATATGCAAAAAAAACAAAAATTGTCTGCTAAAAATTAGATCTCTCAGACCTGATGAGACTGGTACACTTACTGTGAAAATCCATGGTTGTATGATCCTTTGTGAAAGTTTCCTTGTGAAATTAGCATTTTATGAATCCAGCTCTGGATGGAACTCAAAACGATAATATTGATTTCAGGATTATGTTAGCCACTCTGAGGTGGATTTTCAAAGTAAGTACACCATAGAATCATAGAATGGTAGAGTTGGAAGGGACCTCCTGGGCCATCTGGTCCAACCCACTGCTCAAAGCAGGATTCACTAAATCATCCCAGACAGATGTCTGTCCAGCCTCTGTTTGAAGACTTCCATTGAAGGTGAACTTACCACCTCTCGTGGCAGCCTGTTCCACTCATTGATCACTCTAACTGTCAAAAAGTTTTTTCTAATATCTAATCTGTGTCTCCTCCCATTCAGTTTCATCCCATTACTTCTAGTCTTTCCTTGTGAAAATGAGAATAAAGATGATCCTTCTACAATGTGACAGCCCTTGAGATATTTGTAGACAGCTATTAAGTCTCCTCTCAGTCTTCTCTTTTGCAAGCTAAACATTCCCAAATCCTGCAACCGTTCCTAATAGGACATGGTTTGCAGACCGGACACCATTCTAGTCGCTCTTCTCTGAACTTGCTCTAGTTTGTTGATGAACTTGCTCTGAACCAGTTTCATCAGGTCTACAGTGAGGCTAAGTGCACACGATCAGGAATAATTGCGTTTTTTTCGCGGTTTTTTCCGCGGTTTTCCGCGGTAAAAACGCGATAAAAACGCAAGCATTAAGCATCCTATACATGTTAATTGATTCCGCATGTTTTGGCCACATGTTGCGTTTTTTTCCGCGAAAAAAACGCTTTGCGGAAAAAATAGCAACATGTTCATTAATTTTGCGGAATGTAAGCGGTTCATGTGCGGTGGTACCCAGGGTCTGGAGGAGAAGAGACTCTCCTCCAGGCCCTGGGTACCATATCCCTGGTAAAACAATAATTAAAATAAAAAATAATGATATTCTCACCTTCCGGCGGCCCCCGCAGCCTTCCCGCGGCCCCCGCAGCCTTCCCGCCTTCAGCGACGCTCCCGGCAACTTCCGGTCCCAAGAGTCCTTTGCGAGAATCACCCAGATGGCGTAGCGGTCTCGCGAGATGCTACGTCATCGGTGTGATTTGTCGCAAAGCATCCTTGGGACCGGAGTTGCCGGGAGCGTCGCTGAAGGCGGGAAGGCTGCGGGGGCCGCGGGAAGGCTGCGGGGGCCGCCGGAAGGTGAGAATATCATTATTTATTATTTTTTTTATTATTTTTACATTAGATCTTTTTACTATTGATGCGACATAGGCGGCATCAATAGTAAAAAGTTGGTCACACGTGTCAAACACTATGTGTGACTCGTGTGACCAACCTGTCAATCAGTTTTCCAAGCGATGCTACAGATCGCTAGGAAAACGCTAGCATTCTGCAAGCTAATTACGCTTGCAAAACGCTATTATTCTGGCGGGAATCAGCATAAAAAAACGTGCGTATTTCCTGCGGGAGAAGTGCGGGATTGCCGCGGAAATTTCCGCGGCAATTCCGCAACGTGTGAACTTAGCCTAAGAGATCTCGTTTGTATTGTGAAATTTGAGGACAAATCCACTTTGAGTACAAAATGGGTAAATATTCTTTCTATCTAAGAACATGCTTTGATAGGTTTTCTTGGTGCGGCTAGTTGACTGGATCAGTCCTTTTCTACCTAATTAAGAATAATTATGCTTAATGTCATCTATTAACCATCATGACACCACTCCCTGCAACCAATAGCTCTGTGCAAATGCAAAAAATAATGATATAATGTGCTGATGATCTGTCGCCTCTAAATCAACAATGAATAATGATGAAATGATGATGAACAGAGACAAAACACATCATGTGCCTCAATTTGTTGTCCTACCTACACAATATATAAATGCCCCGGGGAAAGAAAATTGCTCTGCGCTTTGAGACACTTTCTTCAGTAACAGGCCATGTACTGTACATAACAAAGACCCAAAATAGTAGTAATGGACCACCTGAGAGTGTAAGGGGTGACCATCACCTGACTAATATTGCATCATATCAAAATGGAGACACTGAGGGGTATTTCTTAGTACCAGCTCACCAGACAAGTGATCCGCCATCCACTCTCCGACAGCAGGGTCAACCCCTTTCACACACTTTTCCAAAAAGAGAGGTGTTGGAAAAGTTTGGGACTTTAACCACTTTTCTGAAGAATCCAGGGCTGAGGACTCATTAATATGGCGTTCAGCCAAAACTGGCACAAATATATTCTAAACTGAAACACAAATCTGTCCCTTAACTTCCTTCAAAATCTTCTACTCAAAAGCTTTTTCCCGAGAGAAGCCATTTGTAGGGTATCCCTGTGACCTCACTTACCTTACGCACTGCTATTCCTGTTCCAAAATGTTCCGGGTTCCCTGCCTGTCTCTGATCTTACTACTCTAGTGATGACATGCCAATGCAGACATGTGCCAGCTGCAGTCAATCACTGGCTGTAGCAGTGATTTCAGTGATTGGCAGCAGCAGTCACATCTCTCTGGCAACAAGTCATTGCTGGAACAAGGACCTGTGGGGGACCCAGAAGTTTGGAGATCAATAATGTGAATATGATGCTTTTTTAAATTAATTTATAGAACTCTCAGCTTTTTCTAAAACATTTTTAAACAATTCTTTTCTGGATTTTCTATTTTATAACTCATCCTTGTATCATTCCTTGCAATCATTTACAAATAAGTTGACAACTTTATGCTAACCTTTTTCTATGACAGAGGGGCGTGTCTCTACTCTGTTAGTGCTGATTGGACAATTTCGGACTGGACAACCCCCCTCCCAACAATTAACACCCAGTTGTCAATTTACTTATGGATTTCTAAAAGGAATAATAGAGGAGCAGCACCACAGAGTACTATGAAAAAAATGCTCTGTAAATGTTATTTTATGGAAAATAAAAGTGTTTGCTAAAAAAAAAAAAACCTTTATCACACTAATCTTCTTTAAGAAATGTAAGACCATGTGGGTAGACAACAACCAAACATTCACATTATCAGTATTACTGGTGTCCTTATTAAAAGTCTTGAATATATTTGGTATGTAAGACTGGAGACAATAACATACAGTGGAGGACTGAGTACTATTCCACACCCAGTCTTACCCGATTTTGCACATGTAGCCAGTAAAACTGCAAACTGCTCAAAAACTTTTCCTGTCCCCATACGGATAAAAGCCAACTGATTCCCAATATCCCGATCATTTCTGGGAAGTCAGTGCGATTTGAACTTTTATAACTCTACATTATCCCAGCCATACTCACAGAACCATTAATGAAAATGTCCTGCAAGGGGACATCTGCCAGTTTTACCAGACCGTCTCACAAAACAGACATCGCGTCTGACAGCACACATCACGTCTGACAACAGCTCCAGTATTTACTTTTACTAATGATGCATGTTTTAGATGAGCATGCAACCTAAGGGTTATTATAGGTCAATGCCTTTCGCCCCCTAATAGTTACTTTTTGGCCAGATCTGAGGACCTCTTAATCTTTTTGTCAATCATTACTCACTACTTTGTGATTTACTACTGTTTAAATAAGTGAAACTCGTTACATTGTTGTTGACAGACGACCCACCTCCTCCTACATCAAAGCTTCCCCCACTCACCGCCTTTAGGGGTTTCCTTCTTCAGACATGGGTCAGAGGTGACCTCACTAAGCTCCTCACGTCTGGATCATCCTTAAACTTTTTCTTCTGGATCTCCTCGAACCACTCTCCGGACACGGCGTGCAGCCATTTCACATCTCGCCTCCAAATCTTAATTTTTGCTGAAACAAAAGAGCAAGAGAATGTTTCCCAGTCGTCTGTACACGAGGAAAATCTACCTCCCAATGCTGCGTTAGACGTTAGACAGTCTCTCAACGCAGCAGAGAGAAAAACCTGTTTGACCAGATGTTTGGACACGTCACAGGCCCAACTTGGAGATGACACTCTTGCTGTGCCAGGAGTGCTACAGATGTGAACGTCACCTTTAAGGAGGGGACAAAGATGACAAAGCAGAGATGATTTAAATGGGCATATAAACAAACGAAGACATGCACACAACAAGGCTTGGGTTAGGTCAGGCTTGCTCCGGGCACCTCTAGTATAGTCATGCACTGTACAGAAAGGGTTCCCGAGTATCTTGTAGAAAGACTTATTAGACCAGATATGATCAAAAATAATCTACAAATGTTTTCTTTTGTTCTTTTTCTCTTCTACCAGATAAGGATTAGAGATGAGCAAACCCAAACGTAAAAATTTGGGGTTCGTACTGGACAGGTAGTGTCTGGTGCTAAACTCCGAACATAAACTTCTCCTGAAGTCAGTTTTAATGGTCGGAATTCCGGGGAAGTTCAGGAGGAGAGAGAGAGAGAGAGAGAGATTTTTCCAGTTCGGGTCCCCATTGTTTTCATTGGGGTTTAATTTGGGGTACAGTTTGGGTACCAGAACCCGAACTTACACAGGTCCGCTCATCCCTAATAAGGATATATAAGATACGTGTACAGTAAATCTCCAGATTGAGTGATCCTTTTTTTGTCAGGTTCCCATATGTAAATGTGGCCTTATTCCCAACCCATGCCCCAAAGGAGCAGAATGCTGGCACCATTTACAGCAGAGAGAATTGTGCCTTAAAGGGAATCTGTCACCCCATTTTTGCCCTATAAGCTGCTGCCACCGCCACCAGGGGCTTATCTACAGCAATCTAGAATGCTGTAGATAAGCCCCAGATGTCACCTGAAAGTGAAGAAAAACTAGTTAGATTATACTCACCCAGGGGTGGTCCGCCGTCAGGTCCGGTACGGAGGGAGTCGCGGTCCGGTTCGGCGCCTCCCATCTTGTAGCGAAGCCGGCCTCTTCTTTCCGTCCCGTCGCGGCTCCTGCGCAGGCGTACTGCTCTACTCTGGTGAGGGCAGAGCAGAGTACTGCAGTGCGCAGGCGCCGGGAAAGGTCAGAGCAGTGCGCCTGCGCAGGAGCCGCGACGGGACAGAAAGAAGAGGCCAGCTTCGCTACAAGATGGGAGGCGCCGAACCGGACCGCAACTCCCTCCGGACTGGACCTGACAGCGGACCGCCCCTGGGTGAGTATTCTATAACTCGTTTTTCTTCGCTTTCAGGTGACATCGGGGGCTTATCTACAGCATTCCAGAATGTTGTAGATAAGCCCGATGGCGGTGGCCGCAGCTTATAGGGCAAAAATGGGGTGACAGATTCCCTTTAAGAGGTTGTTTGATTTAGTCAACCTGATCTCTTTAGACCGACTAGCTATAAGATCACCATAGGTACTTGGCAGATGAAGGCCTTATCCAAGCATGCTCAGGTGCTAATAGAGTGTCTTCAGCGTGCTCAAAAAATATGTTCAAGTCCCCAAGGCTGCACGTCTCAACCATATTTTTTGAGCATGCCGAAGACACTCGGTTAGCACCTGAGCATACTCGGAAAAGACCTCATCCGAACACGCTCGCTCATCACTAGTAACTAGACCCTGCATATTTTTATTACACCCGCCACTACAGGTGTATAATGGTATAACATGGGGCCATTGGTAACATATGTCCATAAGAGCTCTCCTGTAAGGCAGACAATGGTTCCCATATCTTACTGATAGGTCAGATGACAGATAATCTCTAACGATGCTTCTTAATGATGTCTGTTAGATAAACCACAGCTGTCATGCAATGCTTCCTTTCTCCTCTACTGCTTGTAGGACTGTCTGACCAGCTGATCAGTATTCTTGTATCTGGGCCTGGTGCCAGTTCTTTTGCAAAAGGCCTTGTTTGGGATGTTAAGAATTTGCACAAAAGTAATAACTTACCAGTATCCTCCTCAAATGTAACATCCATCTAACAGTTACAAATTCTTAAGGACCCAATAACATTAGATTTCAGGGATTTTCCAAGTTAAAGGGTTTTTTTACTCCACAAACTTGCTATATGTAAAAAAAAAAAAACCCACTTACATGCTGCCTGCCGGCCCAGGACTACCTCTCTTCCGCTGCCCCTAGTCTTTGTTGACAAGGCTGCGACAGTAACATCACAACTATAATACCATAATTTTCCTCGGGATCAATAAAGAGTATCGTATTGTAACTACGTAACTACAGCAGGTGACTGCTGCAGGCAATCACTGGGCTAAATGGCCATGGGTTCAGCAGACACAGGGTGTAGTGGTGATGTCACTGCTCCAGCCATGTCAGCAAAAACAGGGGCAGTGTTGGGGAGGAAGCACTGTACTTTCAAAGAGTATGTAAGGCTAATTTTTCTATATTTACATATAAAGTAAGTATGCAGAGTAAAAAAAAATATTAACTTGAAAAATCCCTTTAACGTTGGCTGAACCTGCTGGTTTTTGGTGCAACTGGACAATCATCTAATGTGTATTGGGGTCCCCTGACTTCTCAACTTTTCTCCATGACTAAGTTTAAAGGGTCACGCCAGTTCTTTTATCTCAAGGGCCTACACTAAGGATAGGTTATTAATGGCAGATCAGTGGAAGGCCAAAACCCGGCACTCCCACCGATCAGCTGTTCTCGGCGCTGGTAGCAGCCAGATGTTAGCAGTTGCAGAGCTGAAAAGTACAGTTCCATCAACAGTGTAGTAGTCACAGCTTGGTACTGCAGAACCACCCTATTTATTCCAAGAAAGACAAAATCTGTCCGCAGCCACTACACATTTGACAGAGCTATAAGACTTTGCTTCACAACTGCTCACATCTGTCGAACCCTGAGAACAGCTGATCACTGGGGGTGCTGGGTGTTGGGACCCCCATCAATCTGACATTCACGACCTGCCCCTGGGATAGATCATCAATATAAAAGTAGTGGAGGAAACCCTTAAGTTCAAATTTTCACACAATTGATTCAACATTTTATTTTTCTTATGGTTCTTAATATACTTCCTTATGCACAGCCTTTTCTGAGAACTGTGCTTTCCCCCTCTCAGCATCCGGATTTGTGTAAAACATTTCTCCCCACCTCCTTGCTATCTCCAACAATGAAAGAAAGGAGGAGAAATCAAAGAGAGGCTAGATACACAGCTCTGATACATCTGTGCCTGTTCTGCAGAGCAGCCAGCTAAGAGAAGGACCTGCACATACTGTGCAGCAGCAAAATGGCAGAATATTTTTAGTAAAAAAAAAACACATTCAGCTTCTTCACCTTCAGAGGTCATGATGTAATTAAGGACACAGGAATTCAATCTATGGAAGTAGACTTTTTTGGAGAAAAAATAAAAATAATATAAACCCTAATCTTGTTTTTTTCCGGGAAGAACAGAGTTCAAAGCCAGCACTTAGTCAGTACAATGAGTGTTGGGCCATAAAACCTCTCAGCACTGACAAATAGTTTTGTTTTGCAGTTGTTGCTGTAGTACATGACGATAATAGATTGTTTACACCGCACTCGGCAGGTCTGGTATCTTATGATTTCATTTCAAGGATTAATTTTTCAAATAAAAACCTCTCTGGGGCTTATAATCAATTGTTTGCGACAATCCCAGCCAGCGCTGTAAATCACAAGAGAACCAGAAGGCGGCTCCTGGCAAGAAAGAACTATTGGCCTTGAGACGCAGACAAGTCTGGAACCTTTGCCCAGGTCTCAGTAGTAAGGCAAGAAACAACATGACATAACTAGAAAACATCGCACATTATCGCTGCTATGTGTGAACAGAGGAAAACTTCTATGGACTACAAATACCGCCAACCAGTCTCCTGCACACAGGCTCGCACAAGCCCTAACTTTCTGGGGAATGCTGTAAGAAGCATACATTTTGGAGTCAGTATAAAAAATGTGCACAAATCAAGATAAAACTAGAGCACATTTCTGCTTCTTGCACCATCCTAACAGGGTTTGCCAGTCTAAAATAGCTGAAGAACTGTTCGGGAGACAAAGGCGCACACGCGTCGAGGAGTTTTCGCCTGCTAAGGTTAATGAAAGGCAGGAGTATGAGCTCACCTGGCGGTGTTGTGTGACGTCACGTGTAATTGTTGATGCGGCCCTGCGGTTGAAAATGAAAAACTTCTTCCAGATGAACAATAGTAGATGAGGACGATATCACACATTGTGTTCCAAAATGGTTCTTTAGTGTCCCAATGTGTTTCAGAGTGACAATGGCGCCTTTCTCAAGGTAGCAAAAAATCAAATCTGAATTGGTTTTCTACTTTAAGAAAGGTGCTGATCCAGGGCTAAAACGCGTTGAGACAATAAAGCACTAATTTGGTACGTAAAAGGCTTCTCATTTACCGCATCACAGCCCATTCAACGTGATATTGACCTCCCCTACTAGTCTAAGGCCCCTTTCACACATCAGTTTTTTGCCGTTAGTCACAATCCGTTGGCTTGACGGCTCCGTCGCAGATTGTGAAAAACTGATGCAACAGATTAATTTTTTCGACGGATCCAACTAGCAGATCCGTCGAAAAAAATGATCCGTCGCATGTGTTTTTTTCATTCGTTTCTTCCGTTTGTCGACGGATCTGTTTTTCATTTCACACTGACAGGTTAAAATAGAATAGATAGAATACATGTATACACATAGTATAGGTATATATATTTCATTTCCAGGGAGAAAAGGAAAAACGAATCCCTCATTGGGGGTCTTAGCATCTATTTAACTCTTCTAGTCTGCGCCTGAAGTATTGCAGCTAGAGCACAGAGGGCGACATAATTTGGGCTATTGGTGGGACCCACACTGATCTAACAGATAGCACCTATCCAATGGATGAGAGATAATTTGTCTAGAGTGGAATACCCTTTAAATCAGGTTCACATTCACTCCATAATTTTGCAATTTTCAGCTCATCTTTACGAGCCAGACGGCAGAGTCACTGTAAAGTACTGTACATACGTGGACCTTTCATTTCAGTGGCACTAAAAGGATTTTTGGATGGTTCCTCTAGTTTACTATAGGGGGTGTAAGCAGTCGTACACTCACAATCCATTTACCCCCTTAACTAAAAACAATGCAGCCTTCATGTAGCGCTCTCTCCAGTATAATATTTCATTCTTAACATTTGTTTCCAAAAGAATATCTTGTTTTCGAAATATGATAGAACTCATATGAGAACAAACTCCCCCCGAGGGCACGGATTAAATAAAGAAAGCACATCAGCCTAGCCGTGAACCCGCTGTACTATACTAAATATGTGGATTATACCATGTGTTACAATGTTGTAAAAGTATTCAACCCTCTTAAAAAAAAAATAACACATCAACATCCAACATTCTCACACAGACAACTTATCCAACTGCAGGAGCTGAAATCCCAAAGAGATTTCTATGCAAGCAGCATTACTATGCAGAATTATATATTTATGAAAGACTAGATGGTGGCCCAATTCTAACACATCGGGTATTCTAGGGGGTATATGTGGAGGCTGCTGCTGCTGGGGTATATAGAGGCTGCTGCTGGTGGGGTGTACGTGGAGGCTGCTGCTGCTGGGGTGTATGTGGAGGCTGCTGCTGGGGTTTACATGGAGGCCGCCGGTCTGTGTACTTCTCGGCAGCGTCGCCGCTGTCCTCCATGCGGCAGATGACCCGCGCCTACCGTCGCGAGATCAGCGGCGATAGCGGTGGTGTGCGTGGTTCATATCCTGCGCCAATTCGCGGCCGGACTGCGCCTGTCGCTGATTGGTTGCATCCGGCCGGGTGCGACCAATCAGCGACACGGGATTTCCGTTACAGACAGACAGAATTAGACGATTATAAAGTAGATGTCACTATCTCACTATAAATATAAACTATTTTTTCCAGGTATAGAAATCCTGTGCAACATTAATTAGGCCAGTGTAGGATGTCACTAGGAGTTTTTTGGTTAGCCCATTTATGCCTTTTGCATCGAGCCCCAGGAGCTTGGAGCTGTGCCTCTGTAGATCGACTGTACTGTATAAACTGCTTAGAAGAACGTAATGAGCACGCACAATAAATTCCAGCGCTATAACACAATGGTTTGATCCACCTTTTAGAGATAATGACTTGCATCAACTGTCACCTAAATACAACAGTGATCAAAGTATAAAGCATTAATCACGGCTCGGTCATAAAAACACAGAAAATAATTAAAGAAAACACACACCTAGATGAAGTCTCTGCTTCAGATACTAAAACCGAAACCCAATTCTTATAAAATTAGTTAATTTGGAAAAACTAAGTGGATGTAAACACGTATATATTATTTTAGTAAGTGCGGATCATCACCGGGGTTTCATCTCTTTAATGGCCGGTTATGTGAATTACGCTTCTCTTTCATAAACAATAATACGTCAAAGGTTCTTGTAGAGCGTTGGATTCGTCATACACAGGGAAGGTTTGTCCTTATTGCTAAATTACCAGGATCAAACAAGGGCAACTAAATGTACAGTGTCGCTGGCATGGCTGGCTTGGAGCACTACCACCATGTTTGATTCCTGGTCTGAAAAAGTAATCAACTGTAGAAGCCAAATATGTCCTACAGATGACCGATTGACTGTCCTAAAGCTTGTACCACGTTTCATAGGTGTAAGATGGCGGAGCGATTATCATGTAAAAAAATTGTTATATCAAGCAGGTGTTGTCACACACAGTGTGGGAAGACTACGTGCAACACAAAAGGAAGCGGAGAAGGAACCCAACACTAGGGTAGGGGGGAGCGGAGACCCCTAGGCAGATCTAAAGTCACCCTGTCTACCCTAAACGTCCCTATATAGGTTCTGCACCTATCGCTCAGCAGGAACCTAATCCCTGCCTGACCCTGGCAATAAGCACTGCTTAGTGAAGGATGGGGTTACACTAGTCGATCCCCACTACAACTAAAGACAGATGGGATAGACAAACAAGGGGATCACTTATCTTGAGTAGACTCAGGGAGGTAACATAGACGTCCTTTAACAGCACCAAAGAGGAAGATATCCGACTGCTATAGCTCCAAGCATCAACAAGGGGAAATGGAAATATCACTGGCGATTCCCAGAAGCAGACAGGAAAGCTATAAACACCCAGTCCAGGTGTGTCAATTAGAGCAGGGGGTGAGGTTGCCACTGGGTCCAATAGTCAAAAGTTTTAATAAGGCGTCTGCAAAGCCAACCGCAAAGACCTTCTGCAGTCAGATGCAGTGCGACTGTCTGGAGCCTATGATACACCCGTGACAGGCGTAACAAATATATGATTACGCATTCAACGAGAATTCGCTCATAGAATCTTTTAGGATGGACTAAAAATTCTAATTTGTGTAAACATAAAACTGCTGGTGTAACAGGAGGAAAGAGCCACGATCCAGAATGTGCACAAAAAGTATGCACCAATTTTGGGAAGGTGTAGAAGAAGCCTGAGATCGGATTTCGGTCGAGACATGCTGCAATCTGATTGAGATCATGCCCAGAAGGATTCAGGCAGTGCTGAAAGCCAAAGTTGGATTTACAAAACAATGCAAAATAATAAAAATTAAAATTTAGATTTTCAGGAGCAAAACAGTAACAATGCAGTGACATTACAAGAATCAGCATAACTAATCATATGCTAAATAGTTACAAGTCACATTTATGTATGAGATAGCCAAGATGATTGTCTATAAATGATGGTAGTCTCATGTTTGAAGCAGTAGTGGATAATGAGATATGGAGCCAGAAAGTCAAAAGTTCAAAATATTGTAACCCTTTTGCTCGTCAGTATAAAATGGAGAGCACTAGGATGCCATCAGAGTGTTATCTTTATTTCACAGACTTATTCAATGGGAGAATTTGATCCAAAAATTGGATTAAAAAAACAGACATAGCTCCACTGGTCCGAGAAAAAAAATGCCCGTAGACCATAATGGGTATGTGTTTTTTTTCTAACTGAACACATGCAGTACTGGTCAAAAGTTTGGAAACACTTGTTCAGGTATTGGTTTTCCTTGTTCTTATTGGAATGTTCACATTGTAGATTCAGACTGAAGACAGCAAAACCATGAACGTACACATATGGAAACAAGGAGGAAAGAAGCTCGTGTGAAACAAACTAAAATGTGTTAAACCTTAGATTCCTCAAAGTACATCCATTTTGCTCAGGCGACGGATTTATGACCTCCTCCCCCAACACCTCTGTAATATTTCAAGCAGCCTCATCAGGTAGTCACCAGAAATGGCTTCCAATAAACAGGTATGCCTTGCCAAAAGTTCATCTGTGATATTGCTAGAACCTTAAGGTATCCTCACGTGTAGTCATAAAAATCATCAATTTCTTTGCTGAAACTGGCTCTCATGGGGACCTATGAAAAGGAACATTAAGAATTACGACTTCTGAAGAGGATAAGCTCAGCAGAGTTGCCAACCCCAGGAACCACAAATTGACAGCACCTCAGATTGAACAGCCCCTATAAAATGATGCAGAGACATCAAGTAGCAGACACATCTCAATATCAACTGTGCAGAGGAGACTGCGAGAAGTAGGCCTAAGGGTAGTTTCCACTATCAGGAAACAGTCCGGATTTGCTGCGTGTTTGGCGCTGTGCGTTGGCGCAGCGTCAAACACGCAGCGTCCAGATGTTACAGCATAGTGGAGGGGATTTCAAGAAATCCCGTCTCCACTATGCTGTAAAACACGCAGGCGGAAGACCTGCGTTTCCGGACATGCGGCGCGTCTTTTCAGACCGCAGCATGTCCTAGTCCGTTGCGGCGACACCGCAACGGAAATAACACAGGGCTAT
>JARQOD010000002.1:47193895-47230984 GCA_033576555.1 Oophaga sylvatica | reverse complement strand
GAATGTTTGATAAACTTTACTAGGACATCATGCTAGGAAACTTATCAGCCAGTGTTCAGATTCCCTGCAGCTCCCCCACAGTGAAAATAAAGTATTACAATGTGGATACTGAAATCAATGCGCTGTCTGTGCAATGCATGGACATGCTGGGTCTTCCAAAGGAGAAAAAACAAAACGCTCTTTGCAGAATTTCAAACTGAAGACCTCGAACATGGAATCTCCTCTCTAGTAATTCCGGATTTTTTCATAAACCTTTTCGAATAAGCATCAAGTTTAAAAAATACATAATGCTATGTTCCCACGATGAGCTTTGGATATTGAAGCTGTTCTGCACCCATTAAGTAAAATAGGTTACTTGACTTGCATTTCTTTTTAGAAAATATGCTGAGTAATAATTTCGCCAAAAACTCATAGTTGGGACATAGCCTAATACCGGGGTATTGCCAGACGCACATTTTCTATCTGGCTGGCAGCTGTGTATAGTGTGAATGTACGCAGAGGACTGGATATCCGCAAACACGTATTGCACATTGTTTACCAGGGCTCTGTGTAAAGAGCATTTTAAGAATTTCCAATGTCGGAAAACATCCCTTAATCTGCGTCACAACGTCCCGGCCCAGAGATGATAAATGACAGAATAAATTGTGCATGTCTGAACGAATGCCAGTAAATGTGTAACCGCGGCCTCCCAGTCCAGGACGCACTCCGTAATACTTGCATTAATCCTGTACTACTTCTGTCGCCAGCTCTTGAAGGTCACACATTACTGATACCTGATTACAATGGGTACTGACTCATTCCGCTGCTCCGCCAAGATTAATCTCTCCGTATAAATACAATTTGATGCTCTGTAAAGCTTGCAGGGACTTCTGCAATACAAATCAGATAGGAGGCCGCATTCCCTTTCTGGAATGATTCCCATTCTGTCTCTTGTGGGTCAGCAATTACAAATGTGACTGTCACAATATATTTATTTTGGGGTTTTAAAAGTCTCTTATTTGGAAATATACCGACATAAGCGTGGCTTGTGCATCACCTAGGCACATTAAAATGCTCTCAGGCACTGGTGCAAAAACTGTATATGGTCTTATAACCTGCTCCACATGCAGTCAGATGTGAAAACGGGTGTGTATTTCTTTCTACAGTTTTGTAGCTCCATCTAGAGTAGTAATTTCCTGGTGCAACTGCTACAATATATCACCTTCAGTTGTAGTGATACACCACTGTACTGGTTCATAGTTAAAATGCTCACAGGGCATGAAGGCATTTCAGCAGCAAAATCCGCTTGTTACATGCAGATTTAGCTGCAGATTTTCTTATGGATTTGTCACAGAGTTCACCCTTTCCATTCCGCCTTTCTATCTGTGGAAAACATGGATAGAAGACGTATGTGAATGAGCCTTTACAGATAGCAAGACGGAGAGGATTGTACACAGACGTGCAAGCAGTGGAGAGGGGAGAAAGTAACTCAGGGAGGGCAGATAAAACAGGTTATAGGAAAGCACATGAAGAGGAAACCAGTAATATTAGAGCTGTGCTGATTTATAAAGACACTTGCATTCCGCACAAAGAGTTGACACGCTGCAAATTTGAAAAATGTGCATCACATAAAGTTTTCTGTAACATGTAGATGATTTAGGTAGGTACTGTACTACGCTAAAGATTTTCCGTGTGGAAAATTTGTAGCAAATACACATGTGAACATACCCTAAAGGTGTTGGGCCAAGGCATGTGGACAACAAAGAGTACAGAAAAAAAATGACCTATTACGACAATCTGGAAGATGTGTAGATCCTGAGTAGAAAAACAAGCTTTCCTCCCCACCCGACTTTGCATACACATTGTTTGCTCTTTATCATTACTACCCAAACAATGTATGAAAGTAGGAGCATATAATTATATTCTGTACAAGGACACTGATTACAAAAGAAATATCTTAGCTTCGAGAGTACGTGCAATTAAATAAATACCAATTACTCCGTAGGCAAGGAGGAAAGTTTGAGGGAATACTGCCAGAATTACCTACATCTTCTGTCCCTTTTCCTTCCCTCTGCATCATCTCTGTAAGGCTGGTTTCACACTTGTGGATGGAGGTGCTGCAGAGGGCTTCTGTCCCTTTTCCTTCCCTCTGCATCATCTCTGTAAGGCTGGTTTCACACTTGCGGATGGAGGTGCTGCAGAGGGCTGCGTACTACCTCCGTGAAGCTCTGCCCACCTCCGGTCAGCTCCGCCTATGTCTGCATGCGTTCTGCATGCGGCCTGAGTACCTATATTTAACATGGGTACGCAGGGCCATGTGGATGCATGCGGATGCCTCTGCATGCATCGTTTTGACGGTGCGGTAACCGCAACGAAATGCAACTTGTTGCGTTCGGCCCAGGTCGCCGCACCGTCAAAACGACGCATGCGGAGGCATCCGCATGCATCCACATGGCCCTGCGTATCCATGTTAAATATAGGTACTCAGGCCATATGCAGAACGCATGCAGACATAGGCGGAGCTGACCGGAGGAGGTGCGGCGGTGTGCGGAGCTTCACGGAGGAAGTACGCAGCACCTCCATCCGCAAGTGTGAAACCAGCCTAAGCGATTTTTCCTTTTCTGATCTATCCGATGCTCCTCCCTTACTTCTCAGCTGATGTAGAAAGATAATGCATCATCGACTATGGCTGTGACAACGGTTATGGAGAATCAATTTTTAATTTTTCTGAGGTCTAATTTTTTGCAAGCGAGAAAATACAGAACATGAGCTGAATTTTCATCACTTTTGGATCATACGCACATTTTTAACACCAGTTTTTCCAATTATTTTTTCCAAGCTTCTCCTACACATCAAACAGTAATAAAATTACAGCACTTGGATGACATGTATTTGCCATCTAAGTGCTAACCATTTCTTCACAGATCTGAATACTGAGTATAACTGAACTGGTACAGGGATCTGACAATGGGATAGCAGCTTGAAGATTGACTAAACACTATTGTTGCTCAGGCACCTCCCAACAGGTGGAGGTGCCTTAAGTGCCTCCCAGTTATTGGCCAAATCAACAGTTTGGTACATCCTGCAAAAAAAAGGATACTTATGAGCTTGGGAACTCAAAAAGCCCTGGATGTCCATGGAAGACAACAGTGAATGATCCTTCACATCTACCCAAGTGAAGAACACTCTCCAGGAAGTGGATGTTTCAGTATCTAAGTCTACCATAAGGAGAAGACTTCATAAGAGCAAATACAGAGGGTTCACCAAAAGGTGCAAACTATTAATCAGCCTTAAAAATAGAAAGTCCAGATCAGTTTTTGCCAAAAAACATCTAATGAACCCAGCCCAGTTCTGGAAAAGCATTCTACGGACAGATAATAATAATTATTTTATTTCTATAGCGCCAACATATTCCACAGCACTTTATATTATAGAGGGGACTTATACATAAAATAGACATTACAGCATAACAATAAACACAGATCAAAGTAGATAACAAGAGGAATGAGGGCCCTGCTCGATGATACTAAAATGTACCAGTACCAGAATGATGAGAAGGAGAAAGTATGGAGAAGGCTTGGAACGCATGATCCAAAGCACAATACATCCTCTGTAAAACATGGTGGAAGCAGTGTGATGGCATGGGCATGCATGGCTTCCAATGGCGCTGGGTCACCAGTGTTTATTGTTGATGTGACAGAGGGCAGACGGATGAATTCTGAAGTGTACGGGGCGATACTTTTTCCTCTGAATCAACCAAATGCAGCAAGGTTGATTGGTACAGGACAATTACCCAAAGCATACTGCAAAAGCAACCCAGGAGTTTTTAAGGCAAAGAAGTGGGATATTCTGCAATCACCAGATCTCAACCCCATTGAGCAGCATTTCACGTGACTAAGGCTGGTTTCATACTTGCGGATAAAGGTGCTGCGGAGGGCTGCGTAACAGCCTCCGTGAATCTCCGCCCACGTCGCACCTCCTCCGGTCAGCTCCGCCTATGTCTGCATGCGTTCTGCATGGGGCCCTGAGTACCTATATTTAACATGGGTATGCCTCCGCATGCATCGTTTCAGGTACCTCTGGAGCGGTTTCAGGTTCAGGAATTGCTAAATCGGTTTCAGGTTCAGGTATTGCTGGAACAGCTTCAGGTTCAGGTACTGCTGGAGCGGTTTCTGGTTCACGTACCACCAGAGTTGTTTCAGATTCAGGAACTGCCAGAGTGGTTTCAGGTTCAGATACCACCGGAGTGATTTCAGGTACAGGTACTGCAGGTGCGGTTTGAGGTTCAAGGTACAGATTCAGACAAGGCTAGATCAGTTACATAAAAGTGGCACCTGTACAGGTATAACTGAACTAGTACAGGGATCTGACAATGGGATAGCAGCTTGCAGACTGACTAAACACTATTGTTTCTCAGGCACTTCCCAACAGGTGGAGGTGCTTTAAGTACTAAGTGTCTCCCAGTTATTGGCTGGGGACACATTAGGAGTATGCACGCTGTCTCTTCAAGAGACAAGGATATCGTGGGTGAGCCCTAAGCAAGCTGCCAGGAGACTTGTGTGGCATGTGCAGGCCTTGGTGAACCAGAAGGCAGTGCAAGGGACGCGGCAGGGCGAACTGAGGGGTGAATAAGTCAGCATCCATGCCAGGGGCAAGGAGTGGAGGCATGTAGGGATGCTGATGTTACAAAAGGCCTGGCAAAGTATCACAAAGGAGAAAAACAAGCTTTTGGGGACATCCATGGCTTCCAAACTTCAGGCAGTCATTGCCTATAAAGAGTTCTTTACAAAGTATTAAAAATGAACATTTTATTTATGGTAAAGTTAATTTGTCCAATTACTTTTTAGCCTCTGAATTGAGGAGGTTTTGTAGAAAAGTGGTTGCAATTCCTAAATGTTTCACAGGATATTTTTGTTTAACCCCTTAAATTAAACCTGAAAGTCTACACTTCAATTGTATCTCAGTTTTTTCATTTTAAATCCAAAATAGCGTCACGTGGAGATGAAATCACAAAGATTCGGTCACTGATCAAATATTTCTGGACCTAACTTTACATGAGTGAATCAATTCTGGTCCAGCAAAACTGTCAGTAATCTGTGGCTGCCAGACAGCAACCTTGCGACCGCGTCCTACCCGCCAGAATCCCAGTATCTCATCTCATTTGTAAGCACAGTGCGAAATCATCATTGCAGTGTGTCACATGCATGATGTCACATTGGGCCTGCCTACTAATGAGGAAAGTCACTGGTGATTCCAGCAGGTAGAAAGTTGTCTGGAGGACATGGACTAGAGACGTGACCGCTGGACCAGGGACCCATGCATTGATTCGCTCACTTCTACTACGAAATCATGAGGCATGTGATAAGCGTCAGTAAGGAGAGCGAAGGTTATTAAATCATGATCTACATAACTGAGGTCTAGTGCAACTGTGAACAGGTTACTAAGATGCAACAACGCAGATAATGATGATGCAGGGGTAGTCAACCACAGTTGTTTATGTTTCTACCACAGAAAGGAAGTCTAACTATACGAACATATGGTTATAGAGATATATGGAAACAAACAAACACAATCTTAGTAGTAATGGCAATAAAGCACTATAATACTTTTCGACACTTAATACAATGTCTTATTCTAGGTTCTATTCGCATACACTGTCTTATTATTTAACAGTTAAACGAATATTGATGTCACTCTCAACACTAGGTCCGTCGTTATCGTACGTTCTCCAAGTGCCCTTGATTGGTATAGTGGTACTAATGGGGTCACCGGTAATTTCTGCTAGGCCGCAAGTCCCACATATGAGTCACTTGGTACCCCGTGTTCATCGTACTGGCCGTTTTCCTTCTCTGAAGTGAGTCACCAGCCCACACCCTGTACCATATATCTACGTTGGAAGTAACAGCCCGGTTCACTTGCATCTCCTCATCAGCCTTGCAGACGTCCTGTCTCATCAAAAGACCAGCGTCCAACCCTCAGTGCTTGACTTGCGAAGTCTGGATGCTCCGATCTTCGGTGCTTTACCTGCACAGTCTGGATTTCAGGTCTTGGCTGATGAAGTCTGGGGTTCTGTTCTTGATCAACGAAGTCTGGGCTTCAGGTCTTGACCAATGACGTCTCACTTGCCCCGGTAACGAGCCACTCTTTGGTTGCTCTGCTTCTGGGTGGGACACCAGTGCGTTACACTGCTCATGCGTCCTCTCTGTCTTTCATACTGGCTCTGACTCCGTTCCTACCTCAACACTCCGGCCTTTCATATTTGACAACTGCGACACAGGTATCACCTGACTCGATGTCCCTTCAAGTACTTCCCTCTGGAAATACTTCCCCCATCTTTTAGTTCCTGCCTACATTTGGTAGCGGGTGAGGTGGAACGTTGATGAATCACATCCAAGCTTGGACTGGCCCACAGGAGAATCCTCCGATGAGCCCCTGTGCAAGAGATGGCCACCACCCTCTTATATGAGCAGTACTTGGCACAATATACTTGAATCACTATGTACAGATGGCGGCAGCATCTTATTCATTTAACAATCTACCCAGTTCATTGTTATATAAATTTGTGATTGAGGATAATGTCACATTTGCATGTAACTGAAAAGTGGGGCCCTAGAGATGGTCACTGGTGGGCCCTTGGCACCTCACTCCGACACTGATCACATCCTCTGCTCTCCACCCCATACATAACCATGGCCACTCTCTGGGTCCAGTACCATACATATAGCCATTATCCACAATTCTTTACTTTAGTTGTAGAATCTTCCATGCAAGGTTTGGTATTGTACTAAGTGGGACACATTTCTGTTTATTTTGACTACACAAAACACACATTTAGCATGAAAAAAACTATTTTTGCTGCAGTTGAAGTCACAAGCAAAATAATAAAAAAAATTTAAGATAAAAGCAAAGTATACAATAACACATTTTGCCAGAGGTTCAAAGTGAGAAGCAAAAAGAAAAATGTCAAATATTCCATAATGTATATGATTTATAAATAAGCTAAGTGTCATAAAACATTTCAGGTGGTAAAAAATGCAAACATATAAATAATCCAAAATATACTAATTGCAAGAATGTATTCATCTGACAGTCATCTGTTCTTTAGGCTTCGGCAACGTAGCATCAAAAGGGAAAAAGAAGTCAGTTGTTGTAATGTTACTTTTTTATTTTTTTTATTATTATTGTTATTATTATACAAGTTCAATGTTTTTTTTTAAAAATCTTAGAAAACTAAGACACGATACCAGATAAAAAAATGGAATTTATAATGAAAAACTGACAAAACCAGGTTTCATTTTAGATGAATTTTTAACACTACTTTTCTTTATCCACATGTAAACTAAAGAATTATTTGCTCTGCCCCAATTTGACATATTTGAATAAGACTGAAAATTATTTTCAATATTGAAGAATAAGGCTCCATATATTGGGAGCAAATACAATCACAATTTTTTTTATAAGAAAATAACCCTAACCTACCAAACCAAGCATGATTGGAAGAGGGTGACAGGGATAAAAAAACTAATAATACATAAATATAAGAAAAAGGGAACAACACCAATGTAAACCCAAAAGAAGAGGTTTTGCTTAAAGGGCATTTCTCATGAACAAAGTGAATTTTAAAGTGGATTTTAATCAACAGATCTTGGAATAATAATAGCTTCCACAATTGGATGTGTGTAAAAATAATGTTCCTGTGCTGAGATAATCTTACAAATGTGCCCCTGCTGTGTACTGTGTAATGGCTGTGTCTGACCATGCAGGGTACATGGTCTGATCATACCACATCTCCTGGGCAGGGGAGGATGCAAAAGAGACACAGCCATTACACAGTACACAGCAGAGGCACATTTACAAGATTATCTCGGCACAGGAACAATATTTTTACACACATCCAATTGTGCAAATTATTATTATTCCAAGATATATTGATTAAAATGAATGAACCATGTTTGTGGGAAAACCTCTTCAACCTTTAGTTGTTAAATCCAAATACTCCCCATGGAGAAAGAGAGATAGAAGCCTATCTGGCAATTTTCCCACTGGCCCGATGCTAGACTCATACTTTCTGGTGCGCACTTGGACATTAGCTGCAGAATCTGTCTTTTGTGTAGAAACCTTCTGAGCTTGTCATCTGAACATGCTCCCATAATAGCTTATTTTGTAGGGAGGAGGTGGATCCTGTTGTAAGGTTCTTTGTCTCTGTTGACATGTTCCTTGAAACTCAGTTTTCCGTCGGCCATTTTGCTTTCTGTCTTTCTGCAGCTCTTGCCCTCAGTTAATATGGAGTTTCCAGTTTTCATGTTCCCGCCCTGATTCTTCCCTCTTGCTTCTTAAGCAGCCTCAGCTGAACAATCAGTGCTCCTGAATCAAGCCTCAGTCAGTCTGTGACCTGACTTCTGGAAACCTTGGACTTGTACTCCAGCTATTCCCTACTGAGGAGCCTTGGAACACTTTTGGACTCTGGAAACCTGCTGTTTGGTGAATCCATGTTTGCAGAGGAATTACGGTACAGAGAAGAGATCCTGAACCTGCTTTGGAGATTTATTGTAGTGCTTGAAGTTACTCTGGCCTGCTGTGTCTCCTGTCGCTGTTCCTGCAAACTGTGTGAACTTTTCAGCATGCTTGTATGAAGTAATACAAGTCATTTCATATCAACCTGTGTCTCCTGTGTTTTCCTCGCACCCAAGCACAAGACGCTATAGGAACTGTACACTATACATGACAAGATTCAGGAGCCAATGTTTAGTGTCTGCTGGGTCTGGGAAAGCCGTGTCTGCTGTGACTGTGGATATCAGATGTCCGTTTTATACCTTATGTGATGACAGTGGTTGTGACTTCTCACAACCATTCCAGGTGAGCGCATTCCCTTAAAATTTTACTCTGGAGTGTTACCACAGGTAAACACTATTGTTTTTTTTTTTTCCTTTCCTCTTCTCCTTCCAGCACTTCTGCCTTAAAAGATCTGGAAGATGGAGGCCCGCATAAAGGAACTTTGCGGAGTGACTGATACAATCCTTTCAGATGTACAGATTTTAAAAACCCGTTTTGCAAGCCTACAGGACCTCACTAATCATAATTTGCAAGTGTTTGGACAGACTACCCAGGAATTGCGAGCCAGGATTGAGGCTCTAGAGGAACGAGCCCAGGCTCCTGCCATAACCCCGAGTTCTGGGATCCCCAAATTACCTCCTTTTCGTTTTGGCGGTGAACGTGAGAAATTCAGGGGATTTATTAATCAATGCAATTATTTTTCCCTGCACATGCTTCACAATTTCCCACTGAACGATCCAAAGTGCTTACTATAATCATGTTGCTTACCAATAAGGCTTTGATGTGGGCAAACCCTCTGATTGAGACTGAGGATGATTGTTTGAATCACCTTGATGCTTTTATTTCAGCCATGGGGCAGGTGTTTGATGACCCCAATCGAGGTGCAACAGCTGAAGCAGCCATGTTAACTTTGCGCCAAGGTAAGCGTTCAGTAGCCGAATATGCCTGGATTTCAGGAGATGGGCTCTTGATACCACTTGGGACACTTCCGCTAAAAAATCTATTTTTCGGAAAGGGTTGTCTCCACTGATTAAGGATGAACTTGCTCGTGCCGACCCTCCCACTGCGTTAGGTGACTTTATTAACTATTGTATCCGTATTGATGCTCGTCTGACTGAACGCAGACAAGAGAGATGGTTCGAAAATAATCGCACTAACCTTTTACTACCTCCCTCCTCAGCTAAGGAACCTTTGAGTAGGATCACAAGGGAACCAGAACCTGAACCCATGCAGGTGGACTCTTTACAAAGACGGGTTAGTGATGCACGCAAAGAACATCGTATAAAGGAAAATCTATGTTTCTACTGTGGTAAGTCAGGGCACTTCATTATAAACTGCCCCAGCCGTTCTCGTAAGACTACTGCAGCAGTCATTCACTGTGAGTGTTGCGAGAGGAGCTCTGTCATGTCCGAGCCTCAGGCTCCAGAGAGATCTGCTGCAAGAGATCTTGATTTCTCGGACTTAAACTCTGTTAGTTCTGGGGACGATGACGGTATAAACGCTGCAATTTTTCAAGTTTCCTCAGCGGTGTCCCAGCTGAGTTGTAAAAGAAACAATTCTCATTGCTTCCTTTCCATCAAACTCTGGGTTGACTCAGTCTGGGTGTCTAGCTCTGCTATGATCGACTCAGGAGCAAGTGGAAATTTTATGGATATCTCCTTTGCTCTGAAACAGGGGATACGTTCAGTGAAGAAGGCTACTCCAGTACAGATGGAGACTGTGGATGGCTCTCTACTGACTTCTGGACCAGTGGATCAAGAAACAGAGCCTTTGAGGGTCCTTATGGGTAAAGATCAGCAGGAGAAAATGTCTTTTTTGCTTATCTCTTCTCCCCACTTTCCCATTATTCTAGGGCTACCATGGCTGCAGGCGCAGAATCCTACGATTAACTGGGAGACCAAGGAATTACACTTTCCGGAGAAACAGATGAGTCAAGGAGTTTCAGCTTGCTCTGTTCCTAAAGGAACCATGTCAGTCCCTGAACTACCAGCTGTATACCAGGACTATGTGGATTTATGTGACAAGAAGAACGCTGATCAGCTTCCTCCTCACCGTCCATATGATTGTCCAATTGAATTATTGCCTGGAGCCGAGATACCTTTTGGTAAGATCTACCCCCTAGCGGGGCCCGAGCTAAAAGCTTTGAAGGATTATATAGACGAAAATTTAGCCAAGGGCTTCATACGCCCCTCTTCATCTCCCTGCAGGTGCACCCATCTTCTTTGTGAAGAAGAAAGATGGATCTCTGAGACCATGCGTAGACTATAGGGAACTCAATAAGGTTACTATTAAAAAACCGTTATCCATTGCCTTTAATCCCTGAGTTGTTGGAGAGAGTGCAGCATGCCAAAATTTTCTCTAAACTGGATCTCCGTGGGGCCTATAACTTGGTCCGTATTAGACCTGGGGATGAATGGAAGACTGCTTTCAGGTCACGCTATGGACACTTTGAATATCTAGTTATGCCTTTTGGTCTGAGTACCGCCCCAGCCACTTTCCAACACTTCGTGAATGATATCTTCAGGGATCTCCTAGATACATTTGTGGTGATTTATCTGGATGATATTCTAATTTTTTCTAACTCCACAGAGGAACATCATGGACATGTGAGAATGGTCTTAGAACGCCTAAGACAAAACCATCTCTACATCAAACTTGAAAAATGTGAATTCCATAGGACCGAAATTCAATTTCTGGGGTATGTACTATCTACGCAAGGGATTAGTATGGATGGAAGCAAGACCCAAGCCATCAAGGATTGGCCAATTCCTAGAAATGTGAAGGATGTGCAGCGTTTCATCGGGTTTGCCAACTTCTACAGACGTTTCATTAAGAATTTTTCTGAGGTAGTGTCACCTATCACCCAACTTACCCGGAAACAGTCTAGGTTCTCCTGGACCCTGCAAGCTCAGGAAGCATTTTCCTGTTTAAAGGATAAATTTACCACCGCACCTATCTTAGTACATCCCAACCCCGAGCTTGCCTTCATAATAGAGGTGGATGCTTCAGACTGTGCCGTTGGAGCTATACTCTCTCAGAGAACAGGTGAGAAGAATGTCTTGCATCCCTGTGCCTTCTTTTCCCAGCAGTTGTCTTCGGCTGAGAGGAACTACGATGTGGGCAATAGAGAATTGTTGGCCATTATTGCCGCCTTCAAGGAATGGAGACACCTTCTTCAGGGAGCTGCACAGCAAATAGTCGTCCTGACAGACCATCGTAACCTTGAATTTATCAGGTCGGCTAAGTGCCTGACTCCTCGCCAGGCTCACTGGAATCTTTTCCTAAACCAATTTAATTTTGTCATTTCTTATAGACCAGGATCGCGCAATGGAAAGGCTGATGCACTCTCTAGGATTCATTCAGCAGAGACACGTCCACTTACTCCTCCTAAGACTATTCTTCCTGACTCTAGATTCCTGGGAGTGATTCATAATCAAGACCTACTTAAGGACATCAAGGAAGCATACCATGCGGATTCTTTGTTGGCTCAACCCCCAAGGGACGTAAGTCTTGTCTTTAAGAATGGTGTGTGGATTCAGGGACAACGTCTGTATATACCTGAAACAGTCAGATTGAGAGTATTGCAACTCATCCACGATTCCAAGATAGCCGGGCATAGGGGAATTCTAAAGACACAAGAATTTCTTTCTCGTTTCTTTTGGTGGCCCACTTACAGGAAAGATGTCTTAAACTATGTCACTTCATGTGAAGTCTGTGCAAGATGCAAAACACCTCGCTCCTCACCAACTGGTCTATTGCAACCTCTTCCCACCCCGTCCCGCCCGTGGGGATCCATTTCTATGGACTTCATTGTGGAGTTACCAACCTCTCAAGGGAAGAACACCATTCTAGTGGTGGTTGACCGTCTAACAAAGGCAGCTCATTTTATCCCTTGTGTCGGCTTACCCACTGCAAAACAGACATCAGACTTGATGATTAAGAATGTGTTTCGCTTACATGGAGTACCGGATGAGGTCATTTCGGATCGAGAGGTGCAATTTACTTCAAGGTTTTGGCAAAATTTCTGTGCAGCATTGGACATTAAAGTAAACCTTTCTTCTGCTTTTCATCCCCAGACTAATGGACAGACAGAACGAACCAATCAGACCCTGGAGCAGTATCTCCGCTGTTTTATCTGCCACCTACAGGATGATTGGGTGGATCTACTTCCACTGGCTGAGTTCTCTTATAACAACTCTCAGAGCGCCTCCACTAAGCAGTCTCCTTTTTACTCCAATCTAGGTTATCATCCTAACATTCTTCCTCGATTTCCCATAGATACGCCCTTGCCGGCAGTGGCTGAAAAAATCACTTCTTTACAAAAGAATATGGATCTTCTAAAGGAAAATATAGAATTGGCTCAGGAAAGGTACAAGAAAGCAGCAGATAAATTTCGTAAACCTGCACCAGCTTTCAAGGTAGGAGATTTGGTCTGGCTGTCAACCAGAAATCTTAAATTAAAGATTCCATCGTCTAAATTGGGACATAAGTACATTGGACCTTATAAGATCAATAAGATTATAAGTGCTGTTGCTTGTCGTCTTCAACTGCCCAGAACTATGAGAATCCACCCTGTCTTTCATGTATCCCTACTAAAGGCTGCAACACCCAATAACGTTTCCTGGACGTTCTTCTCCTTGCCCTGACCCAGTGCTGGTCGATGGTCAGGAAGAATTTATGGTGGAAAGGATTCTAGATTCCAGGTTGTACAGAAATCAGTTGCAATATTTGATTAAATGGCAGGGCTACCCAGTGGAGGACAACTCATGGGAACCAGTCAATAATGTAAATGCTCCTCGCCTGCTCCGCCAGTTTCATCAGAGGTACCCTGACAAGCCTGGTCTGAGGTCATCCGGAGGTTGTCCCTAAGGGGGGAGTAATGTAAGGTTCTTTGTCTCTGTTGACATGTTCCTTGAAACTCAGTTTTCCGTCGGCCATTTTGCTTTCTGTCTTTCTGCAGCTCTTGCCCTCAGTTAATATGGAGTTTCCAGTTTTCATGTTCCCGCCCTGATTCTTCCCTCTTGCTTCTTAAGCAGCCTCAGCTGAACAATCAGTGCTCCTGAATCAAGCCTCAGTCAGTCTGTGACCTGACTTCTGGAAACCTTGGACTTGTACTCCAGCTATTCCCTACTGAGGAGCCTTGGAACACTTTTGGACTCTGGAAACCTGCTGTTTGGTGAATCCATGTTTGCAGAGGAATTACGGTACAGAGAAGAGATCCTGAACCTGCTTTGGAGATTTATTGTAGTGCTTGAAGTTACTCTGGCCTGCTGTGTCTCCTGTCGCTGTTCCTGCAAACTGTGTGAACTTTTCAGCATGCTTGTATGAAGTAATACAAGTCATTTCATATCAACCTGTGTCTCCTGTGTTTTCCTCGCACCCAAGCACAAGACGCTATAGGAACTGTACACTATACATGACACCTGTTTTATCTACCGTATGTAGAGGTGATACTTCTGCCTGTGATGATAATGAGACTGCTGAAAAGTCTACCGTCCAGAACAGGAAGTGTGAGTTTAGTATAAGGCCTAGTGGCCAGTGTGAAAATTGCAAGATTTCGGTTTTGCTTTTGTTTTTTTCAATATAGCAATATGGAATATTAAGGGGAAAAAAAACTTAACAAAACATTTTTTTTTTAAATAAACGTAAAGTTAATTTTGCCTAGCCTCATGCCCACATCTCAACAGTGCTTTCTTAAAAAATACCAAGCAACAAAAATATTTTGGTACAGCAATAGCCACTATGGTGAATGAGGTGGATCGATTTCCATGTTCCGGAGCCTGGACAAGGAGAAGTCTTTGGAGAAAGTCTCATGGAATTATCTATATGCCACTCTGAATAGGTGTAACTTTTGCCAACACTTCCTCACATTCCTGCAATATACTAATGAAGGGCTGGACACCATTTTGACTATCAATGGCAGAAACATCTAACTGACCTCTACCGTGGCACCAGCCTGCGTTGTCCTTTGTTTCCCTTCTTATTCAATGTATCTATAGATACACATGGACAGATCTAATCTCTGAGCAGGGACCTCAGTGATTGACAGGTTATTAAGGTTGTGGCATTTGCAGACTATCTCCTCTTGATGCCTTCATCCCACACACAAACACTTCCTTCCAAGGAGCTCTAAAAAAAACGTAAGTTCCCGATCAGTTTATGCCTGTTAAACAGTGTTCCTAAAATGTCAAGGGTCAATCGACCTAGTTATAGTCAATCCCACTCAATCTAAACTCTTCTTTACGTTACCTAAATTTACAAATTACTAGGATTTATTCCTCAAATATCCAAACCTATATTGAAAATCTGGAATCTTCTCTTTCCTACTTGAGGAAATTTCCGCTCACCTATAAGGGTAGATCAAACCTACCAAAAATGATAGAGTAGTATGGGACGTTCTATCTCATGTCGGTGCTCCGTTTACTTCCCAGGGACAAATTAAATAAGGATTTATTTTCTGAATCAGTCCTTCACATGGGAAAACGAAAAAAGAATAAAAACTTTTGGTAAGGGGATCTTTCCTCAACAATAAAGGAGAACCCTCTGAACAACGACAGATCTGGAACAAAAATAGGACACAAAAAAAAATCTAGACCTTTCAGGACGGTAAGCCCCAAGCAATATTTAAAATATGGCACAAACGGAGCTTTGGTTCGATTAATTATTTTGTGGAGCACTATACACTCCCTCCAGTCTTCTCGGGAGAACTATCTTGAGTTACATATTCCCTCATTTGCCTATTTACAGGCTGGAAGCTGTGCAGGCAAATGCCTCTGAATCATTCAACCCTTTGAAGGACAATGAACTTTTCATAGAGCTGTGGACACTTCTGCCATCCCAAGGCGCTGTATTTTTGTTCTCTACAAATATCTTCTTACACCCATTAACTACACTACCACAAGAACAGGCCTTTCTGGCAGGAAACTTTCATTACCCAACACTGATGTTGCTTGATTATATTGATATTGACTTGTTATCTATGCCGACTTGTTCTCTAAAAATGCTCCCATACACTAGGTATGTTACAATTACCTTAATAATCCATCACAGATCATCCATCTCTCCAGTCAGAGGCCACAAGATGACCACTTACCTGACTGACGCGTTTTACATGTCGCTCTTCCCAAGCCGACATCTCACATTGCCTGTGGTCATGTGAAGTGATTGACAGATTTTGGCTAAGAATTAAACTATGTCCGTGATTCATCAAGACCAGCGATCTTCACCCCGGTCTTGATGAGGGGGCATTTTGTAGTCGGCCGTACCGGATTCACTATCAGGCGCACCTCTTAATGCATCAGGCTATGTTCACATAGCGTTTTACTATATGTTCCATGGCGCCGTCGGGGCTTATGTACGACTCCCCGCAAAACAGGGTTTGGACGTATGTCCTGACGGAGACATTAACTATAATGATGCAGACCGAGTCACATTGTTCTCCGTCGAACATCATTTTCGGTCATATACACCTATCGGAGGCGGACATCGAGTCGTAGTAGACCACGTTTTGTTGCCAGCCTCAACTAGACGTATACGCCAACGCTGATCCCAGTGTCTGCCATTGTCTGAGGTGCCGATGCTGATTTTACGTCGACAGTGTGGCAGCCAATCGGTGAGCTACCCTGCTCTAACGGGGGTATTCTATCTACACTGTCAGAGCCACTGACTGATGACTGCTGTGCTGTCAACCTGACGTCAGCACCGCAGCCAATGCCATGCAAAAAATGCTCTAAAGTACTGGTAGGGACTAACTAACAAAGTAATCCAGTACCCCGAGCGCTCAAGGAAATATCACAATGGAATTTGATAGTCTTTCATTTTCATTTATTAATAGAAGTATATTTTTCAAAAGTGCAGTGAATAATGCTCCAGTATCCCATTCATTTCATCTTCATGAATTCATCAAAATTGCACACTCAAAAAATGTATATAAAGATGCTGCTAGGCATAGTATAACTCCCCGACGTTTCGGCCTAATTGGCCTTTTTCAAGGGAAAACGTTCTGTGCAAAGGCGTGTGGTAGTGCGCGGTGAATCCCGGAGTGGCAATAAAATAAAAATCATGCTGTGCGTATCACTTGTTAAAGTGCACAATTAAAAACACACTTTTTCCCTAGAAGCTTGTAGTTCTATTGTTACTGGGTATAATAAATGGTTAAATTCCCAGTAAATGTTTAGCTAAATTCCCAGCAATTACCGTAAATCCTCAGCAATTAACTAAACCAGTAATTCACATTGAAATAACATCAACTAGTAATGCAATGTACACCGGGGTCCTATGGATTGTCGCTAGATACTGTGGCAACTATTCAAGAATGTAGAGCTTTAATAGACCAAAATTATTGGTACTTTTTGGCATTTGGGCATTTGGAATAAGCAGCCAATGTAAGACACCAGCAACAGAAGCAGAGACTCACAGATGGACCTGGGGAAGGTGAATACGGCAACTATAAAAAAAAACCTGAGGTTTGGGCAGGACATTATCTGAAAGGGAACAATAAATTAATTTATTAATAAATAAATGTATTAAAGGGAATCTGTTACCCCATTTTTGCCCTATGAGATAGGGCCACAGCCATCAGGGGCTTATCTACAGCATTCTGTAATGCTGTAGATAAGCCCCCGATGTCACCTGAAAGTAAAGAAAAACGAGTTATAAAATACTCACCCAGAGGCGGTCCGCCGTCTGGTCGGGTCCGATGGGCGTCGCGGTCCGGTCCGGGGCCTCCCATCTTGTAGCGAAGCCGGCCTCTTCTTTCCGTCCCGTCGCGGCTCCTGTGCAGGCGCACAGCTCTGCCATGGTGAGGGCAGAGCAGAGTACTGCAGTGCGCAGGCGCCAGGAAAGGTCAGAGAGGTCCGGCGCCTGCGCACTGTAGTACTCTGCGCCTGCGCAGGAGCCGCGACGGGACGGAAAGAAGAGGCCGGCTTCGCTACAAGATGGGAGGCCCATCGGACCCGACCGGACGGCGGACCGCCCCTGGGTGAGTATAATATAACTCGTTTTTCTTCACTTTCAGGTGACATCGGGGGCTTATCTACAGCATTACAGAATGCTGTAGATAAGCCCCTGATGGCGGTGGCCCTATCTCATAGGGCAAAAATGGGGTGACCGATTCCCTTTAATAAATAACATTTACCATCTATTTCATGTGAGGATGATTTTCCTTTTATGTTGTTAGGACGTTAGAAGGGTTGAACATTATAATTGCTGGCTCCAGAATGAGTCAACTGAGAATCTGTCAGTCAGCCCGCTATGATGGTCTGATAGGGAGTTACAGTAATAACTTTTATTTCTCTCTGAGCTCCTTGCAGATGATTTATGGCCATAGACTGCATTACAGTTGAATGTGCAGGGAAACAAAGAGACTGTAAAGGCCAAACGGTTTAAAAATTTGTAAAAAAAATGTAAAAATTATTTTTAGATCCTAACACATGCAATAGGTAAAAAAATAAATAATCTGTAGGGTGTTCTCATCTGTCACCAATGGCAAATTCTTTCAGATATTCAGGTATGTAGAGCCAGAAATGTCAAAATTCTGAACTTCTGCCGAACCAATTCAGAGAGTTTCAACTATGTCCTTAAAGGGATTTTCACCACCAAAAAAATCAGTAGATTAAGTCTGATGGATGGTAGACAAATCTACAGGTGAGAAATCCGAGGCATATAGATGCACAATGAAGGCCAACCGGTACTATTACAGTTATGTAATATTAGGCCATAGGCAATATGCACAAAGCCGGTATATAGTATTTGGTAAATGTTTCCGAGGGTATCAACCACTGAGGACTCTCAAGTCTAAATATTTTTCCGAGGGTACTGGCATTTTTTTTTTCATCTTCTGACGTCATAATTAAGTTAATGTTGGAATATAGAATCACTGGGGATACATATAGAACCATTGAGTTTTCAGCATTCATCAGCTGAAAGCACAGAGGTAACGAGGTTGTCTCATCTTATTAAATGAGTGAAACTGCAAAGTTCTTGTAAAAAAAAAAGTAACTTTGAAATTTACCTGTTATTGAAAATCTTCTCCAATCTCAAAAAACAGAAGGATTTTTAATTTGATTGTTTGTAGCACATTCGCTAAGTAACCGGTCACCTTTGCCATCTATCAGCAGTGGCCAGTCTCATAAGCAAGGAGCGCAGTGCTAGCAAGCTGTTTGCTATAGAGCTTGTAAGTTCTGCTCTGAGTACATCTCACATTCCTCCGATGTTGCAAAGGCCACACAGACATAATAGTCCGAATGGTCAATCATCAGGTGCGTACGACTCCCCCATCCGAGGCAGCAGAAGATAGGGCAGCAGTCCGCTCCTGAAGATTGAAGATGCAACAACCTCTTCAAGAGATCCAGGCATCTGGAATCTATGCCTTTGGGCACTATGTTAAACACGCTAAGCGTTTCATTAAAATCAACTGACAGCGTAGACTATAAACCAATCAGCAATAAAAGTAATGACACAGACAGGTGAAGTGAAGAGCATTGATTATGTTGTTACCTGTCACTGTGAGGGATATATTAGGCAGCAAGGGAACAGTCAGTTCTTGATGTAGAAAGTAGGAAAAATGGGCAAGTTGAAGGATCTGAGCGACTTTCTCCAAGGACCAACTTGTGATGGCTAAATGACAGCGTCAGAGCATCAGAACTTCACACCCAGAGTGTTTACCTCTGTCGTCTACGATGGGCCTGTGGGCACCAGAACCAATCAAGGAACAATGGAGGAATACAGCCTAGTCTGATGAATCATACCTTATGTAAATGATGTGGATGGCCAAGTGGCTAGTATTCACTGTAGCAAGAAGCCTAGGAGGCAGGGGCAGTGTGATGCCTGGTAAAAGTTCGTCTGGAAAGCCATGGGTCCTGGAAATTATGAGTATGCTACTTTGGCATGCTCTACCTACCTACCTACCAAACTTTGTACAGGCAAAGCTCATCACTTCACGGTGGCAGTATTTTCTAATGGCAGTGCATCTTTTAGCTCCTGTCACATTGCATATTTTCTCATGTTCCCCAAACCAATCTTGAACAAAGATTTAAAGGTGATCATCTGTCCCCAAATTCATCAGAACTCAATCTGATCAAGAGTCTGTGGGATATGCTGGGAAAAAAGTCAGATCCATGGAGGTAGAACCTCCCAAGTTACAGGACCTGGGTCATGATTCATCAAGACCAGCATTGTTCACTCCAGTCTTGAGGAGGGGCATGCTGGAGTCAGAGGCACCTTTTTTCATTAAGAGGGCACATCTCTTAATGAATCAGGCATGTCTGAAAAGTGGTGTGTGCCTTGCCACCACTTAGTGACTGGAGTAAGATTTCTGGTGTAAGGCACACTGTAGCTCATCATGGATTAGATGAACCAGTTTTGCTATGCCCCTTTGCACCCCCATCCTGCTCCAGCTCCACCTATTGCGGCAAACCTGCTTCAAAATGGCGTGAAAAGATCAAAAGTCGCAAGAGTTTGGAGAAACTCTAAATTACACAAGAAGTTTGCGACTCTACAAAGCGTTTCACACCAGAATTCTAGCGTAATCGCTTTGATAAATCGGGGCCCTAAAGTTTGTGCTGCTTACGTCTTGGTGCCAGATAAAAGGACTAGTGGAGTCCCTGAGTGGATAGGTCAGAGCTGTACTGGTGGGGACCTAGCCCTACACAATATTACAGGTGGAATGTTCAAACAATAAGATATTCAGTCATCCATGCCAAAAAATTGAGACATGTCAATGCAAGTATAGGAGTCCAAGAAAAACTCAGACCAGCAAACGAATTCCATCCTAGTGCTGTCTGTTTTTCATTGACTGGTTAGTAGGAGAAGCTTGGGAAACCTCAATCAATTGTTTATTTTTTGGGGTTTTTTTGCATATGAGAAATAATGATGAAACTAATGGTAAAGCGTAGACACTCACCAAATATTGATGCAGCACAGTAAAGAAATCGCTTGTTTGTTTTTTTTCCATGTATGAAAGAAAACGGATGTGTGAATGATGCCCAACTCAAGAATGAACAGAACATTTAGACCCCACTGATGCCATATTAAATATATACATCGGGTGAAATAAGTATTGAACACATCACCAATTTACTAACTAGATTTATTTGTAAAGGTGCTATTGACATTAAATTCTCACCAGCTGTCGGTAACAATCCATCCAATCCACACAAGCAAAGAAATCAAACCATAGATGTCCATAAATTAGGTTATGTGTAATAATGATAAATGACATAGGGAAAAAGTATTGAACATATGCAGAGAGGTGCAAAAAATCATGGAAAGTCAAGAGACCAGCTGAAATCTATCAGTAATTAGAAAGCAATTCTGCCACTTAGTGAAAAATAATATCAGCTAGTTTAACCGATGGCCTATAAAAAGGTGTCTCATTACTAAGGTGCCACACAAGAAACATTGCCTAATGGGAAAAACCAGTGCGTTGTCTCAAGACCTTCGCAACATTGTTGTTGTAAAACATATTGATGGCATTAGTTACAGTAGAATTTCTAAACTACTGAAAGTTCCAGCGAGCTCTGTTGGGGCCATAATCTGAAAATGGAAAGAAAATCATTTCACCATAAACCGTCCACAACCATGTTCTTCCTGCAAGATTTCAAACAGAATTATCAGAAGAGTTGTCCAATAGCCAGTGACCACCTGTGAAGAGCTACACAAAGACCTAGAATCAGCAGGTTCAATTGCTTCAAGAAAACAATAAGAAATGCACTAAAGATCTATGTCCTGTATGTACACTCACCAGTCACCATGCAATACTCCATTTCTGAACAAAAAGCCTGTTCAAATGAGTTTGCTCAACAACATTTAGACAAGCTTGTGAAATACTGGGAGAATATATAGTCTTGCTAGATGAGACCAAAATTGAACTCTCTGGATGTCATAATACATACTGTTATGTTTCGGTAACTGAGGAGAAATGGCCAAAAATAGCAAAAGCGGTAATACACCAGAGAGGCTGGAACCTATTGGATTGCAGTAACCTGAACTAACCACACAACTAGAGGTAGCCGTGGAGCGTTCCTACGTTGATCCTAGACACCTCGTCACAGCCTGAGAGATAACTACACCTAAAGGCAGAAAGATGAAAGCTATCTGCCCCGGAGCAGATTCCCAAAGAAAATAGGAAGCCCCCAAAGATGTAATGGCGGTTAGACAAGAAGAAAGCACGGACACAGACAGAAAATAGAATGAGCAAACGCTGGGGCCCAATCTGTCTAGACAGAAAAGTACAGGAAAGAATTCTGACTGCAATCCAACAAAAACCCTAACAAAAATACCAACACTTCTGATTGCAAAAAAACTGAGATCACACGACCTCTTCCACCTAAATCAGATCTCTGGTGTAACAAAACGCTATTCAGCAAATTAAAAGTAACAAAAGAGCAAAGCAAAAGTGCAGACACAAACGGAGCACAATTGCAGCGCCAGACCCCCAAAAGAGGACAGGCTGCAGTCCACTACAGGCAGCAAACCAGCAGAGAAAATCAAACAGAGAAAAAAAAACAGCACTTATCTGAAGGAGAGCAGGAACCTAGCAGAGCTTCAAGCAAGACCAGAAGAACAATTGATAACCGGCAAGGCTGCTTGGAAATCAGGCCACTTATATCCTACCATTCAGCGCCAGCTGAAGGCCATTCATTAATCAGTTCATTACCCTCAGCAACCACCAGAGGGAGCCCCAGCTCAGAAGCCGCCTCCAGCATATTCGCAACAACATACCATATTTGGAGGCCAAAAGACAAGGCATATCACACCAAAATACCATACCAACAGTGAAGTTTGGAGGTGGGAACATCATGGTGTGGGGCTGTTTTTCAGCATATGGCACTGACAACCTTCAAGAGCAATAGCTCAACAGACAGAAGAACAAACCACAAAGCAACAGGTCACCGGATCGAATCAAGCCATGACATAAAGCTCAGAGTTCATAGAAGGAGCTCACATGACTGTCCGGATATGAAGAGTGTTTGTGTGGAAGAATGAGCCAAAATCACACCTGAGTAATGCTTGTGACTAGTTTCTCCATACAGAAGGCATCTTGAAGTTGTCAGCAACAGTAAAAGCTTTTTTACAAAGTAGTAAATACATTTTAGTAAGCATGTTCAATACTTCTGTCTTGTGTCATGTCTCATTATTACACATAATTTATGGACATCTATGGCTTGATTTATTTTGCTTGTGTGGATTGGATAGGTTGTTACCGACATCTGGAGAAAATTTCATGTCAATAGCACTTTTAGAAATATATTTACTATATATTTTGGTGACATGTTCAATACTTACTTCACCAGCTGTATATGTCTATAAATATGCATATAACATTTACATAATTAACAAAGTTAAAGTGTTGTAAAATAGTAAACAATAACCTGTTATGATAGTTAGAAAGCAGAAAATCCCAGTCTGGAATCACAATCAACAAGAAAAACTCTATTTAATCAATAACACAATAAAAAAACGCATGGAAAAAAGCAGGGGTCCAGAGTTTTTTTTAAATATAATTATTTTTAATTTAATAAACACAAATACACAGAAAATAATGCAGAGTAGCACAACCAAGCAGGTCAAGGGAACAATTTTTCTCCCACTATGCAAATAAATTAATTAATGCACCATGACTATTATATATTATAGATATGTGCTATATTTTATAAAAATCAATTCAACCAATAAATAAAAAATAATTCATAAATAAGCAAAACATATAAATATATAAGTGCTTTAGTGCATACAAGGCTTCACAGAAATTTTAAGTCCCAAAGCATGCTATTAAAATCCATACAATGAAAGTGCTCATGTGCAATTAATCAATAAATAATAACAGCAGCAAAAACATAAGATAAACAATACTCCACAGAATATATAAGTGCTTTAGTGCACACTAAGCCCAATATAAATAGCCACAAAATTATAAAACTCAGTATATCCTATTTCAATCCATGCAATGATAAAGTGCTATTGTGCAATTTAATCAAATAAATAGTAGCAGCAAGAGTATGAAACAGGGAGTGCATCCAAATTATAAAAATATCAATAAGGTGCAAGTGCCAATAGTAAACTTACATAAGGGAGAAAGCCCCGACCTCAGCCTGCTGCATCAACGCGCGTTTCGCCGTTCTTCATCAGGAGCGTGTTATGATAGTGTAGCAACTCACTCTGGAAAGTAGGTAACAAACTAAAAACTTCAACTGACCCTGCCAGTTCCTGTACAGACTAGAGATCTTGACCCCAAAGTCCCTAGTGGTTCCTGCATGAGGTGAGATAGCCCTAACTACAGACTAGACAATAGCAGCTCAGATCTATGCTGCCTGAAAGGCCATCAAGCACTTCATGTTCCTCCTCCTAAAGAACCAGAGGCCAGAGCAGAGTGAAAATTACCTACAGAAGAGAAAGTGTGCTTAAAAAGAAAGAGATCTCAGAATGAGTAAAACAAACCATGAAACACAAAATAAAGGATTAAGTATAGAGAAAATGCTGCCTACTTCCTAAAAAGAAACAGGAGATATGTGCAGGGTAAAGAACATAAGCAGCAGAGAGAATAAACCCTAGGTGGTCTTCAACTGACTGGCTTAAACTACATGCAGTATGTGTTAGGGTTGGCGGATCGCACTAAATAAAATATAATAATGAAGTGCGATCGCAACCCGGGGTCCACCGTGCAGAGAAGAATAATTTCTGCTAATGTGAACAATGGTGAATTAAAGACTGCGAGGCAGCAACCTAAACGCAGTGTTAAACGTCACACTGTGTAAACAGAACACAACGTGTTCATCACTCTTGCACACTCAGAGCGAAAGGACTAAAGAGTTGAGCCCGCTCTGTGACTGACCCATGCCAATCGCACACGTGGCCGCAACAGATGTAAAAGAAAAAGCTTAAAGGGAATCTGTCACCCTAAATTGGCGGGATATTTAAATGATGGCAGTCAGGTCAGATGGGCGGTGTTTTGGGTACTTGCCTTAACATGTTGTTCACCGCTGTCTCCATTATTTCTGGGAATTGTAGTCGTTGCCCTCCATATAACGCGCCTGCACATTGCAATCTTGAATTGCGCATGCGCAGTATGCTTTGCCCGCAGATTGCAATGCGCAGGCGCGTTATATGGAGGGCAACGACTACAATTCCCAGAAATAATGGAGACAGCGGTGAACAACATGTTAAGGCAAGTACCCAAAACACCGCCCATCTGACCTGACTGCCATCATTTAAATATCCCGCCAATTTAGGGTGACAGATTCCCTTTAAGCTGACGCTAGCTAGAAAAAACCCTGTAGTCTTCACAGGGGAGCAAAAGCTTAGGTTGGAACTTGCTCTGCACCTAACCGCACACACGACCAGATACAGATGCCAAAACCAAGCGGGTACAAAAAGCCCTAACTGGCTAAAACTCAGGAGAACACACAAACACACGTGCAGTCAGAGTGGTGGTGTATCACCTCACACATCCACCATAAATGATACTGGCGTACCGGTGTGCACCCCTGAGTGCCTTTTATACGTACAGGATCTTGCCCGTGGACCAATCCGGAGCTGCCACATCACCAGATCAGCTGACGACCGAGCACCAATGAGCCGGCGCCACCTCATGGACATGATCAGTAATGAGATTTCTGGACTTAGGCTCCAGAGCGTAATGCTACACGTGTGTACCAGTGGTTACCATAGACTTAGCTGGAGAGCCAGCAGTAACCACACGTACAGAACAAGCCCGAGCAAGACGCTGGGACCGGAGTCTGTGCTGAGCAGTCATCCCAGCGTCTGGGCCTGAATGGGAGACCACAGCACCAGACAAGGCTTGGGATCTATCCCGTGCTGCGGAAAAATCCCGGCGCCTAACAGTACCATATAACCAATACCAGCAGGGGGAAAGTATATAAAGCTGCACCCAAAAGGAGATAGGGCAAACAAATGAGTAAATGAAAACACCTGTTACCCTAAAAAGACTGGGGCAAGGATAACAGAAACTAAACACCCAAAGAAAAGGTGTATCTGCTGTGGCTCAGGGGACAGGGCAGCCAACCACAAGGCACAGGCTCAAAGATTCGAACTCAAACACATAACAAAACCAATGCTGTGAATGTGTGAATAGCAATTTGTGATAATATCCTAAATAAGAATTCAAGGGTTTCTATTATTAATAAACAGCGAAAAGCTAAAATGTCTAATTTAAAAAGCCCAAAACACTGCTTTTGCAGTAATCATGTAACTTTATGTATGACTCATGGTGTTTGATGTAAGCAATAATTTTATTACATTTATTGCTTCCTACTGATAAGATAAGACTATTAGATGTTCAGGTATACTATATCACTGCCTATTTACCCCCTTTATTTCTCCTGCTATATATGAACACAGAATAAAAATTTCTATACATTCAGTCTCCCTGTATGAAGGTTATTTATATTTTTCAAGGTCTTTTTTCAACAGAAATCTGCGGCAATTTGTGCCAAGAGATAGACTTTCACAACTTGCACTATATATGCTGTATGTGTTTTAGACACTTTCTGCACTTTGTCCGACAAAGGGATGTGGCTTCCTTTTAAAGGGAGTGGTTTAGTGGAAAGGGTCTTGTCCCAAAATGCAACACCGCTCACAATTTTGCACATATTTTGCAAAATTTTGGGGAGCAGAGAAAGCATCTGGGAGCGATTTAGCTCCTGAAGTACAAAAGGGTCAGGTTGTTACTATTCTGCCAGGGAAGTGTCGGGAGGGCGATGTACAGTGGCATGTAAAAGTTTGGGCAGCCCTGGTCAAAATTACTGTTATTGTGAACAGTTAAATAAGTTGAAGATAAAATGATCTCTAAAAGGCCTAAAGTTAAAGATGACACATTCCCTTTGTTTTGTAGGCAAAAATAAATAAAATGACTATATATATGAAAAAAAAACTTATTTCTCATCCCACAATGGGGATGGTCTTTTTTAGTCCTTCCTCATTCTCGGGGCTATACGAGAGGCCTGGGAGTTTGAGGCTTCTGCGCAGGATCTTAGCTGTTCCCAGCATTGTGCTTTTCTGGACAGAGAGCTCAAATGTTGCTCCTGGGATCTGTTGTAGCCATTCTTCCAACTTAGGGGTCACTGCTCCAAGTGCTGCTATCACCACTGGGATCACTGTTGCCTTCACCTTCCACATCTTCTCCAGTTCTCCTTTGAGGCCCTGGTATTTCTCCAGCTTCTCATATTCCTTCTTTCTGATGTTGCTGTCACTTGGCACTGCCACATCTATTATCATTGCTGTCTTCTGATCCTTGTCTACTATGACAATGTCTGGTTGGTTAGCCAACACCTGCTTATCCGTCTGGATCTTGAAGTCCCACGGGATTTTAGCCCTCTATATATAAACTGGGTATATATATATATATATTTTATATATATATGTATAATTACAAAAAGGAAAATGGGCAGACGCAAATGTTTGGGCACTCTCCATGGTTAGTACCTAGTAGCTCCACCTTTTGCAAGTATCACACCTTGTAAACACTTTTTGTAGTCAGCCCGCTTTTTTGCACGCTCTGCTATTTTGAGGTGTAGCCACAGATTTTCAATGATGATCAAATCAGGGAACTGTGAGGGCCATTGTAAAACCTTCAACTTGCACATTTTGAGGTAGTCTATTGTGGATTTTGACAAGTATTTAGGATCATTATCCATTTGTAGAAGCCATCCTCTTTTCAGCTTCAGCTTTTTTACAGATGGTGTTATGTTTGCATCAAGAATTTGTTTAAATTTTATTGAATCCATTCTTCTCTCTATCCGTGATATGTTCCCCATGCCATTGGCTGCAACAGAACCCAAAAGCATGATTGATCCATCCCCATGCTTAATGGTTGGTGAGATGTTCTTTTCCTGAAATTATGTGCCTTATGTGCCACACTGTTATGTTACGGTAGCTGAGGAGTGCAGGTAAAAAAGGCAATACACCAGAGCAGTTGGAATCTATGAGATTGCAGTACCCTGACTAACCACCACAACTAGAGGCAGCCGTGGAGCGTTCCTACGATGGTCCTAGACGCCTCGTCACAGCCTGAGAAACTAACTACACCTAAAGATAGAAATAGGAAAGCTATCTGCCCCGGAGCAGAACCCCAAAGATAATAGAAAGCCCCCAAACATATAATGGCGGTTAGACAAGAGGAAATACTGACACAGAAAGAAAATAGTATGAGCAAACGCTGGGGCCCAAACTATCTAAATAGAAAGGACAGGAAGGGTACTTACTGCAATCCCAGAAAACCCTGAAAAACACCAACATACTAATTTCAAAATCACCTGAGATCACACGACCTCTACCACCTAAATTAGTTCTCTGGTGTAACAAAAACAGCAGCCACTGAAAAAACTGCAAAAAGCAAAAGTACAAAACACAGTGGCTGGACTAAACTGAGAGGGCAAAAGCCCCGGAGGGGACCCAGAAGGCCCCCACAGAAGTGCAGGACAAAATGCAAAAATATAGCAAAACACAAAATAAGAAATTGTCTTATCTGATAGCAGGAGATGCAGACACGACACAGCAGGCTACAAGGGAAACTGGAAAGAAGGATTCAGACCAGAACAATTGATCACCGGCAACCCTGATGGGAAAATGATTCCCTTAAATAAGACCAATCAGTAACACCTGATTCCCAATCCTCACTAGCACCGCTTGTAACCACCAGAGGGAGCCTCTGCTCAGAACTCATCTCAAACCCATTCACAACAGTACCCCCCCTTGAGGAGGGGTCACCGAACCCTCATTTGAGCAACCAGGTCGGTCAGGATGAGTTCTATGATACGCACGGATAAGTCTCCCTAGCATGGATGTCCGAAGCAAACACCCAAGAATTATCTTCCTGACCATAACCTCTCCATTTAACCAAATATGGAGTCTTCGTCTAGAAAAACGAGAATCCAATATTTTCTCAACCACATACTCCAGATTGCCTCAACCAAAACAGGGTCAGGAGGCACAGCACAGGAACCACTGGCTCAACAAACCTCTTCAACAAGGACTTGTGGAACACGTTATGGATCTTAAATGTCCCTGGAAGAAGCAAACGAAAAGAAACAGGATTAATATCTCCATGATCTTATAAGGTCCAATGAACCTAGGCTTAAATTTAGGAGATGCTACTCTCATAGGAATATTCTTTGAGGACAACCAGACCAAGTCCCCCACTTTAAACCGAGGACCATCAGTCCTATGCCGGTTAGCAAACCGCTGGGCCTTCTCCTAGAGAGGGACAACCTCTCCACTACCTGGTCCCAAATCTGCTTGCATACGCTCAACAACAGAGTCAACACCTGGACAGACAGAAGCCTCCGTCTGTCCTGAAGAAAATCGAGGGTGAAACCCAGAATTACAGAAAAACGGAGACATCAAAGTGGCAGAGCTAGCCCTATTATTAAGAGCAAACTCAGCCAAAGGCAAAAAAGAGACCCAGTCATCCTGATCAGCAGACACAAAGCATCTTAGATAAGTCTCCAATGTCTGGTTTGTTCTCTCAGTTTGACCATTGGTCTGAGGATGAAATGCCGAGGAGAAAGACAATTGAACACCCAGTTTAGAACAAAAAGTCCTCCAAAATCTGGAAACAAACTGGACTCCTCTGTCAGACACAATGTTCTCAGGAATGCCGTGTAAACGAACCACGTGCTGAAGGAACAACGGCACAATTCAGAGGAGGAAGGCAACTTAGGTAATGGCACAAGATGTTCATTTTGGAAAACCTATCACAAATTACCCAGATGGTAGTCATTCTCTGAGAAACAGGAAGATCGGAAATGAAATCCATAGAGATATGGGTCCATGGTCTCTTGGGCACAGGCAATGGCATCAACAAACCACTAGAGCGAGAGCAAGGCTTGGAGCGAGAGCAAGTCCCGCAGGACTGCACAAATTCCCTGACATCGCGAGACAAGGTAGGCCACCAAAAGGACGACTAACCAAGTCTCTGGTACCAAAAATTCCGGGATGCCCAGCCAATGCGGAACAATGAATCTCAGACATCACACTCTTTTTCCATTGGTCCGGGACAAACAATTTTCCAACAGGGCAGCGCTCGGGCCTATCCTCCTGACACCCCTCCAGAGCAAGTCTCAAATTAGGCGAGATGGCGGGAAAGAACTACACCCTCCTTCAAAATAACAGAGGGATCAGATAGCTCAGGAGAGTCCGCAAGGAAACTCCTCGAGAGGGCATCCGCCTTAACATTCTTAGTGCCAGGAAGAAAGGAAACCACAAAATTAAAACGTGTGAAAAACAAGGCCCACCTGGCCTGTCTAGGATTGAGTCGCTTGGCAGATTCCAGATAGACCAGATTCTTATGGTCCGTAAGGACCACCACCTGATGTTTGGCTCCTCCAGCCAATGTCTCCACTCTTCAAAAGCCCACTTCATGGCCAATAACTCCCGATTACCCACGTCATAATTACGTTCAGTAGGAGAAAAATTTTCGAGAGAAAAAGGCACAAGGGTTACTTTTAGAGGTCTCTGGATCTTTTTGGGACAAAACGGCACCTGCCCCAATTTCAGAGGCATCAACCTCCACCTGAAATGGCAGAGAAACATCAGGCTGCCGTAGAACAGGAGCAGAAGTGAATCTCTGCTTAAGTTCCTGAAACGCAGAGACTGCCTCAGGAGGCCAATTCACCACATCAGAACCCTTCTGGTCAAATCAGTTAATGGTTTAACAATAACAGAGAAATTACCAATAAATTTACGATAAAATTGGCAAAACCCAAAAATCTCTGAAGAGCCTTTAATGAAGTAGGTTGGACCCAATCACAGATGGCCTGAACCTTGACCGGGTCCATTTCAATAACAGATGGGGACAAAATGAATCCCAGAAATGAGATCTTCTGTACGCCAAAAAGACACTTTGATCCCCTTTACATACAGAGCATTCTGTCTCAAAATCTGGAATACAGTTCGAACATGTTTCACATGAGAGTCCCAGTCATTAGAAAAAATCAAGATATCATCCAAATAAACAATCAGAAACTTGTCCACAAAATCCCTGAAAATTTTATTCATGAAGGACTGGAAGACGGAAGGAGCATTTGTGAGCCCAAAGGGCATCACAAGGTACTCAAAATGCCCTTCAGGGGTGTTAAATCCCGTCTTCCATTCATCCCCGTGCTTAATGCGAATAAGGTTATACGCCCCCCTGAGGTCAAGCTTGGTAAACCAAGTAGCGTTTTTCACCCTGGAAACAGGTCAGAAATCAAGGGTAAGGGGTTTATTGATATTTCACAGTAATATTGTTCAAGAGACGATAATCAATACACGGCCTTAATGAACCATCTTTTTTTGGCCACAAAGGAAAAACCGGCACCTAAGGGTGAAGAGGATGGTTTTGTATGACCCTTCTCCAAGATTCCTTGATATAAGCCGCATAGCGTCATGTTCAGGTATAGACAAGTTAAAGAGGCGACCCTTAGGGAATTTACTACCTGGCACTAATTCAATAGCGCAGTCATAGTCCTATGGGGAGGTAAGGATGCAGATTTACTTTCGCAAAAACACATCAGAAAAATCAAACAAAAAGTCAGGAACATCCTCAGCCTGGGGGGAGGCAGAAAAAAACGGGAGTGTTGGTATTAACACATTGGCAACCCCAACTGGTTACAGAACAGATTTTCCAATCCAAAACAGGATTATGAGACTGTAACCAAGGGAAACCAGCACGATAATGTCATGCAGATTATATAGAACCAAAAATTTGCAGCATTCCTGGTGATCAGGTTCAACCCTCATTATCACCTGAGTAGAAAACTGGGGTTTATTCTCAGCCAAAGGGGTAGAATCGATCCCCCAGTAGGGGATAGACTTCTGTAGGGGTATCAAGGGAAATCCACAACGTTTAGCAAAATCATAATCCATCAGGTTAATTAGCTGCTCCAGAATCAACGAAAGCCTGAGCAGAAATGAGGACAGGGGAGCATATCAGAGTGACAGTTAATAAAAACTTAGTCTGAACACTACCCAAGACAACTGAGCGTGCAAAACGTCTTCCCGCTTAGGGCAGACTGAAATAGCATGAGAGGCATCACCACAGTAGAAACATAACCATTGCGCTTTGAAACTCATGACGCTGTGCCCCGGGACACCACTCCATCACACTGCTGGGCTCAGCAGCTGGCTCACAAGGCAACACCACCCCACGCATACTTCTCCGCTACGCAAACGTCTGTCAATTTGAATCGCAAATTGCCCATAAGAATCATTGAGACCAGAGGGGACAGGGAATCCCACCATAACATCCTTTACATTATCCGACAGACCCTTCGGAAAGGGCCGCCAAAGCGTCGTCATTCCTTTTTGGTCAGGACTGCCCACCTACGGAATCTCTGACAGTATAACTCAGCGTCATCAAGCCCCTGATTTAATGCCAACAAGGCTTTTTCAGCTTGATCAGTGATATTAGGCTCATCGTACATAACCCAAAGCCTGAAAAAATACATCAACTCACCAAAACAGGATCCCCGGGTTGTCAGGGAAAAAGCCCAATCCTGAGGATCGCCGCGCAGGAGAGAGATGACAATTTGAACCTGCTGCGCTGCGTTTCTGAGGACTTAGATTTTAAGGCAAGAAACAATTTACAATTATTTTTGAAATTCTGAAAACTTAGCTCGATCCCCTGAAAACAAATCTGGCATGGGGATCCTAGGTTCCAAAAACAGGCAACCTAGCAAGATATGCAGCAATACTCTGAACCTCAGTGGCAAGCTGATCCACAGGCCAGACAACTGTGCAAACTCCATTGGGAGAAAAGATTTCCCCCCCAGCACCCAGAGATACAGAGGGAAAAAAAAAAAAAAAAAAAATGCAACAAACAGAAAAAATATCTCTGACAACTTTTCTTCCTTCAAAAATTTTTTTTTTTTCCCTTCTGTGAGTACCATACAATTTTTATGGCCGGTGATACTGTTATGTTACGGTTAGCTGAGGAGTGCAGGTAAAAAAAAGGGGAATACACCAGAGCAGTTGGAATCTATGAGATTGCAGTACCCTGACTAACCACCAAACTGAGGCAGCCGTGGAGCGTTCCTCGATGGTCCTAGACGCCTCGTCACAGCCTGAGAAACTAACTACACCTAAAGATAGAAATAGGAAAGCTATCTGCCCCGGAGCAGAACCCCAAAGATAATAGAAAAGCCCCCCAAACATAATAATGGCGGTTAGACAAGAGGAAATACTGACACAGAAAGAAAATAGTATGAGCAAACGCTGGGGCCCAAACTATCTAATAGAAAAGGACAGGAAGGGTACTTACTGCAATCCAGAAAACCCTGAAAAACACCAAAATACTAATTTCAAAATCACCTGAGATCACACGACCTCATACACCTAAATTAGTTCTCTGGTGTAACAAAAAACAGCAGCCATGAAAAAACTGCAAAAAAGCAAAAGTACAAAACACAGTGGCTGGACTAAACTGAGAGGGCAAAAAGCCCCGGAGGGGACCCAGAAGGCCCCCACAGAAGTGCAGGACAAAATGCAAAAATATAGCAAAAACACAAATAAGAAATTGTCTTATCTGATAGCAGGAGATGCAGACACGACACGCAGGCTACAAGGGAAACTGGGAAAGAAGGATTCAGACCGAACAATTGATCACCGGCAACCCTGATGGGAAAATGATTCCCTTAAATAAGACAATCAGTAACACCTGATTCCCAATCCTCACTTAGCACCGCTTGTAACACCAGAGGGAGCCTCCTGCTCAGAACTCACTCAAACCCATTCACAACACCACACATACCTTTGTTCATTGTAGCCAAAGAGTTCTATTTTAACCTTATCGGTCCACATGACTTGTATCTAAAATGCATCAGGCTTGTTTATATGTTCTTTTGCATATTTCTGAAGTGACTTTTTTGATGAGGATGCAGGAGAGGTTTTCTTCTGATGAATCTTGCATGAAGGCCATATTTGTGCAGGTGTCTCTGAACAATAGAACAATGTACTACAACTCCATAGTCTGCAAAATCTCTCTGAAGGTTTTTTGCAGTCAAGCGGGGGTTCTGATTTGCCACCCAACAATTCTACGAGCAGCTCTCACTGAATTTTGCTTGGTCTTCCAGGCATTATCTTAACCTCCACTGTTTCCTGTTAACTGCCATTTCTTCATTACATTTCAACTGAGGAAAGGACTATTTGCAAAAAAGCTTTACTATCTTCTTAAAGCTCTCTTGTTTTATGGGTTCACTATTCTCATTTCAGATGCTAGGCATTTGCTGATTTTTGGCACAAGGTTAGAGGAGGCTTCGTTTTCTAAGCTGGAAAATTTACAACAATTGGTCTTTCCGAATGATGATAGTGAGCAGCCATAACCCTAACAGGCTAATTATGGTCTGAAACCTTCGTCAAAGTTATCTGGTACATTAAATCATCAACGGTTGCCCAAACTTTTTGGCATTGGCCCATTTTCATTTTTGTAATTTTTAAAATTAAAATGGACAAATATACAGTCATGGCAAAGTTTTGAGGATGACACAAATATTAATTTTTACAAAGTCTACTACTTCACTTTTTTCTAATGGCATTTGCATTATACTCCAGAATGTTATAAAGAGTGATCAGCTTAAAAGCAATTACTTGCAAAGTCAATATTTGGCTAGAAAATGAAATTTATCCCCCAAAACACATTCAACATCATTGCAGCCTGCTTAAAAGGACCAGCTAACCTCTTTCAGTGATTGCTCCATTAACACAGGTGTGGGTGTTGATGAGGACATGGCTGGAGATCAATCTGTCATGATTAAGTAGGAATGACACCACTGGACACTTTAAAAGGAGGCTGGTGCTTGGCATCATTGTTTCTCTTCCGTTAACCATGGTTATCTCTAAAGAAACACGTGCAGTCATCATTGAATGCACAAAAATGGCCTAACAGGGAAGAGTATCGCAGCTAGAAAGATTGCACCTCAGTCAACAATCTATCGCATCATCAAGAAACTTCAAGGGAGAGGAGGTTCCATTGTGCCAAAAAAGCTTCAGGGCGCCAAGAAAGGACCAGCAAGCGCCAGGACCGTCTCTTAAAAGTGTTTCAGCTGCGGGATCAGTCTCCAGCCGTGCAGAGCTTGCCTCAGGATTGGCAGAGGAGGTTGTGAGTGCATTGCACGCACTGTGAGGCGGAGACTCTTGGAGCAAGGCCTGGTTTCAAGGGGGCAAGAAGAAGCCACTTCTTACAGAAAAAACATTTGGACAGACTGATATTCTGCAAAAGGTACAGGCAGTGGACTGCTGTGGACGGGGGGTAAGTTATTTTCTCTGATGAATCCCCTTTTCGATTATTTGGGACATCAGGGAAAACGCCTCATTTGGAGAAGACAAGGTGAGCGCTACCCCAGTCTTGTCTCATGCCAACTCTTAAAGCATCCTGAAACCATTCATGTGTGGGGTTGCTTCTCAGCCAAGGGAATCGGCTCTCTCACAGTCTTGCCAAAAAAACACAGCCATGAATAAAGAATGGTACCAGAATGTCCTCCAAGAGCAACTTCTCCCAACCCTCCAAGAGCAGTTTGGCGATCAACAATGCCTTTTTACAGCATGATGGAGCACCTTGCCATAAAGCAAAGGTGATAACTAAATGGCTCAGGGAACAAAACATAGAGATTTTGGGTCCATGGCTGGAAACTCCCCAGATCTTTAATCCATGAGAATTGTGGTCAATCATCAAGAGACGGGTGGACAAACAAAAACCTAAAAATTCTGACAAAATGAAGCATTGATTGTGCAGAATGGACTGCTATACAGCAGGATTTGGTCCAGAGTTGATTGAGAGCATGCCAGGGGAATTGCAGAGGTCTGAAGAAGGGTCAACACTGCAAATATTGACTTGCTGCATTAACTCATTCTAACTGTCATATAAGCTTTGGTTACTCATATGTTTGCAATTATTATATTTCTGTATGTGATAAAAACATCTGTCAAACCACATAAAAACCAGAGGGCAGCAGATCATGTGAAAATATAATTTTGTGTCAAAGTCCAAATGCCCAAGTCAAAAGAACCAGAGGATCATCATGCTATCGCTAACACAAATATCATCACCATGCATTGCAGAAAAAATAGTTACTCTACACTCTACTAGAACATGCTGTGTTACAAAAATGTCCAAGATTCTAAAAACAAATACATGCTTGAAAAACAAAGCACAAAAAGCCAATGGGCCTGACTTAAAGGGGTATTCCCATTTCCAAGATCCTATTTCCAATATGAGTGGATATAGTGCGTCGGTGACGTCGCAAGAAGGAGAGGGGCGGGGGCCGGAAACAAGACGGGGATGATTGACACCTCTGAGGCCGTTGACACAGGGGGAGAAGACATACCTCCCTGACACAATAGCGGTTATGTCAGGACAAATTGTAAACTGTCTATTTCAGCGTTCCTAGCGATCAGAAACCCTAAGAGAAACTTTCACAGAATGCAGCCTTAGTACTGCTGAAGGTGGCTCTTTAAAGGTATGCCACACTAAACGAGATCGCAAGCGAGATCGCTAACGAGATTGCTGCTGCGTCACCATTTATTGATGCAGTGCGATCTCGTTAGCGACTTAGCTGTGTGTGACATGTAGCAGCGATGTGGCCCTGCTGAGATGTCGCTGATCGCTTATGAACGTTTTGAGCCGTTTTTGGTCATTGGTGTCCCGCTGGTGAGCCTGAACCCGCTGAGTGTGACACCCTTTATGAACGACTTCACCAGCATCACAGGTGGGACTAGGTTTTCCAACGACCGCGAGGTCGCTATACAGACGCTGATGGATGTGTTTGGAATCTAACTAGCGATCACATAGCAATCGCACTAGCGATCTCGTCAGGTTAAGTCGTTGTCGTGATCGCTACTGCGATCGACTAAGTGTGGCAGTACCTTTACTTAAAAAGGCCCTGGGGGGGGGGGGGTGACAGGTACCCTTTAACCTTTAGATGCGCTGTATAGTGACCATGGCATCCAAGTGGTTAGACGTTGGAGCAAAATTATTGCAGTATTGTTGTGCAATTCAGGCCACTGCAGCTTCAAGCCCTTAAGGGGACTAATGAAAAGTTTATATCTTCAACACTTTTTGCCAGTTTTGAAACTTCAATAAAGAAAAAAACACCAAAACATATTTCGCATTGTTGCTTTGGCAAAAGTCCAAACTTTTAATCTGAAGTTTAGTTTTGTAGCTTTTAGTTTATAATTTTCTCTCGCAATTAAATGGCTTAACACAATAAAAAAAAAATAGATTAAAAAAAAGCGACAATTGCCATTTTAAGTTACCTCCCACATCCCAAAAAAAGAAAAAGGATAAAAAAGTCATATCTGCAGCAAAATGGTCCGAATAAAAAATCACTGTTTGTCAGCAAAAAACAAGCACTCACACAGTCTTCACCATAGAAAAGTAAAAAAAGTCCTAGGTCTCGGAATATGGTGCCAATTTTTATTTTAAAAAATTTTGTTACGTCGAGATTGTCCTGACATGCAGAATAAAGTTGCAGCTCATATTTATCAGCACACCAAAATTTTTAAAAAACCTTATAGCCCTGGACGATTGAGACAGAAATGTTATTCTCTCAACATTATAGTTTCCTT
>JARQOD010000002.1:47055477-47193795 GCA_033576555.1 Oophaga sylvatica | reverse complement strand
ACCCAGCTTTCCTAAAACCCTGAGCATCATTTCCTTATTATTCCTTACACGAGTGGAATGAGGTTTCAGATTTATTTATTTTTTTCCCCCGTTTGCATTAACATTTTAAAAGATCGCAGTACACGTCCAATGTCTTTCATCCCCACCGTTGTCACAAGAGGGCAGCAAAAGCTAAACTTGTACGTTTCATTGTAATTTCATGCCCATCTCCTCTGGTGTCTGGAGGGAAAAAGCTGCTGTCATCAGGGTAACATTTCTGTTGGCGGCTGCGGCACAAGAGAGACGACTTTGGTCGTATCAGATGCGGTTACGTAGAATACAAGCAAGCTGGGTACGTAATCACCACCCGGAGATTATAACGCCGGGACCCCGGACCTGCTGCTTGTTTATGTTTACGCCTTATTTTGTCTCTTTGTAATTTTTTTTTTTTTTTCGATCATTCGACATTTTATGTTATAATAAGTGATGAGGGAGCGTGCTTTGGATAAAGTGTTATCCGCCATGCTCGGGTGCAAACCCAAGGGTCTTCAGCGTGCTCGAATAATATGTTCTAGTCCCCGGGGCCCTGCATGTCCGTAGCTGTTCGACAGCCTCAACACATGCATAGACTGCCTATCAGGAAATCCCTGCATGTGTTGTGGATGTCTAACAGCCGCGAGACATTCAGCTGCGGGGACTCGAACATTTTTTATCGAAGCATACCAAAGACACTCGGTTAGCACCGAGCATGGCGGATAACACTTATCCGAGGACGTACGCTCATCACTAGTTAAACAACCGTCCTAAGAAGCGGAATCTATTGGTTGCGCTGTAATATCATTATCTAACATTTGCAGCCGATCCAAAAACTCTCAGGGTGATGGCAGAGCAATGGATCAAAAGGAATATCCCAGACTTGTTACGAGCAACAAATCTTTATTGTGTCATATTAAAAACAAGCGCATGTAAAAAACATCCACGAGGGGAAAAAACTGAAATCAGCAGGTTCTTGCTCCAAGCACGTGTGAACCTGGTGCTATAGGTATTTATGCAATGATATTGCATTGATGTTTTTTTTATTTTGCACACTTACATTTATCATCATGGTATTAAGATTTTGTTTTATTTTTTTTGCTTTTAAGTTGCTTGCGCAGGTGCTGGACCTTCTTTCCTTTCTACTATTCGTGTATGCCTACTAACGGCATTTAGCCAGAGGTATAGCTCTGTAGGCCCCTCACTGTGTATGCCGCTCACAAGAGTCCGATGGTTGGATGATTTACTAGAACTAACCGGTAGGCAGTGCAGATTTGCACGTATAACGGGCTGCAGTGCATGGACTGGCCAGCAGCTCTCCCAAAACCCGAGGGGTGACAGCTGTAAGAAATATAATGAAGCTGCCACGGTCTGGTCGCAAGAGTCCCCTGGCCAGTCCGTGCGCTTCTGTCGATTTATATGGATGCTGACTGTGCCCTAAAGATGTTTTATACATCTTTCAAACTTACACTAAAATTTGCCCTATTGGCTTATTTTGTGCAAAATTAAGTGTGCAGTTTCGGACAAATTTCGGTGTCATTTTGATGCATGGCATCACAATTTAGACTACGGCCCTTTTAAAGAGAATTCATCTAAGAGTGCTGAGAGGATCACATTGCAGCGCACGGACTGGCCCGGCACCTCTCCTGACCTGAGCGTGATGTATTTCTATACAGCTGTCACACTCAGGTCAGGAGAGCCGATGGTCAGTCCGAGGATTGCAATGTGATCCTTACGCGAGAAATACGACCGACTGTCTGTGCCCTTAAGCCCATAATGTAGTGCAAGGCACAGAAGACCTTTTTTGGTTGCAAATTAAGCCACGATTCTCCTTCACCTTGGTAAATGAGCAAATCTTTTTATTGCTGCAATACATTTTAAGTAAAAAAACCCGTCTGCTTCATTTTATGGTGTTGACCAGCAGTAGAATTGTGCAGATTAGTGTACCTAACTTTAGTGATATTTCTTTGTCCTGGATCTGTTGCACCATTGTTATCTTTAAGGAAATTTTACAGCAAGTGCTCTGGGGGAAGTGTTGGAGCACTTGCAGTCCATGGTCTCTCCCACCCCCACTGCTTGATTGATGGCTGAGACAGAGGCTCTGTGGTATGATGTCGACACTGTCCTGTCCAAAAATCTTATGTATGCGATGTTCTTCTTTCAGAGGGAGAGGGTGCGTAAAGAACCATGCATGCACAAGATTTGGAGGCATAAAAGAGGTGATATCCTGCAGCAGAGTTTTTTTTTTTTTTTTTTTTTTTTTTAACCAGTCCGTTTCTGAAATGCTTTGAACATAGAACCTACAAGAGACAAAATGAGCAAAAACCTGCTGTAACTAAACAAGTAAGAAATCAAACATGCAGTTAAATAACACAGAGGGTTCTTAGTAATGCTGTTTTTGATCAAAAATAGCATAAAAGACGTCCCACTGCGACAAGGTGACTCCGTTTGGGACAGTCCTACACTGTCTAATATTAGAAACCTTACCATGTGTCAAAGTTTAATCAAAAACAGTATTACTAAGAACTCTGTGTTATTTACGTGCTTTTTACTTGTTGAGTTACAGCAGGGTTTTTGCTCATTTTGTCTCTTGTAGGTTCTATATTTTATGGCCAATGTGAACATGCGTTTATGTACTGCATGCATACCAACTAGTCCAAGCTCTGTTTTTGTGTTTTTCTGAAACGCTTTGATGTAATAAAAACTTTAATTCTATACCTGCGAGGAGTCTTAATTTCCTCGGACACAGCCCAGGTACCGTGATCTCGCCACTAAAGTGAGTTGCTATCTGGAAGAACTTGTTCTCCAGCCACGTGGCTGCAGCCGTGGATTCTCCGGCCACTTTCACACGCTGAGCTTCTGGGGACTTTTTGATGTTGCAGATTTTCTGTACCTATTAAGTAAAATGTTACTTTTTTTTTTTTCTTTAATAGGCAGCGTAAAATACTCATCAAAAACCAGGGTGGATTTGATTTAAATCAATCTGATTTAAATCACGATTTAAATCACTAGTCAGTAAGGCTTGATTTAAATCAGTGATTTAAATCAAAGTTTCTACCAGACCGGTATATCTAATTTCATCATGTGCGATAGCCCCAGACCGGTGTATCTAATTTCATCATGTGCGATATGCCCCGACCGGTGTATCTAATCCCATAATGCGATACACTACACTCAGCCTGTATCTAGATACATGCAGTGTGTCATGTGCTGTGAATAATCCCAGTGTGTGATACTCTCCACGTATCTGTGCTCAGTTTATAATACAGCGAGCAGCATGGACTAACAGAATAGATGCTGCCGGTCGTCCTCAGTGACAGCCTACTTGTCAGTATCACTGGCAGTCCCCAACAAAATGGCTCCGCAATGGCTCCGCTCTGTGAGTCTAAACTACATCCTCTGTTATTACAAACACCTAGTAACGGAGGAGAGAAGTCACACGTGATCAGACCCCGCCTGCATTTACTACTGTCGCAATACGAGCTAGCAGTTTATATTTCAGCAGCTGCTCTGCCTAGTGTTTAAAAGTGGAAATACCAAACATTTTAAAATTATTTTTCAGATTTTATTTCTCGATCACCCGCAGTAGTTCTTACTACTTTAACATGCAAGTAGATTAAGATTTTTAGAATCAATTTTTATATTACTTTTTTCTTAGTCTTCCTTGCACAAACAACTGATACGTCAGGAAATGCACACACAGCAGAATACTTACAAGAAGTGGCAGTAAAAGCTATAACATGTGAACAAAAATTCAAATCATTCTTCTTGTGTTGTGCAGATCTATTCCACTCCAAACAATCAGAAACATATTGTCTAACTTCTTGGACTTGGCACTGAAGGGGTTGATTCTGTATTCATAGGTTTGTAGAACAATAGGATTAAGGTCTTTTTCTCAACTCTGTTCATGTTGTAACATTTTTGCCGTGAAGAAGAGGCTGGGACCTCTGCGGAGTCCAATTCAGTTTTGAGAACTGCGTAAGTAAAGCGAGCGTCTGTGATAATATAGGAGAGAAACTGCCCACTAATCCTACAGAAACCTCTGGAAGAGCATGGCATTGTGAATGTTACACATATACAGCCTTTATTCTACTGAGTTAAACAACTCAGCTTTATCTCATGATGGAAGAACCTTTGGATGGTAAAATATTTTCCTCAAAAAGCAGTTTATTGAAAAACTGATTTAAATCAAAAAAATCCGATTTAATCAAATCAAAAAAATCCGATTTTTTTGATTTTTTTAAAAAAAACATTGATTTTTATCCACCCTGTCAAAAACTAGCCTAAGGTTCTCAAAGGTGGTGTGCCCGCACACAACCCCCCAGGTGAGCACCCCCATTACTCACCCTCTCTCCTTTCTCTTGCGATACTGCCTTATTGTGCCCTTCTGTCCCAAACGGACCCCAGCAAGCGCAGCAATGTGTCTCCATTGTTGCAGACTGCACACAATCCCCTGTAATTGCTATTTTTCATGTTGCTGGTCTTCTGTGTGCACAGAGTAGGACATGCTTGCAAAACATAAGCACCAGGTGATTTATACCCGCTGTATACCGTCTGCTCTGCAGACCTCTTCTATGTAAAGGTCCTTATTTATCTGCTATTTTCACATCACTGAGGATATGAGAATATTTGTTTCATAAATGTGGCGTTCTCATAGGATGATGGGGGTTGTGTGTCCCGTGCTGCTACATGCTGCCTGTCACTGGGCACCATGTGTATGTTTTATGCTGTATCTGCTCTTACTGGCGATGGCGTGTAGTATCTTGTCCCAAGGAGACAAGTAAATGATACTTGGGGGCGCAGGGAGCCCGTCTCTTCTCTGCACACGACGGCCGGGGTGACGCTCCTAATTACAGGATGCCTGGCTACAGGTTGTTACATGGAAGAATAGTGATAAAGATGCGGAAATCTCCATCATACACCTGTGAATCACTGCTCGTGGAGGAGAACTCATTTTTCATTTTTTAAAGAGTAGGTGTCATCAGAAACTTGCATATTGTTTGTTTAAATCGTGTTTTTGCATTAAATGTATGTTGTTTTTTTTTTTTTGTGATTTATTTTTTCCAGTGGCACGATCTTTATTATGAGGAAAATTAGAAATCTTGCTATTTTTACACCAGCAGCAGGAGTTTTTATTCTTAAACTCCTGTCTTTATTTATTTTTTTTATTATAAAACATGTACATTAGCCACAATAGTTGGATTTCAACTCTCTCTTCTTTTGAAGCATCTAATGATTGTGTGCAAATCTCACTGTGAAGGAAGGAGGAGCAGGTCAGCTGTGACATCGGCTGTTGATTGGGGGATCCTGTGTGATCAGACGTGTATGGAGGGGTCACCTGTCTCCTGTCCTTGCTGATAATAGTTTTGTTTTTTCCATCATACATGACGGCACCATGAGAGAGGGGATCCGCCCATCAAGGACAGGAAACCTTCAAGATAAAAGGGGCGGCTCCTCTCTCCGCATCAGTTGGTTTCCTGTCCTCGATGAGAGACCCTCAAGATGAAAGACTCTCGGATGAAGAGGATGTCTAGACCTGGGTCGGATGGCTAACAATGGGCATGGGTCCATCGCATCCGTCACCAGGTACTGGTAGTCGCCTCGGGGATCAGGTATACCCTGCCCCCCCTGAGCGAGGCATGGCCACTGCCCTCAAGGCTAAATGCCGGGGCAAATACTAAGCTACAGCTCCCCCTGAGGGTTGGCTGATAATTTGGGGCAGTCCTCGGAGACCACTTTTTAGTGCATCTCCCTGTTGACTAAAGGTGGCCATGCAGCCTGAAGCACATCGGTGCCAGGCACATTATAAAGCCCCCTGGAATACCTGGCACGCTGGGCCTTGTAGTCTTGCTGCGTATGACTGCCTTCCTTCTCTGGACAGAGGACCGCTAAGCATTGATGGCGCGGTGGCAAACGCTGCAGCATGTCGGTCCAGTGGGCGCACGGCATGTGGAAAGAGCAGACTGAGGAACCGGAAGTTGCGCACCGGAAGTGATCGGGCGCGCCCTGGAGCTGGATCTATGAAAAAATAACCGTGTGCACAACCAAGAAGGTGCCAGAGTAGGTTCCCAAACCGTATCTAATAGAAAATGAACTCGGCACTCAACTTTAGTATAGTGAGAATAAAGATTTTTATTCAGAGTAGTAACACGAAACGTTTCGGTCCTATATCATGGACCTTCATCAGTCACAGATACTACTGGGAAGGGGGTTGATCCACATAGGGAAGAAAGAAAGGGCTGGATATAGCCTGTGTTGGTGGGGTGAGATGAGCTGGATCTAGGCGCGCTCCAGAGGCCGGAACTCTCCTAGCTGCAGCAGGACATCGGGGGGAAAGCTCCGGTAAAGCGCTCGCCGGACGTGGCGGCCGGGTGCGCGCACAGTGCGCACGCGACGGGCGCTTTGCGATCGGCTGCAAAAAAAAAAAAAGGGGGGCGCGCGAGAGGCGGACCTAGAATGGTCAATATTTAAACGGCACTTACATGAAGCTGGTAAGGTTTCGTGACTGTATAGCTAAACACCTGAGAATGGAGGGTCTATCACCAGGGCACCTAGAGCTACGCCAGGAAGTACATGTAAGACGGTCCCTGTCTGGTGAAAAAAGCCAGACACGCCGCAGCAATAGCCGCTCGGACAGCATACGAATGGGCCACAGCAAGGAGGGATCTGTGATATCGGAAGGAGACATTGGGAAAACCAGTCAGCCTCCGGAGCCGGTACCCGTCTATTGCAGCATCCGAGTGGTGAGTGAACTTCGAGAAAGTCCAGTACGCTAATGTCTGTTCTCTTTCTCTTTCTTTCTTGCATATATCTCTTTTCCCCTTCTCACATACATGGTTGGGCGGAGTATAGGGGGTTTATAAAAAGAGTAAGACAAAAACCAAAAGTAGGGAATGTCCCTTATGTAAAACCCCGTTAGAAAGAGCCTGGAGTAAAGATTTATGTCAGGACTGCATTGCTAAAACACTGGCGGAAGAAGCACCCTCCTTTTCTGAAAACCTGAAATCTCTAATTCAGGCGGAAGTTTGCAAATCAATGAAAGCATTTTAGACAGCGGATATGGACGGCAGGTCCAAGGATAGATCCAGTGTATCAGGGATATCCCAGGAGGATTCCTCTGGAGCAGAAAGAGACTCCAGCAGGTCCCGTGATTCAGATAGCAGTTCAGAGGAAGAAAACGCCTTCCCGATTGAGGCTACAGATAACCTCATAAAAACAGTCCGCTCTACTATGGGGTTGGTAGAAGAGAAAACTAAACGAACACCTCAAGAGCTTATGTTTGTAGGTTTACAGAAAAAGAAACAAAAGACTTTTCCCATTAACGATCAGTTAAAGGACCTTATTAGGAGGGAGTGGGAGAAACCAGAGAAAAAATCCCACATCACTAATGCACTAAAGAGGAAGTACCCCTTCGATGAACAAGCGTCCTCATCCTGGATAGAGCCCCAAAAATAGATGTAGCGGTTTCAAAAATCGCTAGGAAATCCTCTCTACCTTTTGAAGATCTAGGTACGTTGAGAGAGCCGCTGGATAGGAAGACAGACGTCTGTCTAAAGACGGTTTGGGAAACCTCAGCAGGAGCATTAAGACCAGCCATCGCAGCTACTTGTGTGGCCAGGTCCCTGAAAGTCTGGGTGGACAACCTAGAGGATCAGTTGGAGCAGAGAGTCTCCAGAGAAAATATCCTGGAGGCCATACCGGCTATTAGAGCAGCAGCAAGTTTCCTGGCCGAAGCCTCAGCAGATTCGGCAAGATTAGGAGCAAAATCGGCAGCACTAGCTAATGTAGGGCGCCGAGCGGTATGGCTCAAGTGTTGGCCAGGCGACATCCAAGCAAAAGTAAAATTATGCTCCCTACCGTGCGAAGGCAATTTTTTGTTTGGTCCAGCACTAGATGAGGTATTAGAAAAGGCTACTGATAAGAAAAAGAATTTTCCGAAACAACCTTTTCAGACCTTTCGCGCTCTTTTCAGAGAAACCGAAAGTTCGGAAGACAGCACTACAGAGATCGTGACAGAAACTTCCAGGACAAGCGATCCAGAGGAGGGAAGGGCTTCTACTTCGGTAAGCCCTCCAAGTAAGACAAGAAGCCTTCCAGTGACGTCCTTCTCAGGTGGGAGGGAGGTCTAGCTCACTTCCCTCCAGCCTGGAGAAGATCTCATCCAGCACCTGGATTTTGCAAAATGTAGAATCGGGACTGGAATTAAAATTCCATCACCTTCCCCCAAGAAGATTATGCTGACTCCCTTACAATCTCACCAGAAAAACAAACGACGTAGAAGAAGAGTAATTTCTCTCATACAGAAACATGTCCTTGGAAGAAGTTCCAGTGGAAGAGAAAGCGAAGGATTTTATTCTCCGCTATTTCTAGTAAAAAAGCCAGACAACTCCTGGAGGACGATTATAAATCTAAAGGCCCTCAACAAGTTTCTAGTAGTTCCGTCCTTCAAAATGGAAACAATAAGAACGGCAGTAAATCTCCTTTTTCTCAGGTTATATGGCAGTCTGGACCTCAAGGACGCTTACTATCATGTCCCAATTCGACGAAGAGACCGCAAATATCTCAGGTAGCGTAAAAATAAAATCGCAATTACTCATCTGCAGTACAGAGCCCTGCCCTTCGCATAGCAACAGCCCACGTGTCTTCACGAAACTAATGGCGGAGGTCACAGCACATCTAAGAGAAAAGACACGCTAATAATACCCTATTGACGATTTTCTGATAGTGGGAAGAATTTCTCGCACTGCCAGGATCAAGTCGGGATGTTATGGAAACGTTACGTATGCTGGGATGGCAACTCAATCTCAAAAAATCCAAGCTGGAACCAGCAATGACCAGGTTTTTTTTTAGGTATAACGATAGATTCAATGACGCAGGAATGTCGCCTTCCAGAAGAGAAAGAACACAGGATAAAACAATGATTATAACAACAATAAAAAACCTCAATTACGCTAAGAAGAGCCATGTCGGTGTTGGATCCTAACTGCATGCATACCAGCAGTGAAATGGGCCCAGTTCCATACAAGGAAATTACAGTGGAGTGTGTTGCAGGAAGATCTAGTCCTCCAGGACATCTGACCAGAAGATCACACTTTCAATCCCTGTACTTCAATCGCTCCAATGGTGGTTAAAAATAGACACATCTCCGCGAGGAATTCCATGGAAATTCACGGCCTCCAAGGACGCCAACAGACGCCAGCCCTTTGGGGTGGGGAGCTCACCTAGATACACTGTGGCTCCAAGAACCGTGGAAGCAAGAGGAAAAAGAACTATCCTCGAACGACTGGGAACTCTTGGCGGTCGAGAGAGCACTGAAGGGCCTACTACCACACATATCGGGACATCATGTCCGAGTTCTGTCAGACAACCGGACGGCAGTCGCATATATAAACCACCAAGGAGTCACCCGTTCTCGGTCACTGATGGAGATAACAGAGAGAATTATGGCTCTTGCAGAGCATCATTTCCACTCATTATCGGCCCTACATATACGAGGTATAGACAACCAAAAGGCAGATTTCCTGAGCAGAAACCACCTGAAGCAGGGAGAGTGGGCACTAAAAGAGTCCATTTTTCAGCAGATAGTACATATGCGGGGGAAACCCAGCATAGACCTTTTTGCCACAAGAACCAACAAGAAGCTGCAGAAATTCTGCTCCCTGAATCCAGCAGACAGACCCTTAGCAGTAGATGCTTTCAGAATAAACTGGACGTCAGGACTTCTGTATGCCTTTCCCCCGATATGTCTGATTCCATTAGTTCTGAAGAAGATCAGGGAGGACAAAGCCAGGGTGATCTTAATAGCCCCCTTTTGGCCAAAGAGGCCTTTGTTCTACTGGCTGAAGATAATGTCCATAACAGACCCATGGGTACTGCCGGAAGACCAGGACCTTCTGACGCAGGGTCCTTTCAGTCACCCTCAGAAATCCGGGCTGCATTTGACAGCCTGGAATTTGAGAGGTCACTATTAGAAAAAAGAGGATTTTCAGCCGCAGTAATATCCACCTTACTCCGCAGTAGAAAACCAGTAACTACGAAAATTTATGGCAGAATATGCAAGAAATTGTTGACAGTTTCAGCACCAATACGGGAAGGAGAGATCCCGATAGTGGCAATATTAGAATTTCTGCAGAGGGGCTTAGAGCTAGGGTTAGCAGTCAGCACCCTTAAAGTTCATGTTTCAGCCCTTGCAGCTTTATTTAACTACGACTTAGCAAACAATAGATGGGTAGCTAGGTTCATCCGGGCCTGTAATAGAGCGGATTCAGTTCCATCCCCGGCTCCTCCTCCATGGGACCTCAATTTGGTTTTATCATCCTTAACGGGTAGCCCCTTTGAGCCCTTAAACACGATATCCGATAAAATCCTAACTTTAAAAACTACCCTGTTAATAGCACTCACATCGGCCCGTAGGATTGGAGACCTACATGCGTTATCAGCTGACTCTCCTTACACTCGGATTCTAGATGACAGAGTAGTATTAAGACTAGACCCTGCATATTTACCCAAAGTTGTGTCAAGATTCCACAGAGCTCAGGAAATAATATTGCCATCCTTTTGTCCTAACCCTAGTAACAAAAAGGAAGAGAAACTACACTGTTTAGATGTGAGGAGATGTATCCTACAATATCTAGAAAGAACAAAAACCTGGAGGAAAAGCAGAACATTACATGTTTCATTTCAGGGGGCGAGAAAGGGCCTAGGAGCCTCTAGACAGACTATAGCTAGATGGGTGAGAGAGGCCATTATGCTAGCTTATAGTAGTGCAGGCAGGGCTGTTCCTGAAGGACTAAAGGCCCACTCCACAAAAGCCATGTCAACATCTTGGGCGGAGAAAGCAGATGCCACGATCGACCAGATCTGTAAGGCGGCCACTTGGTCCTCTCCGTCAACTTTTTTCAAACACTATAGATTAGTCTTATCTGCTACCTCTGATCTCACGTTCGGGAGTAAAGTGTTGGAAGCAGTGATCCCTCCCTAAAGAGAATACAAATCTCTGTAACTCTCTCGTGGTGCCGTCATGTATGATGGAAAAACACGGGTATTACATACCTGGTAATGTGTTTTTTCATGAGCCATGACGGCACCCTTATATTCCGCCCTTTGATCACGTCATTAGTTGGGTGCATTTTTAATATTATACACTCCCTTGGGTTTGGGTAATTAGAATTGTAAAGAATGTATTATTTATGTGTAAACTAACCTGCGGAGTTCCTCTCGTGCTCTGTAAAACAACTGATGCGGAGAGAGGAGCCGCCCCTTTTATCTTGAAGGTTTCCTGTCCTTGATGGGCGGATCCCCTCTCTTGTGGTGCCGTCATGTCTCATGAAAAAACACATTACCAGGTATGTAATACCCGTGTTTTCATACAAATTAGCCAATTCACATTTCACTCCTCGTTTATATTTTCACCAATTTTTTACATCCTCACAAGTGATGAGTGAATGTGCTCAGAAAAGGCTTTATTGAGCATGCTCAGGTGCTAACTGAGTGTCTTTGGCGCGCTCAAATAATATGTTCGAGTCCCCGCGGCTGCATGTCTCGCGGTTGTTCGACAGTCGCCACACAGCACAGTGCAGTTTTGTCACAAGAACTGAAGGGTTTCCTGATACCAGCAAAGTGAGTGAAAATTCTGACATCTCAAGGACACGTTGCTTAGTTTTGACTTGCAGGTTTATATCTGCAGAATGTCCATTTTTTTTCTGTATTTTTGCAGCATTTTTATACCCATTGACTTCAATGAAGTCAGTAAAAAAAAAGCTGCAAAGTGAAGGTCTGAAAATGATTGTGTATTTGTTGTTTTTTTTTTTTTTTAAAGACAGCAGTGAATGCTATAGACATAAAAGGTAATAACCTATTTGCCTCCATGTCAATATGAGAGTCAAATTCCCCCTGGGCGTCCCTGGGGCACATTCGTATGGTAACTATTCCGCATTGTTTACAGCTGTATTAAACCTTTTCTCATGGTTGTGTTGTTGTTGTTTGATTTTGCACCTTGCTCATTTGTTTGCAGTGTTTCAGCTCTTCCTTTGTGAGACTCCCATCCTGTCACGCTTTGGAGCATTATTTGCACACACCCTGATTACTTGTTTTGTTTTTATATACATGGTATATCTATTTACTCTATGCATCACACTACTTTAAATGTTATGTATAGTCTGTGTGTATACCTAGCCATCTTATATTTGCAACCAATGTGGTGGTTTGATTCAGAGGTATTCAAGTGTATATATTTACATATATATGGATGGTATTTTGTTGTAAATTATAGTTACCATTGACAACAATGTTTTTATATTGTGCCCTGGGTCTGATATCAAGCCCTATTACCCCGATTGCCAATGCACCAGTGTATCCGGATGAGCCAAGCCAAAGTGCCAGAATTGGAGCATCTCATATGATACTCCTCCACTTCTGGGGCAGCTGCAGGCTGGTATTTTTTGACTGAGAAGGAACCAATAACCATGGACCGTCCCAGCTTGATAATCTAAGCCCACAGCTGTCTGCTTTACCTTTGCTGGTTACAAAAATTAAAGGGACCCCACATCATTTTTTTCATGTATTTATTTAATCATAAAAAGCTGTCCAATAAGCTCCACAGGGTGCCATTTTATAATATATTGGGGAGTTTGTGCCATTATTGATGACTTCGTGATCCCTGCGTGGTCGTGTGACCCAATGACGCACTCTCTGTACGCTGTCTCCACTGCGTCGTGAGAACATTACGTGGAATGCGCTCCAGTGGGTTACTCCCCTCATTCTCATTTAATGGCTGCTACATAAACCCTATGGATATGTGCCCCGCCACATCCTGACGAAATCACAAGTGGTGGTGAAACGTGCGTCCAGGTGGGGCTCTGAGGTCGTGGTCTCATGTCAATCACCGTGGCTAAAGTCAATTTCCAACTGATCCTTTATTTTTTTTTTTCCTCTATTATGGGGCCTCAGTGATATATTCATATATTTCGATTGTTTCCTCCGAAACACACCCTGTAACTATGTCCGGGATATAGTGATGTTATTTTAATGTTGTGCTGCATATATTGCCATCCCATAGTGTGTGTCCTTTGGTCATAATGTAATATAACATATCTACACACATGTCTCTGGTGATAATGAGCCTGCTAAAAACTGTTCCTGAAAAGCCGGAGGTAGGAGTCTTTAAAAAGAAAAAAAAAAAGGAACCTCAATGGCCAGTGAGAAAATGTACCAGAGTTATGGCAAACACAATAGTTAACATTTTTTCATGTATGCAGTACCAAATTTTATTCAGGTGTGTGTTTGGTATAACCCTATTTTTTTTTTTATTTAGAAGAGAAAAAAAATCTAGAAAGAAAAAGATAAAAATCAAATAAATAGAAAAATTTGCTAAAATAAAAAACAAACTTGCTAAACAGACGTCCGTCTTGGTGCAAAAAGGGATAAAATAAAAGTGGCCAAAACAGCACAGTCGCTGATCAGTGATTTGTGTCACTGATCAGCACTCGGCGGCTGCAGGACTCATGCAGAGATGTGGGGCAAAGTGGAATTGGGAGAGAAAAAATGGACAGGGGAAAAAAAAAGTCCTGGAAAACAGCGAGCACGGGTGCCGATCAGTGATTTGTGTCACTGCAGGACGCACGAGCAAGAAAAAAAATGCCAAAAATCAAGCGATCAAGTATTGATCAGCGATCTGCTGCAGAAAGGAGGGTTAGGGATAAGAGGATTGGGGTGGATTAGGAAAAATCAGGGAACAGGAACATCTTCCTTTCTTACAGGAACACCAGCAGTGATGGCACAGGCTTGAAAAAGTCTGTGGCACCACAAGGCCCAGCAAAACGAGACAGAACAGCACCATGACCGCTCTGCAAAGTCCCCAAGCTGTAATGAGGAAGCGCAAGGTGGTCATTGTGAGTTCAGACCGCGTCTCTGCACTGTGATTGGTGCCAGCCAGAGACCAAGCGGCACAATCCAGGGCGGCACACGCTGTAAGACCCCCATGCTTATTGTGGAGGTGCAGATGTCACAGAATGGTTCTTGGTCCTAAGTTGAAATAATTAGTGAGCGTCCGTTAAATCGTGTATGGAGCGGCACTTTTCCGTCTCCGAAGACCTGTTTACATCTGTGCGCCAGATCAGTGGGGAGCCGGGTGTCGGACCCCTGGCTATCTGGTATTGATGACCACTCGTGTGTTGAGGTAGCAGAGGACCCCTTTAACAATTGTTATACTGATCTATGTGACCGGTCTGCTGAGTGACGTCGCTCGTTTATGGACAGATCTCCGCCTGTCTGCACATCTTCATCGTGCGGCTACTTTATATAATCAGTTTCCATATTTCGCATCACCGTTAAAATAGGAAGTTTCTTCCTCGTTGTGTATTTTGTGATCTTTCCGTTGCAGCAGGCGCATCATTCATCCTCCCTCACACAATAGAAATCAGAATCTATCATAACTATGTCAGTTTAAAGAAATCTATAATTTTTTTTTCTGCCTGTATCCTCTGCACTCGCTGTAATGTTCGCTTTTTTATTTTTTTATTTTTTTTTATGTAAATGTCAATTATGGCCACAAAGGAAAATTATGAAGCGGATGCAGCAATCCAACCGTCATAATGAAAGAAGAATTCGGAAGCATGAATGTCATCCCTAAATTATGTCTGCGTTTATTATATCACATGTCAAAGTGAAATGTTCTCTCTGCCCATTAGTTGTTCGGTTTTAATTAATTTAACTACCGTATATTGCGAGTAAAATAATAATTTCCTCAGAAACAGGAAAGTCAGGAGAGATGAATTCGTCTTTAAACACAAGCTGTTTTTCTGGGGATACATATGACCGATTCTATCCCTCCGCTTGAGTTGCTGCGTTTCGCCATTACTCATTCAGGAGTGCAAATAATTCTGATACATTAGTTCTGCTCTTCTTACTAACAGTCCTTGCTGTGTTTTTTTTTTTTTGTTCTCAGGTACCAGAAAGGAGGAGAAGCTTTGCTGGTGCTACTGCCATCCGAAGTGAAAGGGATGGTACGACAGCTGGACGAGAAGAAAGTGCCCATTAACGAAATCAAGTAGGTGCTCGTTCCTGCTGCGATCAATGAGTCTGTGAATTACTGCACTAATTTTAGTGCAAGTTCAAAGATATTGAAGGAAGTGTAAAACTAATGTTGAGGTTTTTTTTATTTTTTTTGGGATGATTTTGAGCCTTCCCACAACTTCTGCCAATTATAGTGATGCCTAAGCCTTTGTGCTCTTACTGTCCGCTACTTAAAGCGGATCTGTTTGTTAGATTCCACAATACAAGACACATACTTTTTTGAATAGATCTTAGACCTGATGGGGCTGATGGACTTGCTTTAAAAATCCACGTCAGAACATATTATCGTTTATAATAGTGTAAACTTCATCTTTGCCCACCTGGTCTGATTTACGCTGGCCAATGGTGTTCTTTGATGCTGCTTAAGTGCATGTGCCGAGTTTTTGAAACAGAACCTCTTAAGTTTCTGAGCAGGATTTGGAGTTTGGAAAGTTTCTGCTCCAAAACCTCCTCAGAAAAATTCCCCTGTGCGCATATCCTGATTACTGAACTGATATCCACTTCCAAGTTGTTGGAATAAATCATATTGTAGAAATAAAATAAGGTGAAACTGTACAACAGGCTTATAAGAACCAACGCGTACAGGTTCTAGACGCCTTTGAATAGTGACACCTTGTGGATGCTGAGAATGTGAAGACGCTGAAACATTTTCTGGGTTTGGAATTGCTTATCTTGATTCACCTGGGGAAGGGATAGTGGTTGGCAGGAGAAGAGACGCTGCCTTTGACTTGTTGCTTATATTGTTGTGTCTGGTTGTATAGCTCACAAGTTGAGCATATTAAGATGCACTTACATCACTACTTAAGGAACTGCCCTTGCCTCTCCACTATTTTTTTTTTTTTTCCCAGATTCACCTAGTCTGGTTGACAGCTCCTCAGCGCCCCTCCTCTCTGCCAAGATCTCAAACTGATCAGTACAAGCTGCAGCTGTCAGTCAGGCTGGGTGGGCCGAGGCTGAATGCACTTGAGCTCATCGGCTCTCGCTTTATAGCTGGATTCAGAAACTTCTTATTTTAAAATCAGGATTATGCGGCCATTATGACTTGCATTTTAAAAGTATTCTAGTCCGATCAAAAACATTGATAAGATCTCGGCTGAAGCACAGGCAGCTAGGTTGGAAGTTAGAAGAGGATGGACGGGACCTGATCAGAGCTGTGGGAGATGTTATTCTTTAGCTGAGTGTATATGAGCAACAGGACTTACACTTTTAGAAAGTGACATATCCCCTGCCTGCATCTCTTGTCCCAGCTTTCTGTTGCCGCCTGTGCCTCAGCGGAGTTGTCATCTCTGATATAGGCACGTTCTCGTCTCCTGTTTCTCCTCGTAGCGGAGCTTTCTCTTCTTACACAGCCTGTGGTGCTGCAATTTGGGACGAGTTTTTTTTTTCTTCATTAATGTGACGGCAGATATTTACATAATTAATACGGTTGAAAAGAGACAAATGGGAGAGGATAATGGGAAGGGGAATACGTACTACCACAGTGCATGAGCCACAAGAGCTAAGCTTCCCCTCCTGATCCCAATTGTCAATCCACTGGACTAAACAATCACAAAAGATATTGTGAAAAGAAACTTTGAATTTCCCTTCTACTCCCCTAGACGAGACGAGCAAAATTGAAAAATACTTTTAATTATGTAATTTTTCATTTATTAATTTTGTTTCCCAAAGAAACCCTTTTAAAGGGAACCTGTCACCGGTTTTTTGGCCTATCAACTAAAAATATCATCTAATAGAGTGTGAGCTATACATTCCCCAACTATTTGTGAAACCCCCTAACTCCCCATGAATTCCCCATAAAAACATTTTATATTGCTCCTGCTCTGTATGTAAATATCCTCGTTCCGGTCCGATGGGTGTTTGTTCTGGTCCCTCTCTCCACTCCTCCGCGGCGTGCTGTACACATTCCGTTCTGTGAATAGCGTTGTTCGCGTACAGGTCCCGCGCATGCGCATTCAAATTGCTTCCTGCGCTTGCACAGTATGCTTTGCCCAACTGCAGGCAAAGCCGAAAAGCATTAGTGCGCATGCGCCAGTGAGCTATGTTCCGATATACAGCAAAATACTTCCAGGACATAGTACTTTTGGCGCATGCGCACTAATTCTTTTCAGCTTTGCCTGCAGTTGGGCAAAGCATACTGCGCACGTGCGGGAGGCAATTTGAATGCGCACGCAGCAGAGCGTTGGCGACTTTTATGACCTCTTCTCCTCAGCACTCGGTGACCCCGCTTTGTAACTTTACGGGGTCTCCACTTCGTGTCTGCATTTCCTAAAGTCTTCCGTTTTTCAATAATGCCATTCACAGGCGATATTCTGCATCTGTTATTCCAAGCCTGTATCATTAAAATGGAAATACTACCACCCGCACATTATAGGAATATTGTGTGTTCCCACGGCGTATGGATGCATCGTCACCGAGGAGCGCGTTATAGTCCCGTCATCCACGGCTTTACCACGCTCAATAACAGATTAATATGCTAATTTGCTGTAATCATTGACTATTGCAAATGACTTTACGGTTATTATTCGTCATTGTTATTAAAGCTAAAGACTTTTTTTTTCTCCCTTCAATTATTAAAATTAAAACCCTGTAATAAGCTAAAAGCAGATTATGCATTATAAACTAATTGAAAAACAAATTAAAAGTAAATTACATTGAACAGCTGAATTGCAGCATTATCCCGGAGATTGTACAAGTACTATATATTAAAGTTCTTTTCTTTTTTTTTTTTCCTTTCTCCCTTATCCCCCAGAATTAACCCTGAGAAGCTCCTTGATGTTCAAGGGCGACTGGAGGCCTTTTTGGCCCAGGAGCAACAGCTGAAAGAACGCGCTCAAAGGGTAAGTGTGGGACTAATGTACTGGTTAAAGGGCCCTACTGTCCGCTGGATCGGAGTGGAACCCCATCTGACACCACTGGTTGGTCTCCATTCTCCTCTAGCTGGAGGAATGGAGCTGCTGAAGACAGCTTGTGTTTCCAATCATACAGTTTACTTGGGACCACTATTTTTGTGATCTTAAGAGGTCTCTGTAGTCTGACCCCAGAAATCATATATTTATCACCTAGGAGGGGGCATTTGGCCGAGTGGGTAGTCGCTTCTTCCCAGCAGGTTAATGTTGAATACAACTTTTTGATTCCTTCACTTAACATACAGATTAGTGAGCGTTGCGCTACGTTTACATCCATGTCCCGTGTGTTATCGGTTCTCGCTTCTTTGCACCATTGCTTTGCACTATGAAGAATCTCATACAATTTTTTTTTGTTTCTTTAGTGTTTTGTTTCCTATTTGCGATCTGTCTATTTAATGAAGGACAAGGAAGTCTTTGATGTCTTTCAGTTGCCTCTTTCACAGTTTGCTCGGTAAGTGGCTGAAAATGGACTGTACCGTTTCCAGCATGTTTTTGAGCTTAGCCTCTTAAAGGGGTTTTTCCTATGCAGGGTCTGTTCTCCTCTTTGATTTTCTTATGGGGTAATCCTTTAAGTGCTGCAGTTCCCGGTCAAGTGTATGACTTAGAACTTGGCCGTTGTCACTTCTGACTTGTCTGTTTTAGTGGATCCTTATCGTCTTAATCTAAGGGCACAGTCAGACGGCCATATAACACTGGGCGACAATTGCATCGCAGTGCTCGGACTGGCCGCCAGCTCTCCTGACCCGAGACGTGACCGCTTGTATTTCTATAAATGGTGTCATGCTCATGTCAGGAGTGCCGCTTGCCAGTCCGAGCACTGCGATGCAATCGTCGTCCATATTATACCGACGTCTGACTGCACCCTTACAACAATTCTGAAGTGTAATCTGTTTTATAACTTTTCTTGTGCTGTTCCTCTTTTATTACTCCTGGAAATGTGTGAATAAATTGACAATGTTGCATTAGCATTAGTCAGGGAGTGTATCTCCACATGGTCTGATACTGGCTGAAATGACTGTTTTTTCTTGCATATTTTGACATTTTCCAAACTGGTAATACTGGGATATCTATTTGTGCTCACATTTTCTAAGAGGAATAACAAAAGAGCAAGGAAAATGTTGAAATGTAAACCTAGCATGTACTGTATGAAAAGTCATGGCCGACCTGTCTGTCTATGTTTTCAGCTTGATCGATGTCCCTCGGGTTAGAATATATGGTCACATGTGGCAGAATCGGGCACATGTGCAATGTACATGGCGCTCTTACCATGGCTTCACGTGTCTACTGTGCATGGAGTGGATATCTCCTGGAGGTGGCTTGTAATGATGTATTTATTGGGACATGTTCTTTATTATGGCCCCTCCAGTATAAAAATTATAGGGCAGAATGTCCTCACATGTTCCAGGGTGACCAAATGCTGAATGTGTGTCCTGCTCTGCCCTGGTGACCAAAAGTGAGGGGCTTCAGGGAGGATAGAAGTTCACTTTCTCCCTGTAGCTGCTGCTCCAGTAATGCAGATCGCCATAATTTTAATGCAATTTACCTGTGTGTTAACCCTGTATCTACTGGTTAATAGCGTTTCTGGATATAACTGTTTTATTTTTCAAAGGGTGTGTACCTATTCTGGAAGTTACTCCCTGTAGGATGGCTGATCACTTCCTGGACCTGTGGGGGTGGCCGGAGGCCCTTTCAGAGGTCACGCATGAGCACTTCAGCTGCGTTCATTCTCTATGGCTCCGCCGGACATCAGCAGGGCGCTGAACTCTCACATCTCCGGAGGTCCCATCGTCAATTATTAAAATGGAGCTGCACATGCTCAACCTCTGCACCATTCCCTAGTTTTTGGCATCAGTGAGGGTCCCAGCGATTGGACCCCCAGCGATCAGGATGTCTTAAATGCTAATATTCCTGGTCTCCAGTTTTCTTATCGAAGTGCAATAAGTAGATTTTCTCTGCTGAGTCTTTGATCTTATTCTACAGTCTCTGCATAAGAGTTATGATTTGTTTTTGCTGCTTTTCCTTCCCAAATAAAAAAAAAAAAGTAAAGTATATGAGATTAAATATTCTGTGTGCGTGCCGGCAGCGTGACTTATCAGGACTGCTCTGTGGCCTTAATGTTACATGGAAGTGCCTGGCACGCACAGGCCATCTGGCTAGGGAAATGAAATGGAACTTTTTGATTAGAATAGTTTATTCTCTAATTATGGTCGATGCCGGGTTATCCTCTGCTCCGGTGGGGATGCCCTGTGGCTCCCGCTCTGTACTGTCAGGAGCCAGGGTCAGGTTTGTGCTGTCCTCCTATACTTTCTACATTGATTATGTAGAGCTACAAGTCTGTATTTAAGTTGTTGATCTTCGGAGACCTCACCCACAACCCCTTTCCTAGGGAACCAGGGGCTCATTAACCTCACGTATCGTGCACATTTTGTTCTCAACCCGTATTTTATTCCTTTCTATCAATATTAAAAAGGATCTGCTCAGACTCCTGATGTCTAACTTGCATTTCCCATAAAATGACAATTCTGGAGCATCTTACGGTTGTAGTTTCCCTCCGTTATTGCTCCTGAAAATGTATAAATAAATCGACACCCTGATGTCACCATGTCCCTTATCTGTAGAAGATAGAAAAAATGTCAGGATATCCGGATGCTGCTCAGTTCTAGAGGTGGTTGGCCCGAGTCTATAATCGTTCCTTAGCTACATCGCACGGTTTAACCTATGAACCGGGTCTTCATCAGGAATCTGCTACTGAATTGTATTCCCCTCGAACCTACTGTGCATTTAAAGTGCCTAGGTAGACCGCCATCCTTTTTTCTGTATATTTGATGTTGACTCCCCATAGAATTGGGACCATTGGAAACGGCCAAGTTCTTGCACTTGGATCTTTGGGGAGGACTCTCATTTTCTGTACAAGGAAGTCTCCCACCCATCTTACTCGTAAACATCCACTAAACTAATCGCCATGATTAAGTTTTCAATCTCAGCAGTGAAGTGCTCATCTCTTCTGTTCTGACGTAGACTATAAATGTGTCTGTATTTCTTCCCTCTGACATTAAGTTTACGATTTGTCGTGATACAGGTCATTGGGTCTTGCTGTGGCCCCGAGGGTTCGGTTCCTTCAGAAAGCTCAAAACTCGAAGAGTTCTGAAAGCAAACCAAGCGAGGACGTCCAGGACCCTGGCACCATCAGCGATGAGGAAATTGAGAACTTTAAGTCTCAACTCAGTGGAAAGAATTTAGATCGAACCGTAAAAGGGAATACAAAGAACGATGAACTATCCAGTGGAGACGGCGAAGAAGAAGAGGACGATTCAGACGAAGCTGAGAGCTCGAAGACTAGAAAACCATCTGCTTTCCAGCTGATAGATGAGGAGGACGACGATGATGATGACGACTGCCGAGACGTGGAGATTTTTACTGTAAAGAGAAGAGATGTGTTTGGTATTAAAGAAAATGATAAAGTTCCGGTAAGTTTCTATACATATTCTTATTTATTACATTTCCTAAAGAATGTAGAGCTTCTTGTGACAAGTTTGGAGCTGCCACCAACATTTAATCGCAATTGTCATCTATGCGGCTGGCTGACCAATTTTTATTTTATTCTTTTGTTTTTTCCTTGCTTTATTCTTGAGTTTACGATGTAATTCTAAAAATTGATTCCACTAAACTGGAGGTGTATAATTCTCGAATACTATAATGTCATTGTCAGTGTTGCCTTTTTTTGGACTTAGAGGCCCAGCCCATAGCATCATAGCTTCACGGATGGACTTTCCAGTTGCACTTTGCATTTGGCCACAAACCAAATTTCCGGCAACCTCCAGGCCCGGTGTTGAGCTCTAGAGTGCGATCTTTCCGCAGAACGTGCTGGTCTACTCCAGGGTCCTCAGCAGATACTTGCATATTCTTGGTTATTTACACCTGGGCTTCTTTAGAAGGTGTGAAAGTTTGTCGTAGCATGACGGCATATTGATGTCCTACGATGATTCCTTGGTGTTCAGAGTCGAAGAACTCGTCATCTACTGCAGTTGGTCCATAGAGAAAGCAGGGTTTCATGCGAGATCTCACTCTTGAACCCACACGTTCTACGACGGTGTCCGCAGACATCTGGAACCTGGAATTCTTTGTAGAGACTATTTGTGCCCACATATGCAATTATCAAGAATTTACAATGAATTAATCCCAGTTAGTCGTATGTTTGCAAATTGGAATAATCCTTATTGAATAATTTGGGGAGCCCCTATGTGCTTTCCCACACTTTATCCACATCACCAGTATTTTGTGCTCACATATGAACAGGATTTCTTTTGGTTCATCACCGCCCCTTTATTCGTTGTTTATAGCACTGCCTGATCCCCCTAATAAGGGTTTTCAGTGTCCTGGTCTCGGGATTAGCCGGTGTCCTAGGAGTTAAATTTTCATTGATCAGCAAGATATCACTGAGTTCATGGTTGGGGGATAACTTGCCAAGTTGGGAAAACCCTTTTAAGTTATATTCACAGGTTTTATTTTTTTTAGTAGCACTCTCAAAGCCTGTGATGACAGTGGTACAGATGCCCATCCATCATTATCATATGCAAATAAATTCACCAACAACAAACCAGAGCTGAATCGGCCTGAACTTTTAACTGTTGTGCATCCCTATGTGAGTCTTGGGGAATGTGCATACGACATCATTTTCAGGCGAGTCCACCCCAAACCCGCCTGAAAAAGCACCCAGGAAACTCAAAAGAATGAACATACGGTACATGTTTCTATCAGGGCTGTGGAGTCGGTAAGCCAAACCTCTGACTCCGACCCCTCAATTTCTATGACTCCGACTCCACAACCCTGGTTTCTGTGTAAAACACAAACACAAAAACACTTGTTCACATGTTCATGCTTTTGAGCCTGTTTTTTAACCACTTCAGGTTTTAAGAGACGTCAAGCAGTTAAAAGGAGTAACTTAATATAAGTTAATGGGAAGGCTCGAGAGACCCCGGGGGATATTTTTGAGAGTTTTCTCAGCATTTTCACTTCAGCAGCCACTAATAGTCTGTTCGTTATATGTATGGGGGGAAAAAGTAACCAAAAATGGCCAGTGGGGCAAAAAAAAAGAAATGGGGGGGAAAAATAACCCAAAAATAATGGAAGACAATCTACAGCTGCTATCCGTGAGCACCTGCTCTCATTTTGTTCTCCAGTATATGATGGATTTGTCTGATTTTCATCCGCTGTAATCGGTTGTGACTCTATGATTTTTTTTTTCCATCTTTCTTGTGTTTGCGCATCCTTTGTTTCCTTTCCTTCTTCTTTGAGCCCTGACTATTTTCTTTTTCCTGCCAAATTAACTGTATTAGGATGTGTGATTTGGGGTGATGGTCCCACTACTGAGACCTGACCTTATCCGGGAATTGTAAACACCAATGAAGGGAGATTTTATCCCCGTTATAAAATGGTGTTTCAGGTCGGACGCCAGACCGTTGTGCCTTTCATTACGTATGGGGCTGCCAGAAGAAGGCGAGTGCAGCGCTCCGCAGCCCCAAAAGGAATAAATGGCGTGCAGGATATATGGATACCTTCAGGGGCATTTCTCTGTACTTTTAAAGTATTGTTTTCCCATAACGTTGTGCTCCAAGTAATAATGTTCGCACATCCAGCTCTTGTCTACTTACTATGTATTTAGCTTAGCCCCTTCTTGTGCCTATATATCCGTTATGGGTATATAGAGCAGGCTCAGGATTTGAGCCTGCTCCACACAGGGCTGGTGCCAACTGCATTATACACCTGGCATTTGCCTCTTAACAGCAACGATTGGATCTAGTTCTGACCACTGCTGTGTTAACCACTTAAATGTCGCTTTCAGTCTTTGACAGGGGTTGTCCAGGTTTGGCACGAAACTTCAGTCATTCTGCCTGGATGTGACCACGAGCATGTGACATGAATGCTTAGGCCACATTCCGACTAGACATGAGCCTGCTGGCCCAATAGAACTGAACTGAGTAAGACTCCTGCACGTCTAGTCTGAATGTGGCTAGGAGTATGCATGTCACATCGTTGCGCTCATGTGATAGTCTGGCACCAATGAATCCTGACAACGCACGCAATGTGAGGATTTTTTAAAATTAGCAATTTAAGATTCAAGCTCTTTTTCCAGCCAGACTAATAAAATGCTCCATTTAATATCAGATTTATGCAGGGATTCTCTTTTGGGGTGTTTTTCATTTCCTGGAGCAGTTTCGTGTGTTTTTCCCCCCTGAAGCTGTTTTCAGCCCTCTGATTGGACAGTGCCTCGTTTGCACTTTTTTTCCACTTGATAATTTTCAAAATCTCTTCAGGGGGGAAAAAAAAAAAAACTAAAAAACAGCGCATATGAGCAGCAAAGTAGATTTTCTATAGAAATGAATAGGAAGAGATTTCCAAGAGGTTTTAGTAGGATTTTGGAAAGGGTCTTCTCCAGAAAAACTGAAGCGTCTAAAGGTACTGCCACACTAAACAATCCCGCTAGCGATCACGATAACGACGCATACTAATGCGATCGCTAGCGGGATTGTTTCTATATCGCTGATAGCGGCTTAACTTAGTGATATCGTTAAGGACGCTATCGCGGTTAGCGATCTCCTTAACGACTTTAGCGGTACAAAAGTACAGCTAAATCGCTAAGAAAAGGTGCCACACTCAGCGATATATACTTACCAGCGGGGGCGCCGACGATAAAATAGGGTCCGGAACGATGTCAGCGACGAGCGAGATCACAGCAGGATCTCAGCAGGGGCCACGTCGCTGATAGATGCCGCACACTACAACATCGCTAACGGGATCGCTAAATAGTGACGTTTTTTAGCAATCCCGTTAGCGATGTTGTTTAGTGTGGCATACCCTTAAGAATACCTTCCCATTCAGATGGTCAAGATATTCTCTGTCCTAGTATTGAGGGACGGTGTAACGCCGGCTCACTTACTGACTATTGTCTGCCTTGTTACAAGTTTTACCTTGTCTTTTTGTTTCCGATGTTCTTCTAAAACGTTCTCTGAGCCGTACACAGACTTCAGCGCTGAGTAAACGATCAGTATCTCTAAACTCCGAGTATCTTCTGGTGGTGGCCGGGGAATATGCAGGAAAAGGTCATTTTGTTTCTTGAGACTCAGACTTGCATAAATTTCACATCAAGCTCCAGATACTTCCTGCGCGCAGGTTCTGCTGAGCTGCATGTCCGCGGGTAAACATAGTCTGATGCCAGCGGCTCTTAGTTTTATGCGTATTTTTTGTTGGTTAAAAGGAAATTAACGCTTAAAATTTAACTCCAGAAATCGTTTTTGAAACCTTAATCTGGGCTGTGTTTTAGGGCTCTGGAGACATTTATGCCACACAGGAAAATGCATTGTTGCAGCCAGCAGGTTCCTAACAGAGTTGCAAACTATTAAGTGTAATTTAAAGGTTTATGTCTCCGCCGCCCCGACTCCGCTCTCCGCTGCCCCGGCCCCTCTATTAGATATATATATATATATATATATCTATTATATAGATATTATAATTATATATATATATATATATTAGTCCAAAATCTTGGGTAATTGCATAATAATTTTATAGGAAAGGGGCAGACCTTTTTTTAGAAAAAGCAAAAAAAAAAAAAAAAAAACAAAGCAATACTTGCTGCTTTCATCTTCCACAGTAAGATAAAACTGCCTCTGGTGTACAGGTCAAGCTACTATGTTTAGGAACTGTCCCAAATCTCATGCTCTGTAACTTGCCACATTTGTTTTGAGTGGGTTCTTCATCACCATCAGTATTCTGCCAGCACTGTAGGAGCTGGGGCTTCCTTTCTCCCATTGGCTTGCCTGCCCTGAGATGAAAGTCCTCTTCTCTAACAAGCGTTCAGCTCAGGGAAGAGAGACCAGGACTCTCCACCAGTTCCTGTAATCCGTCTCGAGAGGGCTGCTGATAGACGTGGGTTACGTGTACAGTCTGCTGCACGTTAGAAGGGAGACACATGCTGGCTGGCACTTCTGTAATGATTTTTAACTTTAAAGGGATTGTTGTCTATTTTTTCTTTATTACAGCTGGGCTCATGGAAGGTATAAAAACAAACAAAAAATATACTCCCATGAAGGACCCATTCCATCACAGCGCCGCTCTTATCCACGACCAGTCCCTTGGCTGCTTCTTCCAGCCCATCATGTGACTGCTGCACCCAATCAACAGCCCTGAATGGCTTCAGCCTTCACATTCCGTCAGAGAAGGAAGAAACAAGTCTGCTTCGGTCGGAATGTGAGCGCTGCAGTCAATCAGCAGCTGTAGATTGGGTGCAAGCCGTCATGTGACACTCCCTACTAGGAGACGCAGGCAGCGGTGTGCCAGGATGGTGCGGTCTAAAAGGTGATGGTATTTTTTCTGTTTTACACCACCATCATCCCATTGTAATGTAGATATGTCTTCGTACCATTCAGTCCCTTTAAGGTGAAATCCTCCATCACTCAGGGATCAGATGACTGCAGAGTGCGCGCGTTATGCGGCCTGTGCTCCGTAGTTTTCTCCTTCGTCTCATTGGGGGACACAGGACTGTGGGTGTATGCTACTGCCGCTAGGAGGCTGACACTAAGTAAACATAAAAAAGGTTAGCTCCTCCTCTGCCGTATACACCTCAGCACTGGCCGCAGGCAAACCCAGTTCTTGCTTAGTGTCTGATGGAGGCACACGTCTGGTTCTTTTTCCAGACCTTTTTTTTTTTTTCCCACGAAGATGAGATAGGGGCGACGGACCCTTTTGAAGGGGTCCGATCTCCCCAAACCATCAACGGGCGAGCACGTGGAGTAAAGCCTCCACGTATCCTTTCCCGCAACGTGGGACACGAATGCCGGACTCAGCCCTGACCACCCTAAGGTATTGAAACCCTAGGCTGTACAGAGGCAGGAGTTAGTCCGTGCGGCCCCCACTGCACCACCAATGCTAGACTGCGGTGCTGCAAGGAGGCGGACGGTCCCTCTCCTCATCCCCTGAAGGGGTGATGGAGTTAGGGTTCCTGCACCGTCCCACCTTTTTACTGCCCCTCTAATGCATCCAGCGGTTTTTCATGCATTTCTAAGTGAGGATCGGCATTCCCATGCAGACTTTTCCTCACCTTTAAGCAACGCTGAGGACTGGAGGAAGCTTTCGGCCAGGAAATTACTGGAGCCGGGTGGAGAAGGCCGGCGTCTGTGAGGTGGTCAGACTGTGGCTCCAGCCAGGAACAGACATCCCCGGCTCGAGTCCGCCCCCCACCCCTCAAGGGGCGTCAGCTTCCGGTGCCCGCCCCCCGACTTGGGGAGGCCGCCGCCGAAATTTCAGCCCCTGGCCTCGGCGGCGTTAGGTCTCAGGCGTAAATTTAGTCCCCGGCTTTTCCCGGGGACTAGGCCGCGGCCTGTAATATAGCGTCCGGCGTCGGCCGGGAGGTAGGCCGCGGTCGCAGGTCCGCCCCCGGCAGCGTCACCTTCCGGCGGGCCCGCCCTCCGACTTCCGGGCGGCCTCCGCCGGAAATTTAGGCCGCGGCTTCGGCCGGCGCTAGGCCGCGGCTGTAAATTTAGTTCCCGGCTTTTGCCGGAGATTAGGCTGTAGCCGGAAGTGGGGCCCTGACTTCTAGGCCGCGCCTCTCGACCCTCCCCCTGAGGCTCGGCTACATGAGCACGCCTTCCTGACAGGGGAGCGCTCTTTTTTGAAAAATTTGGAGCTCGGGCATGGTTTTGTCTGCACCACTCTGCTACGCTGTTTAAAGACGCAGGGGATACAGGACTGGGGTAAGTGCTACTACCTCCAGCCTGGTTGTTCCTCTTCACTGCGCACTTTTGCGCCCCTCTGCACTCCGTTCCACTGACCGACCGCACATCCAGTTCATTGCGGACTCTGTGACAGACTCAGCATGTCCAGAAGAACTAAAGCTCATACGGTGCTATATACCGCATGCATTGCCTGTAGGTCCCCTTTTCCGCACGCCCAGATTACTCGGGTCTGCGAAGCCTGTGACTCCGAACGGGCTCAGGAACCCTCTCCTATTGCCGAACCCAGTGCGTCAGGTCCCCCTGAATGGGCTCTGTCCCTGACTCAATCTGTGGCGTCATTAACAAGAGCAATCGAGTCCCTTCAAGCTCCCGATAGGAGCAGGGACAGTGGTTCAACCGTCTTGGCTACGTCTCAAGAACCTCCGGCCTGCAGGGGCCGCGCTCTCACCAGGCAGACGCAGGGGAAGCGAACCCACACTGCGTCGCCTATGCCGTCCGGGGCCTCGGCATCTTTCAGTTCCGTCTCCCGCTCTCCCTCACCTCCGGCGAGTGATCAGTATTCGGATTCCGATTCAGAAGGGTCCCTTAATTTAGAGGCATCGAATTGTCAGGAGACAATTGACAGTTTGATTGAAGCTGTCAATCAAACCTTGGGGGTAAACGATGAGTCCACCTTGACCTCCGGTCATAAGGTGTCCTTCAAACGAGCCAGGCAAGCTCATAAGGTTTTTGGTGCTCATCCTGAGTTTGAGGAACTAGTGCAGCGCCACCGGGAGAAACCGGACAAGCGCTTCGCATGACAAAAGGCTCTCAATACTAGATATCCTTTTGCTCCTGAGCTTCTTAAGAAGTGGGCGGAATCTCCTGCAGTTGATCCTCCTGTGTCGCGTTTAGCGTCTAAAACGCTCCTTTCCCTTCCCAACGGTTCCTCGATCAAGGAGCCAACGGATCGTCTGATTGAGAGTTTGGCCCGCTCGGTATTTGAAGCATCAGGTTCTGCTCTCTCTCCTTCTTTTGCAGCGACTTGGGTTGCTAAGGCCATGATTTCCTGGTCGGAGTCTCTAAATAGAGCTCTTCACGGTATAGAGGTACCATCTGAGGTAACCGAGATCTCTAATCAGATAGCGCTTGCAGGAGACTTCTTAATTAATGCATCCATGGATGCGGCAAATTGCGCAGCTCTAGCTGCTGCTAATGCAATTGCCATCAGAAGATCCTTGTGGCTGAGAACCTGGCGAGCGGACTCAACCTCAAAGAAATCGCTTACATCCTTACCATATCAGAGTGGTCGGTTATTTGGCGAAAGGCTGGATCAGCTCATATCTGATGCGACAGGAGGGAAGAGCAGTTTCCTTCCTCAGCAAAAGATCAGACAGCCTTTTCGTCGACAGCTTCAGCCTCGCTTTAGGGCCTTTCGTAACCCAGGTTGGGTCGCGCCTGTCACCTCCAGCGGCTCAGGTCGGCCTAATCAGGCCAGAGATCGCCAGGTCTCCTACAGGACCAACCCTCTGGGAAGAGGCCGATCTCAACAGCCAAGATCTAGAGCCCATATGTCAAAGTCAAGGCCCGCGGGCCAGATCCGGCCCGCGAATTGATTATCTATGGCCCCCTGGCAGGCGGGGCCCTGAGCAGGCGGGGGGGCCCACTCGCAGTCTGGCACCCCCGCGCCCGTTAGCGGAGGAGAGCGGTGTCAGCGCCGCCACTGGGCCCCCCCCCCCCGCCTGCTCAGGGCCCCGGCAGCAGCTGGCAACAATACTTACCTCTCCCGTGCCTCCGCTGCCGCAGCTCCGGGCTCCAGGGGGCGCCGGCGCTTCCTCTCACAGCCGGCCGCTGAATGACGTCATCATTCAGCGGCCGGCTGTGGCACAGAGCGCGGGGACGCTGAACAGGTAAGACGTCTCTGTGTGTGTGTCTCTGTGTGTGTATGTAGTGCGGTGCTTTGTGTGTGTATGTATGTGTGTGTGTGTGTGTGTGTGTGTATGTGTGTGTGTATGTATGTATGTGAGAGAGTGCTTGTGTGCTGTCTGTGTGTGATGATGGCAGGCATTGCTGATAATGGGGAGGCATTGATGATGGGGAGAAGATGATGATGGGCAGGCATTGCTGATAATGGGGAGGCATTGATGATGATGGGGAGAAGATGATGATGGGCAGACATTGATGTTGATGGGGAGGAGATGATGATGGGCAGGCATTGCTGATAATGGGGAGGCATTGATGATGATGGGGAGAAGATGATGATAATGGGCAGGCATTGATGATAATGGGCAGGCATTGATGATAATGGGCAGGCATTGATGATGATGGGGAGGAGATGATGATGATGGGCAGGCATTGATGATAATGGGGAGGCCATGATGATGATGGGGAGGCAATGATGATGATAATGGGGAGTCTTTCCACAGCGCCCTTTCCTGAGCTGTAACAGTGCAGAACGCAGCACAGCGCAGAGGAGAGCTCCATATTTTGTATGGAGCATTATATGGGGACCAGTATCCTGTATGGAGCATTATATGGGGACCAGTATCCTGTATGGAGCATTATATTGGGTCCAGTATCCTGTATGGAGCATTATATTGGGTCCAGTATTCTGTATGGAGCATTATATGGGGGGTGACATCCTGCATGGGGTATTATATGGGTGATGAGGGGGAGACTGTGGTGCCCATAATATTGTATGGATGACTGTACTGTCCAGTCTGTTCTGTGCGCTGTGAGGATTTGGCGGTTTTTGAGCTATTGTACAATTTACAATAGATTTCACTCATGTAATGGAAGAAGTGAAGTATTTGGCGTTGTACTGTACCATATTTCTCTGCTGTATCTGTGCATCATGAATCGTGGTCTGTGTTAAAGGGGCCCACTGAGGCTCTTTCGCCCGGGGCCCATAAAAACCTGGAGCCGGCCCTGGCACCAACACTACATTTCCCACAATGCACCGGTAGCAGGGCCGGCGTCAGTCCGGCCCTCGGCTTGTAGCAAATTTTTTTTTTTGGCCCTCGGTGTGTTTGACTTTGACATCCCTGATCTAGAGGGTCCAAACCCCAAAGATATTCGGACAAATGACTGGGGGCAGAATCCGGTCAATTTATCCAGAGTAGGCGGCCGCTTACTCTGGTTTCGCCCCATTTGGCTATCAATTACTCACGACGAGTGGGTCAGGGAGTTAGTCTCCTCGGGGTACAAAATAGAATTTACCAGCCTTCCCTCAAATCGTTTTTTTCCCTCGCGCCTTCCCAAGGAGGAGTCTCGGGTTCGCGCCTTATTCAAGGCGGTCGAGTCTCTTCGGCACAGCGGGGTTGTCGTACCTGTACCGGAGGTCGAAAAAGGTCAGGGGTTTTATTCCAACCTATTCATTGTACCCAAGAAGGACGGTACCGTAAGGCCATTCTGGATCTAAAGCGACTGAACGGTTTGTCAGAATTCGACATTTCCGAATGGAGTCTCTCCGTTCGGTCATTGCAGCCATGGAAAAAGGGGAGTTTCTAGCATCAATAGACATCCAGGATGCCTATCTTCACATCCCCATATTTCCCCCTCATCAAAGGTTTCTTCGGTTTGCCATTGGCAAACTTCATCTTCAGTTTGCAGCCTTGCCATTCGGGCTAGCCACAGCCCCCAGGGTGTTCACAAAGGTCATGGCTGCTGTTGTGTCCATTCTGCACTCCAGGGGGATAGTCATTCTGCCTTACTTAGACGACCTCCTCATCAAGGGTCCGTCTTTTCAAACCTGCGAGGAAAGTGTCAGCATTACGTTAGACACCCTTGCTCGCCTAGGGTGGCTGGTGAATATGATGAAATCATCTCCCGTGCCATCTCGGAAGATCACTTTTTTAGGGATGAATTTCGACACCGCTCAGGGGTTGATAATTCTTCCTCAGGACAAGGCCTTAGCTCTCCGTCAAGAGGTACGGATCCTTCGCCAACCGATTCCTCACACCATCCGGTTTTGCATGAGGGTCCTAGGAAGGATGGTGGCAGCAATCGAGGCTATTCCATTTGCCCAGTTTCATCTTCGCCCCCTTCAGCATGCACTCTTGGCAGTATGGGACGGGAGCCCTTACTCCCTCAATCTTCGATGCCGTCTGTCCCTGCAGGTCAGACAGACTCTTACGTGGTGGACGAAGAGCACCACTCTTCAACAAGGTCGTTTGTTTCCTCCAAATTTTTGGTTGGTAGTCACAACGGACGCCAGTCTGCTCGGATGGGGAGCGGTGTTTCGTCACCACACAGCCCAGGGAACTTGGTCTCAGCAGGAATCGACCCTCCCGATCAATATTTTAGAGATCCGAGCTGTTCGGCTGGCTCTAAGGCAGTTTCACCAGCATCTGGCGGGCCACCCAGTCCGAATACAATCGGACAATGCCACGGTGGTGGCATACATAAACCATCAGGAGGTACCCGCAGCAGGGCGGCCATGCACGAGGTAAAACAGATTCTGACCTGGGCAGAGGTAAATCACTCTGTGATTTCAGCGGTCCACATTCCGGGCGAGGAAAACTGGGCAGCGGATTTTCTCAGCCGTCACGGCATAGCTTCAGGGGAATGGTCGCTACATCCCGAGATTTTTCAGCAGATATGCTGACGCTGGGGAACCCCAGATGTGGACCTGATGGCTTCCAAGATAAATGCCAAGGTGCCCAACTTCGTCTCCCGGTACCGGGATCCGCAGGCAGTTGCAGTAGACGCCCTGGTTCTACCGTGGAATCAGTTTCGTCTTCCATACTTGTTTCCACCAGTAGCTCTGCTCACAAGGGTGATCAGAAAGATCAGGTTAGAAGGGGTCCCAGCGATATTAATCGCTCCGGATTGGCCGCGTCGCTCATGGTACGCGGAGCTGGTACAATTGCTCGCCGACGCACCCTGGCGACTGCCAGAGCGTGCGGACCTTCTCTCCCAGGGCCCAGTTTACCACCAGAACTCAGCGGTCCTGTGTTTGACAGCCTGGCCGTTGAATCTTGGATCCTGACCAGGGCGGGATTCTCTAAAAAGGTCGCTGCGGCGATGGCTAGCGCCCGAAAGCCCGTCTCGGCTCGCATCTACCACGGTACTTGGAAAGTCTTTTTTGCTTGGTGCAGGGAACATGGTTGTTCCCCGCTTCTATTTTCAATTCCAAACATTCTGTCATTTCTTCAAGCGGGCCTAGATTCGGGTCTAGCGCCAAGTACGCTTAGACGGCAGATATCAGCCTTGTCGGTTCTCTTTCAGCGGAGGATCGCGTCTAATTTTCAGGTTAGGACCTTTATTCAGGGGGTTGTTCATATAGTTCCTCCCTACAAGGCTCCCTTAGAGGTTTGGGATCTCAATCTAGTCCTGGGAGTCCTGCAGGAGTCTCCATTTGAACCTTTGCAGGAGGTTTCTCTGACATTCCTTTCCTGGAAAGTGGTATTTTTGGTAGCCATAACATCCATAAGGCGGGTTTCGGAGCTGGCAGCACTGTCTTGTCGAGCTCCGTACTTACTTTTCCATCAGGATAAGGTAGTGCTCAGGCCAACACCACCTTTTTTGCCTAAGGTCGTGTCCTCATTTCATATCAATGAGGACATTGTTCTACCTTCTTTTTGCCCGTCTCCTACGCACCGGGTTGAGAAGGCTCTCCATACGCTAGATCTGGTGAGAGCACTCAGGAGATATGTATCTCGGACGACGTCCTTTCGACAGACGGACACGCTGTTTGTCCTCCCTGAGGGTCGCAGGAAGGGACTCGCTGCCTCTAGGTCTACCTTGGCTAGGTGGATTCGGTTAGCCATTCAGGAGGCTTACCGCATCAGAGGTGCGGTGGTTCCCGCAGGGATCAAGGCTCACTCCATCAGATCGGTGGGTGCCTCCTGGGCCCTTCGGCATCAGGCTTCGGTGGAACAGGTTTGTAAAGCGGCAACCTGGTCCAGTCTGCATACCTTTTCCAAGCATTATAATGTCCATACTCAGGCTTCTGCGGATGCCAGTCTGGGTAGAAGGATTCTTCAGGGCGCGGTTGCGCACCTATAAGCAATGCTTGATTATAAATTACACTGTGGAGTCTGTTTCCCACCCAAGGGACTGCTTTGGGACGTCCCACAGTCCTGTGTCCCCCAATGAGACGAAGGAGAAATACGGATTTTTGTGTTACTCACCGTAAAAGCCTTTTCTCCGAGACGCTCATTGGGGGACACAGCACCCTCCCTAAGAGCCGGCTGGCTTTGTTTTGAGTTAACTCTATTCTCTGTTAAGTCTGTATCAGCAGTTTATTCTTCTAGATATACTGTATCTGTGTTAACTCTGATTTATTTTTTAGCCTCCTACTGCTTTTTGCACTAAACTGGGTTTGCCTGCGGCCAGTGCTGAGGTGTATACGGCGGAGGAGGAGCTAACCTTTTTTATGTTTACTTAGTGTCAGCCTCCTAGCGGCAGTAGCATACACCCACAGTCCTGTGTCCCCCAATGAGCGTCTCGGAGAAAAGGATTTTACGGTGAGTAACACAAAAATCCGTATATCTTTTCCCCCTTTTATGTGATGTTTTTACACCTGATGTATTTCTAAGTCCTGACTCCAGGTGTAATGTCAGTAGTTCACTGTTAAGGCAGATGCAGCTGTCAATCACATCACTTCTATCGAGGGTAGAGTGAAGGTCAGATACGCCTTGAGACCTTCCACTGCTCCCGGCTACTTTAGGCCCCATATTCACGGCTTATTTAAGCCCCAGGGGAAGCATTTCTGTCATGTTTGAACTGGAAACCTTCACGTCTTTATGTGTAGGTTTTTTTTAATGAAAAATATTGCTTAGAATTGGCCCGTGTTATGTTCTTTACTGATATTTCCTGTCTTAACGGAACTAAAAAATGTAAAATGTTGGCATCTTATGTAAGTGTTGCTAATATTGCCACTTATGTCAAATTCCCAGTTTCTTAAACAGAACTGTCAGATACATCCGTATTCATCATAGCAAGCGTTACCGTCATGAATAAGTGAGGAAAGCCACAGTCAGCCTATCCATGTCCCGAAAGGTTGATAATGCTACTGCCAGCCGGGTAGATGAGGGAAGGGGGGGACAATGCTGCTGCCAGAGAGGGGTAGATGAGGTAAGGGGGGACAATGCTGCTGCCAGAGGGGTAGATGAGGTAAAGGGGGACAATGCTGCTGCCAGCCGGGTAGACGAGGGAAGACGGGCAATGCTGCTGCCAGCCGGGTAGGCGAGGGAAGGAGGACAGTGTTGCTTCCAGCTGGGTAGGCGAAGGAAGGAGAGTAATGCTGCTTCCAGCCGAGTAGGCGAGGGAAGGGGGACAGTGCTGTTGCCAGCCGGGTAGGCGAAGGTAGGGGACAGTGCTGCTGCCAGCTGGGAAAGCATACTTAGAGGGGCGATGCTGACGCCAGTGATTTTGCTCTGTTTTTGGTGTAAAGCCCCCGTCTCACATAGCGAGATCGCTGCTGAGTCACAAGTTTTGTGACTCAACAGCGATCTCCCCAACAATATCGCTGTGTGCGACATTCAGCGACGATCAGCCTCCCCTGCTGGGTATCGCTGATCGTCGCTGAATGTCCTGGACATTTTTTTGATCGTTGGTCTCCCGCTGGCCAGCGCTCATCGCTGCGTGTGGCAAGCAGGAGACCAGCGAGCTGGAGCTGGTAACCAAGGTAAACATCGGGTTCCTAGGCGCTGGGCGGTGCCTAGAAACCCGATGTGTACGTTAGATATCAGCGCGCTGGTGCAGGGGAGCTGGTAACCAAGGTACACAGCGGGTTTCTAAGCGCCGCGCGGTGCCTTGAAACCCGATGTGTACCTTGGTTACCAGCTCCCTGCACAAGCGCGCTGGTTTCTAACGTACACTGCGGGTAACTAAGCGACGTGCGTCGCTTGTTACCCGCATAGTCGCTGTCCTGATCGCTGCTGAGATCTGCCTGTTTGGCAGCTCAGCAGCAATCATATAGCGACACACCAATGATCCTGACAAGTTCATATCGTTGTCGGGATCGCTGGTGTGTTGCTATGTGTGACAGGGCCCTAAGAGTATCATTATTATTATTATTTATTATAGCGCCATTTAATCCATGGCGCTTTACATGTGAGGTGGGGTATACATAATAAATACAAGTACAGTAATCTTAGACAATACAGGTCACGACTGGTACAGGATGAGAGGACCCTGCCCACGAGGGCTCACAGTCTACAGAGGATGGGTGAGGATACAGTAGGTGAGGGTAGAGCTGGTCGTGCAGCGGTTTGGTGGATCGGTGGTTACTGCAGGTTGTAGGCTTGTCCGAAGAGGTAGGTCTTCAGGTTCTTTTTGAAGGTTTCCATGGTAGGCGAGAGTCTGATGTGTTGGGGTAGAGAGTTCCAGAGTAGGGGGGATGCGCGGGAGAAATCTTGTATGCGATTGTGGGAAGAGGAGATAAGAGGGGAGTAGAGAAGGAGATCTTGTGAGGATCGGAGGTTGCGTGCAGGTAGGTACCGGGAGACGAGATCACAGATGTGTGGAGGACACAGGTTGTGGATGGCTTTGTATGTCATGATTAGGGTTTTGAATTGGAGTCTTTGTGTAATGGGGAGCCAGTGCAGGGATTGACAGAGGGGAGAGGCCGGGGAATGGCGGGAGACAGGTGGATTAGTCGGGCAACAGAGTTTAGAATAGATTGGAGGGGTGTAAGAGTGTTAGAGAGCCACAGAGCAGGAGGTTGCAGTAGTGGAGGCGGGAGATGATGAGGGCATGGACTAGGATTTTTGCAGATTCTTGGTTGAGGAATGTACGGATACGTGAGATATTTTTGAGTTGAAGTCGGCAAGGAGGTGGAGAGGGCTTGGATATGTGGTTTAAAAGAGAGATCAGTGTCAAGGATAACCCCGAGGCAGCGAGCTTGTGGGACTGGAGAGAGTGGGCAGTCGTTTACATTAATTGATAGGTCCATTGGAGGGGTTGTGTGAGATGGGGGGAAAGATGATCAATTCTGTTTTGTCCATATTAAGCATTAAGGTACTGCCACACTACACAATCCCGCTAGCGATCTCGTTAGCGTCGCATACTAATGAGATCGCTAGCGGGATTGTTTCTATATCGCTAGTAGCTACCTAACTTAGCGATGTCGTTAAGGACGCTATCGCGGTTAGCGATCTCCTTAACGACTTTAGCGGTACAAAAGTACCGCTAAATCGCTAAGAAAAGGTGCTACACTTAGCGATTATACTTACCCAGCGGGAGCGCCGGCGATAAAATAGGGTCCGGAACGATTCCAGCGACGAGCGAGATCACAGCAGGAAGCTCGTCGCTGGCAGCTGCCGCACACAACAACATCGCTAACGGGATCGCTAAATAGTGACGTTTTTTAGCGATCCCGTTAGCGATGTTGTTTAGTGTGGCATACCCTTTAGGAATCTAGCGGAGAAAAAGGATGAAATAGCGGACAGACATTGAGGGATTCTGTTTAGTAGGGAGGTGATATCTGGTCCAGAGATGTAGATCTGTGTGTCATCAGCATAGAGGTGATCATCCATAGTCATTGTTTATGGACCATAATCTAACCAGATCCTCCATTGGCATTTCCCATCCTGCATCTGGTGGGGGGGTTATGGGTGCCTTTGTTCCTCTCTGTAGGAGTCTCCAGCCTCCTGTTTCTCTTACCTTCTGAAGATGTTATAGATGTGGGCAGTGTGGACATGTGAAAGCCATGTGCTCAGGTTGTCGATGGAGGAGTGACGGAGCACTAAATTGGACTGTCCGTTATTTTCTCCTTCGTCTCATTGGGGGACACAGGACTGTGGGTGTATGCTACTGCCACTAGGAGGCTGACACTAAGTAAACATAAAAAAAGGTTAGCTCCTCCTCCGCCGTATACACCTCAGCACTGGCCGCAGGCAAACCCAGTTCATGCTTAGTGTCTGATGGAGGCACACGTCTGGTTTCTTCCAGACCATTTTTTTTTTTTCTCTCTATTTTCCCACGAAGATTTGACAGGGGCGACGGACCCTTTTGAAGGGGTCGATCTCCCCAAACCACCAACGGGCGAGCACGTGGAGTAAAGCCTCCACGTATCCTCTCCCGCGACGTGGGACACGAATGCCGGACTCAGCCCTGACCACCCTAAGGTATTGAAACCCTAGGCTGTACAGAGGCAGAAAATAGTCCGTGCGGCCCCCACTGCACCACCAAGGCAAGACCGCGGTGCTGCAAGGAGGCGGATGGTCCCTCTCCTCCACCCCTGAAGGGGTGATGGAGTTAGGGTGCCTGCACCATCCTCACCCCCTTTTTTTCTGGGAAGCCCCTCTCTAACCACTGCGGCTGAGAGACGCTGGGACCTTTTTTGGGAGAAAAGCCTACATATGCTCCAGTGGATCACGGCTGGGAACCCACCTTTAATCCAGGATCGTCGGTCGTGGAAGAGTTGGAGCAAAGGGAAAGCGGTCCGGTGTTTTCAGGAGCAGCTCCAAGGCAAAAGCGGGCAAGTCCATGGCTGAGTTCCCCATACCCCTCCCCCCGTATCCGGCGGCCTGCTCTCCGACACAGGGGCGGCCGCCGCTAAAAATTTACCTCCCGGCTTCATGCCGGCGCTAGGCCGCGGGCGGAAATCTAGCCCCCGGCTTTTGCCGAGGGTCAGGCAACGCGAGGGGTAATTCGGGAGGAGCGCGTTCTCGGGCTCCTCCCCCCAGCAGCGGCACTTCCGGCGGGCCCGCCCCCCTGATCCCGAGCGGCCGCCGCCGAAAATTTAGGCCGCGGCTTCGGCCAGCGCTAGGCCGCGGCCTGAAATTTAGCCCCCGGCTTCGGCCGGAGACTAGGCCGCGGCTGGAAATCAGGTCCCCGGCTTCTGCCGGCGCTAGGCCGCGCCCTGCGACCCCTCCCCCTAGGGCTCGGCTATTTAGGAACGCCTCCCTGAAAGGGGAGCGCGTTTTTTTGGAAGTCTGGAGCTTCCGTCTTCCTTTTTACGCCACACGGTCCAGCAAGTGAGGTGAAAAATCATTAAAGGACGTTCGGGGAACAGGACTGGGGTAAGTGCTACTACCTCCAGAGCCTGGTTGCTCCGTTTTTTGCTGCGCTCCGCACCGCTACTACCCGCACCGCCACATCCAAATTATTCTGACAGGAGGAAATCTGTGACAGATCCAGTATGTCCAGAAGGGCTAAGACCCACACGGTGTTTTATATTGCATGCATTGCCTGTAGATCCCCTTTTCCGCACGCCCAGACTAATCGGGTCTGCGAAGCCTGTGACTCCGAACGGGCTCAGGAGTCCTTACCTATAACCGAGCCTAGTGCGTCAGGTCCTCCGGAATGGGCCTTGTCTCTTTCTCAATCTGTGGCGTCATTAACCAGAGCAATCGAGTCCCTTCAAGCTCCCGATAGGAGCAGGGACAGTGGTTCACCCGGCTTCACTACGCCTCAGGAACCTCCGGCCTGCAGGGGCCGCGCTCTTACCAGGCAGACGCATGGGAAGCGAACCCATACTGCGTCGCCTATGCCGTCCGGGGCCTCGGCATCCTTTAGCTCAGTTTCTCGCTTTCCCTCTCCTTTGGAGGCAAGTGATCAGTATTCAGATTCTGATTCTGAAGGGTCCCTCAATCTAGAGGCACCGTATTGTCAGGAGACAATTGACAGTCTGATTGAAGCTGTCAATCAATCCCTGGGGATAGAGGATGAATCCACCTTGGCCTCTGGTCATAAGGTGTCTTTCAAACGAGCCAGACAAACTCATAAGGTTTTTGGTGCTCATCCTGAGTTTGAGGAGCTGGTGCAGCGCCACCGAGAAAAACCGGACAAGCGCTTTGCAGGACAAAAGGCCCTTAATACCAGATATCCTTTTGCTCCCGAACTTCTGAAAGTGTGGGCAGAATCTCCTACAGTCGATCCTCCTGTATCGCGTTTAGCGTCTAAAACGCTTCTCTCCCTTCCTAACGGTTCCTCGATCAAGGATCCAACGGATCGTCTGGTTGAAAGTTTGGCCCGCTCAGTGTTTGAGGCATCAGGCTCTGCACTCTCTCCTTCTTTTGCAGCGACTTGGGTTGCTAAGGCCATGATATCTTGGTCGGAGTCTCTAAATAGAGCCCTTCACGGTATAGAGGTGCCTTCTGAGGTAACGGAAATCTCCAATCAGATAGCTCTTGCAGGAGATTTTTTAATCAACGCTTCTATGGATGCGGCAAATTGCGCGGCATTAGCTGCAGCTAATGCGATTGCTACCAGGAGAGCTTTGTGGTTGAGAACTTGGCGAGCGGATTCAACCTCAAAGAAATCACTTACGTCCTTACCCTATCAGAGCGGCCGATTATTTGGCGAGAAGTTGGATCAGCTCATATCTGATGCGATGGGAGGAAAGAGCAGTTTCCTTCCTCAGCAGAGGATTAGACAGCCTTTTCGCCGACAGCTTCAGCCTCGCTTTAGGGCCTTTCGTAACCCAGGTTGGGCCGCGCCAGCCACCTCCAGCGGCTCAGGTCGACCTAATCAGGCCAGAGATCGCCAAGTCTCCTACAAGACCAACCCTTTGGGAAGAATGCGATCTCAACAGCCAAGATCTAGAGGGTCTAAATCCCAAAGATATTCGGATAAATGACTGGAGGCAGAATCCGGTCAATTTATCCAGAGTAGGCGGCCGCTTACTCTGGTTTCGCCCCACTTGGCTATCAATTACTCACGACAAGTGGGTCAGGGAGTTAGTTTCCTCGGGGTACAAAATAGAATTCATCAATCGTCCGTCAAATCGATTTTTTTCCTTCGCGTCTTCCCAGAAAAGAATCCCGTGTTCACGCCTTATTCAAGGCGGTCGAATCTCTTCGGCGCAGCGGGGTCATTGTTCCTGTTCCAGAGGTCGAAAGGGGTCTGGGGTTTTACTCCAATCTGTTCATAGTACCCAAGAAGGACGGCTCTGTCAGACCCATTTTGGACCTAAAACGACTAAATCAATTTGTCAGAATTCGACGGTTTCGAATGGAGTCTCTCCGATCGGTTATTGCAGCCATGGAAAAGGGGGAATTTCTAGCATCAATAGACATTCAGGATGCCTATCTCCACATCCCCATATTTCCTCCTCATCAGAGGTTTCTTCGGTTTGCCATCGGCAACCTTCACTTCCAGTTCACAGCCTTGCCGTTCGGACTAGCCACAGCCCCCAGGGTGTTCACAAAGGTTATGGCTGCCGTTGTGTCCATTCTGCACTCCCGGGGGATAGTCATTTTGCCATATTTGGACGATCTTCTCATCAAGGGTCCGTCCTATCAGGCTTGCGAGAAGAGTGTCAGCATTACGCTAGACACCCTTGCTCGCCTGGGGTGGCTGGTGAATCTAAAGAAATCGTCTCCCGTGCCATCTCAAAGGATCACCTTTTTAGGAATGATTTTCAACACTGCTCAAGGGTTGATAACTCTTCCTCAGGAGAAGGCTCTAGTTCTCCGTCAGGAGGTACGGATCCTTCGCCAACCAATACCTCACACCATCTGGTTTTGTATGAGGGTCCTAGGAAGGATGGTGGCAGCGATCGAAGCCATTCCATTTGCCCAGTTCCATCTCCGCTCCCTTCAGCATGCTCTCTTGGCAGTATGGAACGGGAGCCCTTACTCGCTCAATTTTCAGTGCCGTCTTTCCCGGCAGGTCAAACAGACGCTTTCGTGGTGGACAAGGGACATCACTCTTCGCCAGGGGCGATATTTTCCTCCAGTCCATTGGCTGATAGTCACAACGGACGCCAGCCTTCTCGGATGGGGAGCAGTGTTTCGTCACTATACAGCTCAGGGGACTTGGTGTCGGCAGGAAGCGACCCTCCCAATCAATATTTTGGAGATCCGAGCTGTTCGGCTGGCTCTGAGGCGTTTTTCACCATCATTTGGCGGGCTGCCCTGTCCGAATACAATCGGACAATGCCACAGCGGTGGCATACATAAATCATCAGGGGGGTACCCGCAGCAGGGCAGCCATGCGCGAGGTAGGACACATTCTATCCTGGGCAGAAAGAAATCACTCTGTGATATCAGCGGTCCACATTCCAGGCGAGGAGAACTGGGCAGCGGATTTTCTCAGCCGTCAGGGGATAGCGTCAGGGGAATGGTTGCTACATCCCGAGGTATTCCAGCAGATATGCCTACGTTGGGGAACCCCAGATGTGGACCTGATGGCCTCCAGGATAAACGCCAAGGTGCCCAACTTTGTCTCCCGGTACCGAGATCCGCAGGCAATTGCAGTGGATGCCCTGGTTCTACCATGGAATCAGTTTCATCTTCTATACTTGTTTCCACCAATGACTCTGCTCCCAAGGGTGATCAGGAAGATCAGGTTAGAGGGGGTACCAGCGATATTGATCGCTCCGGATTGGCCGCGTCGCTCATGGTACGCAGAGCTGGTAAAGCTGCTCAGCGACGCACCCTGGCGTCTGCCAGAACGCGTGGATCTTCTCTCCCAGGGCCCAGTTTACCACCAGAACTTAGCGGTCCTGTGTTTGACGGCCTGGCCGTTGAATCTTGGATTCTGACTAGGGCTGGATTCTCCAAAAAGGTCGCCGCCACAATGGCTAGCGCCAGAAAACCCACCTCGGCTCGTATCTACCACGGTACTTGGAAGGTCTTTTTTACATGGTGCAGGGAACATGTTTATTCCCCACTTCACTTTTCAATCCCCAACATTCTGTCTTTTCTCCAAGCAGGCTTAGATTCAGGCTTAGCACCAAGTACTCTTAGGCGTCAAATATCGGGCTTGTCGGTTCTTTTTCAGCGAAGGATCGCATCTAATTTACAGGTCAAGACCTTTATTCAGGGGGTTGTCCATATAGTGCCCCCCTACAAGGCTCCCTTAGATGTTTGGGATCTCAATCTTGTTCTGGGAGTTCTGCAAGAATCTCCTTTTGAGCCTCTTCAGGAGGTTTCCCTGACATACCTTTCCTGGAAGGTGGTATTTTTAGTGGCCATAACATCCATAAGGCGGGTTTCGGAGCTGGCAGCACTATCCTGCCGAGCTCCGTACTTACTTTTCCACCGTGATAAGGTAGTGCTTAGGCCAGCACCTCCTTTTTTGCCTAAAGTCGTGTCCTCATTTCACATCAATGAGGACATTGTTTTGCCCTCATTTTGCCCAGCTCCGACGCACCGGGTAGAAAAAGCTCTCCATACGCTGGATCTGGTGAGAGCACTCAGGAGATATGTATCTCGGACGGCATCCTTTAGGCAGACGGACACGCTGTTTATCCTCCCTGAGGGTCGCAGGAAGGGACTCGCTGCGTCTAGGTCAACTTTAGCTAGATGGATACGGGTAACCATTCAAGAGGCCTACCGCATCAGAGGCGCGGTGGTTCCCGCAGGAATCAGGGCTCACTCCACCAGAGCAGTGGGTGCTTCCTGGGCTCTTCGGCATCAGGCTTCGGCGGAACAGGTTTGTAAGGCGGCAACCTGGTCCAGTTTGCATACTTTTTCAAAACATTATAATGTCCATACTCAGGCGTCAGCGGATGCTAGCCTGGGTAGAAGGATTCTTCAGGGCACGGTAGCGCACCTATGAGCAATGCCTATGTATAATTGCACTGTGGAGTCAGTTTCCCACCCAAGTGGACTGCTTTGGGACGTCCCACAGTCCTGTGTCCCCCAATGAGACGAAGGAGAAATACGGATTTTTGTGTTACTCACCGTAAAATCCTTTTCTCCGAGACGCTCATTGGGGGACACAGCACCCTCCCTTATAGCCGGATGGCTTTGCTTTCTAAGCTAATTTTGTTTGCTTGGGTCTATATCAGTAGATTTACTTCTGGATATATTGTACCTGTATTAACACTGATTTTTGTTTTAGCCTCCTACTGCTTTTTGCACTAAACTGGGTTTGCCTGCGGCCAGTGCTGAGGTGTATACGGCGGAGGAGGAGCTAACCTTTTTTTATGTTTACTTAGTGTCAGCCTCCTAGTGGCAGTAGCATACACCCACAGTCCTGTGTCCCCCAATGAGCGTCTCGGAGAAAAGGATTTTACGGTGAGTAACACAAAAATCCGTATTTCAGAGCACTTCAGTGGAGAAAAAGAGGTCATCGTTCTGACATGACTGGTCTGTTCCGCCACTAGGGGTTTATGCAGTGCGGATCACCAGTCACAAGTTCATTTTGATCATCAAAGAAAGCACTTACAGGAGGACGTGCTGGACAGCCAGAGTGGTGTTGGCTTTTGTGATATCTGAGCCTTTCTCACCATAGCAGATCCCTGGCTGATTCGGTCAGAGGCAATGCAGCAGGATCAAGGAATTACCATTGCCTTAGCTGGGGGGGGGGGGCACATAATTGAATAGTGTAGAGCTGAGTTTTGGGGCCAAGTAATGCGTGGTTGGGGTTATGAATGGCCTGCAGCAGATATCCCATCTAATCTCCTAAGAGAATATACTATAGACTATACCTATTTGTGGCTGCGGTAACCGAAGATTAAGCCAAGGGTGAGGCCAACATCAAGCCTGGCCATGCTCTCCTACAAATTTAGTATACAATACCGAATAAAGAGCCAACATCAAAATGGTGCTGGATTTTCCTGGCTGGAGGAGCCATGAATCTTGTCACCTGTGTCTATGTGTACATAACAGGTGACCTGTTGAAATCACTTGTCTGTGTGCACTTTGAGGGGGGATGGGATGTAACAGTATAGTCCATGGTCTATCTTCATTGACCATACCCTCCTCCCATTGGCAGTTCCTGATTTGCATCTGGATGGGGTGTTTTGTCTGTGCCTTTATTCCTCTCTGTAAGGGGCTTCCCAGATACACAACCCTGCATACTGGCTGGAAACAACACTCCATTGTTTTATATGCAAATTGATTCTTCACAGAGGAACTTTAATGGCACCTACTGGAAGTAGCAATCCAAAAACTCACTATGGACTATTTAAGGAGACTTGCAACATGATTTTGGATAAAAGCCAAACCAGATGCTCTGTTTGCAGACACATGTTTCAGGGAATTTACCCCTCCTCAGTGCAAAGCAAGAGATCTGATTTTGCTGTATGCGAGAGACTTTTTACTGGGGTTTTCTAAGGACCACTGTGGGCTATTTGCCTTGGCGTCTGATTACCAAGTGCCCCCCCTCCCCCATATTTTTGATCCTTTTGCTGTATTGGACTATTGTGCATGATGGCAATATTTTGTAAATTATTCTCCAGGCGCCGTAATAAAGCGTCTGCGTGCTAATCCACCATCCCTGTGTGCTCTGTCACACATCCCATCACATCTGGCACTGCTAGGGGAGAGTAGCAGCGCGCGTCGCGGTAGTAGTAGTGCGCCCTTAATGAGTAATCTATGCCGAACATGGTAGTACTTGGTTGGTGCTGCACAATAGCATTCCATGGTGAGACGCTGCCATCACCTTGGATTTTCTGTCGTGGCTGAGTAGAGGATCTTTGAGAAGCCCGTGGGCTAAACGCTGTGTCTTTAGACAGTCTGTTCAGTGCTGCAGTCGTGTTTTGCATCAGTTTTATCTTGGGAGCGAAGCAGAAAGTCCAAGTGCACTGAGGCTTCGGTGAAGAGCGTCTCGCAAAGACAGGCAGCATTTAAATCCCAATCTTGTCATTTGACAAAGCGCAGCCTTCCCGCTGCGTGGTGTAAAATAATAGTTATGCTGTATCCATGCGAGAATTATCTTCCATGAAGGCGTGCCACACACGGGCACAGACGATTATCTTGTCCCTGCGTGTGTCCTGAGTAGTGTTGAGCGATACGATACTGCAAATATCGGGTATCGGCCGATATTAGCTGTATCGGGCTTTCGATTCCGAATACCGATATTTTCGTCATATCGAATACCTGAATCGGATTTGTCACTGTCACTGTGAGTGTCCGTCGGTCGGGTCTGTCAGGAGTCAGCGGCACTTACCTGGCAGAAGATCTCTGGCGGTCACGTCCTGGACTGCTTGATGGCCGCCATTATCTTCTCCCTGGCGGTCACATGCAGTTTTTCGCGATAACTGCAGTGACTGCAGGGTAATCCCGGCCGTAAACCAGTCCGATGACGTCACCGCCGGGGAAGCAGGTAATCAGCTGTGCTGCGCCGGGATGACAGGCTCTGCCTGTCATTCTGATGTAGCAGAGCTGGATCGTCGTGGGACACTCGTTACTATGGACTGCGTCGGTCAGGTGGTATACTTTTTTTTTTCATTTTTTTACAGGAGATCGATGGCGTCGCAGGATGAGACTGTAATAAAAGTAATGAAAACTGTGTTTTTTTTTTCTTTTTTTATTAAATTAAAAAACTTTTTTATGAACATTCACCCGTCCGGGTACATCAACAATTTAACTATTTACATACAGGGACCCTGTCCGGGTTATTTATAATTCTTTGGCAGGGGTGTTCCAGGTACCACCTGGTACTCTTCTGATGCTTGCCAAACATCCGAGACACCAAGGACCACCAGGACCTGATGACGTCGTGTGGTCTGTACAGTCAAGTCGTGACCCGCTATCTGGGTCTGGAACCCTATGTCCCGGACTGAACGAACCCCAGTGGGCCTAACAGGCGCCGGGTACGGGCCAGCTATACTTATCATGTCCATAGCTGGGGCTGCTGAGGAGACCACTGAGGGAGGCTGGGGAGATTTACGGCGTGGGGTGGGCACTTTTGCAGAGGCCTGGATGTGGGAGGCTGAAGGCTCCGAGGGTCTCACAGGTTCCTGACACTCTGGGGAGTAGGGGTCGCACCTGGTAACATTTAGGGCGTACCATCCATTGTAACCCCAGTGTCGGGTGTAAGTCACCAAGTCTCCTGGCAACAGGTCCCTCCCCGGGTGTCCTTCTGGGAGGTGAGCCTCCACGTCCCGCCGGTTCACAAAAACTTCTAAATAAAGTCCAGGCTCCTGGATGAAGCCCCAACCACCTTTCAATTTAAAGCTCCGTACTGCACCCTTACGCCGCGGCTCCCACAGGGTTCCTTTATCTTTTCTCATCCGGTCCTTATCTGCCCGGTCCTTCTCCAGGTTACGTTGCCGAAGCTTTTGGGTTTCTCGCTGCTCCCTTTGTCGCTCTGCTTCCCGCTCCCAACGTCTCCACTCTTCCTCCTGACGCCGGTTGTAATTCTCCTCCACCAGCTGCTCCATGTCTCCACCATCAAACTGCAGCTTACAGTGTCCGGTTTGCGGCAGCTCTCCTGGCGCCCCCCAGTCCTGGCGGCGCTCACCTGCGGAGGAAGCAGCCGGCTCTGGAACAGATGACAGTCGGGGTTCCGGTACAGGCAGGTAGTGCTCTGGTGCCTGCACGGCCTCCTCCATGAGGACGGGTGTCGCTTCTTCTGTCTCAGCGACGGGGGCAGACAGCGGGATCTGGGGTGCTGCCGGTGCAGAGTTTTTTGCAGGAACGGGTGCCTCCACTGCGACAACGTCAACCGGATCACATTGCAAGGGACTCCTCTACTAGAACGGGTGCCTCACCTTCCGGTACAGACACTTCAGGTAAGAGGGATTGGCGCCGCTCCAAGTTTAGTTTTAGGGCACGCCAGCTGGCTTCCATCCTGGCGACCTCCTCCCGGTGCCGGGCCAGGCCTCTTAGGGTATCCTCCGCTTCTTGCAGCGTAGGAGGGTTTCCAGGCCGGGTGCCCAACGGTGGTTCCGTGGCGATGGGTCGCTTCCGTGGGGGGAGAGCTCTGACTGCTTCATCCCTTCACACTTCTGCTTGTGTCCATTAGCCATCTCTGCCAAGTCACATGTGTCATTAGCATCTGGAGAGGGCCCCTCTTTGTAGGGAGCCGGGACCTTCGTGTTAGTTTCCGCACACTGAGGAGGATGAGGAGGCGGAACTGAAGAGCTGTGGGGCACGATCTTACATTGCAGTACCATTTACAGTGGTCGGCCATCGTTTTCGCGCCACTGAGTGAGTGTACACCCACGAAGAGCACGCCCTTCTTCTTCACCAGTGCCTCGTCGTGACGCAGATATGGCTGAAAAATGGCAAATACATTCTCTGTTGATTTTAGCAATTCTCAAGCACAAAACCAGTTAAATTCAGGCACACAGGACTCGCTTATAGCGAGCTACAGAATCCTGTTCGTGACGCCCAAGTTGAGTAGCACAGAGCCAGAGGTTTTGGGGGTACTCGGCACCGAGCCCGTCGACTTCTATGGGGTATGTCACGGCTTTACAATCAGAGTCTATTTTACTATGTAGAAGTGTATAAACTATAAATATATGTATATATATATGTCACAATGACATGTGTTTTATATATATATATATATATATATATATATATATATATGTATTTATGTGTGTATATTTTGTGTTTACAACGAAAGAAAGGGTTTTTTTTGTTGCGATATTTTGTTCCCATAGACTTACATGGGACTTCCGGTATCAGAATCGGATATCGACGATATTTAGTGATATCGGCGATACCATTTCGATACGATATTTTTAGATATCGAGCAGTATCGCTCAACACTAGTCCTGAGTGCACTGTGAATAGCCGGGTACCAGCAGTAGGTAATGGCCACTATATTTATTGTATCTTCATGAATACAAAGTCCGTGCTTAGCTGCCCTTTTCTTTATAAGAGCCGGTTACCACCAGAGTCCTTGACGGGAGCTCTCAGAGAATATCTGCTATGAAATCTGAATATCTAATGCAGAAACTGACATTAATGCAGTAAAACAAAGTACGATGTGTTCGGCAAAGCGTGCGATATTCCCCCAGGCCACGCTGCTAGAATACCACGCCAGGCTTCACTTTGGACAAAGACTTGTTTGAAGCGAAGCATCTAGTATGGATCAAGCTGAGCGCGACATCTGTGGGTCTCCATGCCGGGATCAGTATTTTCTGTGACTTTTATGCCACCAAAACTATACTTCATCTCATATCATTTATTGCTTACAAGACTAGATTTAAAGGGGATGTCCAAAACTAAATTAGTTCTTCCTACCAACACATAATTTTATCAGAAAATGACAAGCTTTAAATAGAATTAAATGTTCAATGTATTTTTTTTTAACTTTTTTTTTTTTCAGATCACTATATTTGAATTTTTTATTTTTTTTTGCAATTTTCCTGCCGGCCTTTAGGCTTTTTTTTTTTTTTTTATATTTCTTCTTTGCTTGGACATTAGTGACTCATACCTAATTTATGTATAAGTTGAGCATGCTTTAATCTGTGCGAAGTGTGCAGGGAGAGGGAGGAGGTGAGCTGTGACATCACTTAATTAAGGGGGGATGCAGTAATAACTACTGTATACAGAGATCTGTCATTCTGTCTATGATAATGAGACTGCTGTCTACTTGTAAACATTTTACAGGGAGAAACTAGAAAACAGTACTGACTGCCTGTACACATTTTACAGGGAGAAACAAGGAAGCGGTACTATCTGCCTTTACACATTTTACTGGAAGAAACAAGGAAGCAGTACTATCTGCCTGTACACATTTTACAGGGAGAAACAAGGACGCAGTACTGTCTGCCTGTACACATTTTACAGGGAGAAACAAGGATGCAGTACTATCTGCCTCTACACATTTTACAGGGAGAAACAAGGAAGCAGTACTGACTGCCTGTACACATTTTACTGGGAGAAACAGGGAGGCAGTACTATCTGCATTTAAACATTTTACTGGGAGAAACAAGGAAGCAGTACTATCTGCCTGCACACACATTACTGGGAGAAACAAGGAAGCAGTACTGTCTGCCTGTACACATTTTACTGGGAGAAACAAGGAAGCAGTACTGTCTGCCTGTACACATTTTACTGGGAGAAACAAGGAAGCAGTACTGTCTGCCTGTACACATTTTACTGGGAGAAACAAGGAAGCGGTTCTGTCTGCCTGTACACATTTTACTGGGAGAAACAAGGAAGCAGTACTGTCTGCCTGTACACATTTTACTGGGAGAAACAAGGAAGCAGTACTGTCTGCCTGTACACATTTTACTGGGAGAAACAAGGAAGCAGTAGTGTCTGCCTGTACACATTTTAACAGGAGAGTGAAACAAGGGAACAAGTACTGTCTGCCTGTACACATTTTTGCAGGGAGAAACAAAGATGCAGGACGGTTTGTCTACTCTATAGAGAGAGACAAGGAAGCACTTCCAGTTACAGGGAGAGAATGTAAAGCCATTTCTGGGCCTTTATCATTTTCAGGTATGTAGAAGAAGGCATTTGCTTACATAGAGAGGGAAAGACAGGGACACAGCACTGTCTGTTCTTATACCCTGGTGGGTCAGTTTGCGGCCATAGCAGCTGGCGCTAAGCTTTGGTTCCAGCCCCTGTAATTCCGCATTATTCTTTTTAAAAAATAGTAAAAAAATTCACCGTTGACACGTTTTAGTTTGGCACCATTTCTTCATAGAGATCACTTGCTGGTCTTCGCTCTGTACTTTCTGTTGAGCACGGATTCTGTTCGCAGACTGGCTTCCTCCGCCATCTCGGTGACATGTTGGTGATGAATGAAGGATGCGATGTGTCTGCCGATCTCGCTGCAGCTTGAATTCTTTTTGAGTTTTATGAATGTAAACGTTTGTTGAAGCTGTCACTTGCCAGCCCCGTCAGGTCAGCCCCGTGCCTGCTGATTCCTGCGTACTTTGTCTCAGCGGCAAAGCGTAAGATGTGTTAGGACAAAGGAGGTGTGACGCTATGTCAGAGAAAATTCGCTAATGATGCAGGTCCCAGGTAATTTGCTTGAACGCTTCTATAAAATTTTTATTTGAAATCTCCATTTTTGCTGACTGTTGCGTTAGATAGACAGTAGCAAGTTTCCACAGTGAAAAGTGGATGGTTGACAGGTACCAATGCCGTGATAATCTCTGCAGATACTGGCTCATCCTGTGCAGTGTATGAGCCTGTGCACGTCGGCTCAGTGGTTAGCACTGTTGCATTGCAGCATTGGGGTTCTGTGTTCAAATCCCACCAAGGACAACATCTGCAAGGAGCCCTTGTGGTTTCTTCTGGGTTCTTTGGTTTCCTCCCACACTACAAAGACATATTGATAGGGAATTTAGTTTGAGTCCCGATGGGGACAGTGATGATGATGTCCGTAAAGTGCTGGCGCTCTATAAGCGAGGAAAGTAAGTCAGCCTGGCCTTATATTTTATGTGAAGTTTGGCCTCTTCCCACTACTCTGTTAGTCGGACCTTTTGATAGCTGTGTCGTCATTCCCCTTACCGATAAGGGTAAAGTTCCCGATCTTCACCTTCATCTCCCCTATTTTATTATAGTCCCGTTCCCCAGTAGCCATTGCAGGTCCCCAGTGTGGACCTTTCAGGAGAGACGCATAATGGCCGTCATTACATTTGTCTTCTGCTTGGAGAGTTGGCGCTAGATGTAGCATCCAAGTCCATGCATTTGACCCAGAGAAGCGGAGCCCGGTCTCAACATACATTAATGGTATGGAGCATGATTAGTAAATGGCAATTTTGTCCACCCAGTGGCTACCAAGGTACTGAGATGCAGGGAAACATTGAGAAAATTGCCTTTTCCCCACAGGTTAAAAAAAAATGAATTTGGCTCTGCTACATCCACACACAGCTCTGCTGCAGCCTTCACATGTCTGCCCTGACTCTGCAAAGCTTTTATGCCTGAAAAGTTTTGGTGTAACGCGAGGATCCGTGGAAATTTTGTGACTTCTGGTGTTCTTGCAGCATTTTGACCAAGCAGGTGGAGCTGGTGTGGGTCGGGTTCGTCAAATTCGTGAGGAGCGGTGGTGTTCCTTGTGTCACAACTCTTACTCCAGTCCCCAACTCCAGTCAGATGCAACTGATTTAATTACAACGCCTACAGCTCTTAATGAATCACGAGCGCCAGACTCCACCACGCCCCTCATCAAGTCCAGCCTGAGCAACGGGGCAATACACCACCACGTGTGAGCGTCCTTCCTGACTTGTGACCGATCATAGGACCCTTGGAGAGGGAGGACCTGCAGCTTCATTGCTGCGCAGTTCCTGTTTGCGTTCTCTCCTGCCCTGCACCGATCGTGCCGATTTATTGTTTGGCTGTAGTAGAGATAACTGTGCTGCTGCTACATACCGTAGTTTTCTCAGTGATCAGAGAAGGCAACGTTTCAACTTTTTCCTTGATCATCGGAAACTGCCTCCAGACTACAAATTGCACACTTCAATTTTTGCAAGTTATTTTTCTAGGTAAAGGGTGCGTCCTGGTCCAAAACCACGGACATTTCTATTTGTAGAACATTTAGACACAATTTAGTTGTGTGACCTGTCACTACTACAGGGGCTGGGCCCGCTTTCTGCGATCTTTCTCATTGTCAGAATCCAGCGCCATGCATTAGGCACACACTGAATGTATAAAACATGAGAAGACTTGGGCTACTTTCACACATCCGTTTTTCGCTGTCCGGCACAATCCGTCCAATATATGAAAAGACGGATCCGGCGTAGATTGTGGAAAAACTGATGCAAGCTCGTTCTGAACTTTTGAACACGGAAAATGGAAAGAGAGAGAGAGATCCGGCAAAAAAACGGACAAAACGCAAGCACATGCGGCGCGATATTTATGTAATATATTTACTTTTGGCATGCTTCAATAGTTTCCATTGGCAATATCTCGATCGGCTCTGCTATATAGAGGTGATAATCAGATCAACTGTATGTAGTAGAATTGCTGACTTGCTATGAGTGCCGACCACTTGACGGCGCTCATAGCAATCCGGCAGTGACAACCATAGAGTTCTCCAGGAGACCTCTGCTTGTCATACCGACCCACCAGTGACCCGTGTTCTCGTGACGGGGGTTTACCAGTCAGAGGATTTTCGGCCCGATGGCCGGAAGCACGCGTTAAACGCCACTGTCAAACTGACAGCGGCATTTAACGAGTTAATAGCCGCAGGTAGATCGCAATTCCACCCGCGACTATTCCGGGCTATTGTAAACAGCTGACATGTCCAGGTTAAGATGTGGGCTCACCGCCGGAGCCCACATCAAAGGGAGGGAAGCGAAGGTCGTGAAGTGGGTAAAACCTCTTGACTTATGCCGTCATCCTACATCCCTCCCCCCTCTGCCGATAAATAAACCGTGAGCCTGGATGATGCATGTTATATGCTGCACATAAAATCTAACCTGATCTAGTTTTAATATACCGTATATACTCGTGTATAAGCCGAGATTTTCAGCACTTTTTTTCGTGCTGAAAATGCCCCCTCGGCTTATACACGAGTCATAGGGCAGAAACCAGCGGGGGAGGGGATTCCGCGGCAGGAGCCGGTGGCTGGGATCATACTCACCCCTCCCCGTGCCATCGCTGAGCGTCCCTGCAATCCTGCGTTCTCCCCTGCTTCCTGCAGCTCTTCAGCACTGAGCGGTGACGTAATACCCGCTCATTAAGGTCATGTAATATGGACGCGACGCCACTCCCATGGGCGTCGCCTCCATATTCATGGCCTTAATGAGCGGTATTACATCACCGCTCAGTGCTGGAGAGAGCTGCAGGAAGACGGGGAGAACGCAGGATTGCAGGGACGCTCAGCGATGGCACGGGAGGGGTGAGTATGATGGGTGAGGACAAGGAGCACGGAACAGGACGGGAGGGGGGGGGACAGGTGACGGAAGCATAGAGGAGGACAGGGGAAGCTGGAGCAGGACGGGGGAAGCATGGAGGAGGACAGGGGGAGAACGGAGGACGGGGAAGCATGGAACAGGACGGGGGGGGAGATCGGTGGACGGGGAAGCGTGGAGGAGGACGGGGGAAGCATAGAGGAGGACTGGGGAGAACGGAGGATGGGGGAAGCATGGAGCAGGACGGGGGGGAGATCGGTGGACGGGGGAAGCGTGGAGGAGTACGGGGGAAGCATGGAGCAGGACAGGGGAGGATGGAGGGCACAGCGGAGGATGGAGCAGGAGGGGGGAGTACAGAAGAGAATGGGGGAGCACAGAGCTGGATAGGGGGGAGCAAGGAGCAGGACGGGGGCAGCACAGAGCAGGAGGGCAGTTTATACACCCGGCTTATACATGAGTCAATAATTTTTCCCAGTTTTTTGTGGCAAAATTTAGGGGGGTCGGCTTATACACGGGTCGGCTTATACACGAGTATATACGGTAATCTAGATAACTTCTTGTTCAGATAGCTTCGGGAAGATACTTGCTAATCCTGTTGGGCCTGCACTGGCAACCTGCTGTTTTGTGTTTCTCTACTGTGTACAGATCTAAAGTGCCCAGAAGAAATGGCATTTTCATCGTGGAGCCATTTATGGCTTGTCATTACTGCCCAAAGGTTGCAGTCGCCTTCTTTGTACCCACTGATGTTATGAATAGATTGCTTCCCCAAAATGTAACGCGGATTGTGCAGATTTTACATTTTGATCCTTTAGGGACACAGCTGTTAAAGTGAGCCTGTCTGCACAAAATGACTGTTCAAACCAAACACAGGCGCCCGGTCCACCAGGGTCTTCTCTGCCATTATCTTGAATGTATCAAGCTATCAAATTTCTGGTCTTCCTCTCCGCCTTCTGTTCTTCCGTCCATGATGTCCTTCTCCGGTGATTGCTCTCTTTTTACGATGTTTCCAAGGTAGGCAAGTCGTAGCTTGGTGATCCTTGCTTCAAGTGACAAGTCTGGCTTGATTTGTTAAAAATTGATTTTTGGTCTTCTTGCCATCCATGGTGTTGATAGTATCCTTCTCCAGCACCACATTTTGAAGGCGCTGATTCTTCTTCTGTCTTGTTTCTTTATCGTCCAGGTTTCGCATCTATATATTACAGAAAAGACCAGACTATGTACAAGTCTTGTCTTTGTCGCCAGTGAAACGTTACTCAATTTGAAGACCTTGTCCAGTGACTTGATTGTTGATTTGGGCTTGTTAGGGTCTCCATTATGATATATATATATATATATTTTTTTTTTTCTTAACGGTTTCCTAAGATGGCAACTTTTATGTCAATGAAGTTTGTAGGCTTTTAGCTGTTACCAATGTTGAGAGAAATACAATCAGGACCCCACGACCCCGATTTGCGTTTTCTTCACTTTCCTTGATTAATTTCCTCTTATTTTTTTTAGTTGCCTCTGCGTTTTGTCTCTTGATCACTTTGCTTATCCTGATGTTTTAAACAGATTCTTGAAATGTGACTTTTACCATTGTCGCAATATTGGTGGGGGCGGAGGAATCTCACTTCAGTCCACCTCTTGCCCCTGGAGTAAGATTTCTGGAGGACTTGAATTTGGCACAATTTTAGATAACCATGCAACTTTTTGAGCTTCTTACAGTTTTTGGTTCTTGAAAGTCGCAAAAACTGGTTAAAGAAAAAAAAAAAACACACAACTTTTTTATTTTTGTACCAAATTTACAAACTGCTATTTTGAAGAATTTGGCACAGAAATAGTCAGCAAATACAAGACAAAAAAATTAACAAAAGTGACTTCAAGAAATGAAGAACCTGGGCCCGTGTTCCTTTTGAGTTAATGTCTGCGCAGTGTTTGCCATGCAGCATGTTGGAGGATGCGCGGAGCTCGTGCTGTGTCGGTGTTATTTGTTCTTGTGCTCTCGGTACAGCTGGATATCCAGCGTCTCTTCTGCATATTTACTTTAGACTTCCGCGTTAATCCTCTTTTATTACACATAGTCCTTCCACCAGTGCTCATCTTCGATAAATGTATTCTTTCTTTTAATGTACAGACATTAGAGTTTTTTTTTCCTTATACAGTTTTGCATCCCGACCTATTAAATTGCAAGTGCCTGTGAATTTTCTGTATCCACCAATAATTGGTAAATTTATCTGGCTAGTGATGTTGATTGGACCACACAGAACCCAAGAATGGTGGTCTGCTTTGGGAATAAGCAAGATGTGCGAGATGTGTATACTCTGTAATTAATGAGGAACAGGTGAGGTTGGGCTTATAAACCATGCACCCACATAGGGAAGTAGACGCCATTATCTACTCTGATGCTTTGGACACAGATGTTACCATGAGCCTCCTGAGGAACTTATATCGTGGGAGGGAAACGCGTCGAGGCGGCATAGGAAGCTAAGTCTTTATTCATTTTCACTTGGCTGAATTTTTTGGATATGTGCTGCTATCTTTCTTGGGAATAGTGCAATAACCGATTTCTGATATGGCTGTGATTAATCTAATCTGTTTGTGAGAATAATTGACAAAGAAGATCTCCCTTCAGCAACTATACCATTGATTTAGAAATATAGGATTGCTAATGAATTTGTGTACCAGATGTGTTTAGCGATCATTTATGGGTCTTGGTAATCACATATAGCATACAGTGCTCAATGGTGTTTTCTTGTTTTTCTTGTTGGCACTCCCTTCATTTTTTGATTTGACTGTCTGGCTTATTTTTATGGCAAAGTGAGTTGAGACCTCCTTTGTTTATAAAATAGGGACAGAGAGGGATAGCCGTCGTGGTACGGGGGCACCATCATAAATTAGGGTGAAAAAGCTCCGTTGATAGGTAGGGAAACATAATAGGGATTTGTAAGTTCCTTTTTTTCCCCAAACCACATACCACTTTAAGCTATCTATCCTCAAAAGAATATCAAAAAACCCCAGTAGTTTTTCGGCGTTTGGCTGGAAATACATTGGGAACCTGAGTGTTCTGATTAAGGGTGATCGCTTTCACCGGTCCAGTACAAGCTGCTGGGGTTGTAGTGTTAATGGCCGCACAAAACCCATTCATACAATAAAAACGTGACACAAATATTTTATTGTATGGCAGAAATGGCTGTGATGTTTATTTAGGGTTACATAAATTAATCAATAAATACTTCAATAAATAAATCCATATAAATTATTAAACTTCCAAACCATAACCAATCCACCCATCACTTGGACTATTTTCCCACAATGAACATCACGACAAATATAATAATAAGGGGGAGGGCGGGAGGGATCTTCTTTTCTTCACTGACGATGACAGGAGCCGACGGGCGACAGCAGGGCTATTTCTATCCATAAAGCAGCCCGCCAAAACCTTCATAAACCAATCAAAACCATTTAGATTTAGGCGCCAAAATCCAGAAAAAAACGGTTTAAGCCTGCTCGTGGTCACCCCACAGCTTACCTGAAGTACCACATTGACATTACACATACAAAATACCTCATTCAATATTCAGGGATTATGCAGCCATGAGTCCCCCCCTTATTACACTCTTTGTATGTAGGGGGGGGGCGCTAACATTATCTACCAGCCTATTAGCGGTTTATTGTTCTTGTGTTTTATACATGATGGTACTATTTTAAAAATAATTTTTTCAATAAGGTATTTATGTATTCGTGTTTATTTTCATGAGCCTGGACCACACAGAACCCAAGAATGGTGGTCTGCTTTGGAAATAAGCAAGCAAAAGTCCAACTTTTCGCTGTATTTAAGCAAATCTCCGGGTATGAGGGTGCCCCTTTCTCACTGCCAAAAGTTTTTAACGGTGCGTCAAGATTTTGTGTGGGTGGAAAAATCTATAAATCAGCGTTGCAGGTTTTCATTTATTAGCGTGCGTAAAGAGCGACTACAAAGAGTCCCCCCAGTTCTCTAGAGAAGTGTTTCCCTAACTCATGTCCACAGTCCCCTGTTTTCAGGATTTCCACAGTATTACACAGGTGAGAGAATTTCTGATGCCTTGATGATACTTCCACCGCCTGACAAACAGTAAGGAAATCCTGAAAACGTGACCTGTTGGGGGCCGTGAGGACTGGAGTTTTGGGAAACATCGAACATTGTTCCTAAACCTGTTTCCGTAAAAGGTCCTCAACACACATTAGATAAGTCAACCAACCATCTAATGTGTGTGGGGGCCTCCCAAATCTCTTCCAACACGTGATGTCTGGGAAGAGAAGGATGGGACCGTTTTATCATAAAATACTCAATCTTTTAGGTTTTTTTTCGCTGTCGTTGGCTTTCTCTCTTCTCCCCGTAGAAGACACATGAATGCTTAGCTGAGCATTCATCCACATGGGGGTCTGACGAATATTTGAGGTGGAAGGAAACCTCTAGCTGGCCTTACATAGCTGTTGGATCCAACAACAACACCATAAACATGCAAAAAATGCCTGGTCGTCTGAAATATTTTCATTTTAGAACATGTGGCGTTGGTGGCCTCCAATGGTGGAGTGATTCTCTTGAAATTTGACTTCTACACCTTTTTATTCAATTTGCATCATAGCCTTCTTTAAGATCAGCCATGTCCATGTGTCTTTTTAGGGCTTTTGGACATCATAGATGGGTTCCCTGCTTGGACAATTGCTATATGATGATGGACATCCTAGGATCAGGGGATAATTAACAAGTATGGATTGTCCAAAGCAGACCGCTGCTATAAACCAGAGGAGGCCAAAGGTGAAAGGTGTAATCATCCTTGGGGGATGCTACGCTGTAAAAGAAAAATGGCACAACATAAGGAGGAAAGAACTTACTGGCCAAAAATAGAAGTAATATGCTGTTCTAACTTTTGTTTTTTTCCTAAAAATATGACCACGTCTAACAACAAAAGTTCTGAACAAAGCCCCAATCACTGCTGGTCACTCCGCCAATATATCGGGGCTTCCAGGCACAAAAAGTCGCAGTGAAAAATTGAAATTGTGTGATTTCCTGCAGTGTTTCTATGTTCAATGATGGCTCTTCCTGACGAGCGTATTATACGGCCATGTGCTGTGCGTGTGCTCCATGGATGTACCAGTGCACATGGCTAAGTTTCCATATGACTAACGGTCTGATTGGGAAAGAAAATGGCAGCAAGCTCTACTCTGGTCTCATTTATGGACCAGACTGGTGCATGTAGATAGCAGTCCGCTCCTGCACCTGTCTGATATTTGGAGGAGCACACGGAGCCCGGCACGCCTGTAGTCTATGCCCTTGACTGATCCGAGTCTTCGTACGGCTGTCTGAACCCAACCTGAAGGCCCTTTATACGTCAGGTGTGGATCATCTGGACCTGCCCATCTGATATGTAGGGGCCTCCTGACCTCACAATGGTTTTAGGAGAGACAAGGATTGGGATGTTGTACTTTTTTAATTACTTTTTAATGGTTGATCCTTTTTGCTTTCTCCTCTGGGGTTTATCACCATCTGTCAGGGGGGAATCTTCTCCGAGCGCTCATGTATGTGGAAAGTGGAGGTTCGCGAGATAACGGAGTTATGGGCCTTCAGTGGGTCGTTGTATCTTGCTTGTATAAGTTGCATGAGTGATTTTAGCCTTTACCGTGAAAAAAAACAAAACAAAAACAATCCAAATGAACCGAAACCTAAAGTTAAGTATATTTCTATTAGATGGTTTAATGATGACCATGTTACTTCCGGGGTCTTTATATTAGGCGGGTTCGATAGTTCACTGTTTTGTAATGGAAGTCTTTTCCTTTTTTTTCTTCTTTTCACTCCAGTAAATAAGTGTAATTACTCGTTTTTCGCTCCATAAAGCATGCCGGAGAAGTGGTGCACGTTTCGGTGGTCCGCCTCGCGGGGACATTTACGTACAACCTTTTACGAGTTCCCTCGGCCGCAGCCTGTCCTCTCCTCGCCTCCTTGTTGTGAGCTATGGCAGTGAATCGGATGAGGGGATTTGGGGGGTTATTTCGTAGGCTGTAGTATTCCCAAGATGGCACCAAATGTGAGCGCAGTTAGCAGTGCATCCAATTACAGCAGCAATTACACTACAAGGACGCGAGGGAGCTGCTGCTTCTCCTGCGAAGACCTGTTCATGTATCGGAATCTGCTTAACGTCTCTTCGGGGGGACCCACAAAGCTGTCGGCTCAGTCTGGGAACTGAAGATTGTGGACTGACTTCTGTTTGCCGTTTGTTTGTATGATAATATTTACCGATGCGATATTCTTTATTTTACCCTTGCATATTTGCTTCACTGAGCATGCAATTACTTCATTGGAGTCTGAGACCCTTCCCTTTTTCGTTTTTGCATTTCTGTTTTTCGCTCCCCTTCTTCCCAGAGCCATAACTTTCTTATTTTTCTGTCAATATGGACATGTGAGGGCTTGATTTTTTGTGGGACGAGTTGTACTTTTAAACGACACCATTGGTTTTACCATATTGTCTACTCAAAAATGGGAAAAAAATTCCAAGTGCGGTGAAATTGCAAAAAAAAGTGCAATTCCACAAGTGTTTTCGATTTTTTTTATTTTTTATTTTTTTTTTTATACCATGTTCACCAAATGCTAAAACTGCTCTGCCATTATGATTCTCCAGGTCATTGATTTCACAGACACCAACATGTTTAGGTTCTTGTTTAAGTGGTGAAAAAAAAAAAATCCCCCCCAAAAAATTTGCACCATTTTCCGATACCCGTAACGTCTCCATTTTTCGTGATCTTGGGTTGGGTGACGGCTTATTTTTTGCGTTCCAATCTGACGCTTTTAATTCTACCATTTCGGTATAGATATGATCTTTTGATTGCCCATGATTGCATTTTGATGCAATGTTTCGGCGATCAAAAAAAGTAATTAAGTAATTCTGGCGTTTTGACTTTTTTTTTCTCACTATACCGTTTAGCGATCAGGTTAATCCTCTTTGTTTTTATTTTTTTTTTTATTTTATTGATGGGAGATTCTGAATGCGGAGATACCAAATGTGTATGTTTGATTTTTTTTTTTTTTTTTATTTTGAATGGGGTGAAAAGGGAGCGATTTAAACTTTTTATATTTTTTTTAATGTTTTTAAAAACATTTTTTTAAAACTTTTGGCATGCTTCAATAGTGTCCATGGGAGACTAGAAGCTGCCATAACCCGATCGGCTCTGCTACATACAGGCGATAATCAGATCACCTGTATGTAGTAGAATACCTCACTTGCTCTGAGCGCCGACCACCGGGCGACGCTCACAGCAAGCCGGCAGTGACAGCCATAGAGGTCTCCAGGAGACCTCTGGTTGTCATACCAACTCATCGGTGACCCGCGATCACATGATAAGTCACTGATGGGCGGATTTGACTCGGCATTTAACGGGTTAATTCGATCACAATTCCACTCGCGGCTGTTCCGGGCGCATGTCAGATATTCAAAACAGCTGACATGTGCCAGGAAAGATGTGGAGTCGCCACCAGAGCCCACATCAAAGGGAGAGAAGCGACCTGCGCAGTACTAGTACGGCAAAGGGGTTAAAGGGTAATTTCTCCTTAGTAGAACATATTCCAGGACTTCTTCATTACACTATAAATCTAAAATTATGGCTGAAAAAAGAATATAAAGGGGTCATGTGGCTCCATGAGTCGAGTATTCGAGTTTGCAGTAGACTTCCCTCCCAAATGTAAAAAAACAAAAAAATAAACAAAAACACAACTCTCTGCGTCAGGCGCAATAGTCTTGAAAGGCTCGGCTCACACATTTTTGTTTTCCCCATCCTCTCCAATGCGTCAGGGGGTCCCGCCTCTTCCAGTACCTTCCTATCTTTAGGTGCTGCTTGAAACCCCACCACTAAGAGCAGGTGTGACCTCCGAGGCCTCTCCGGCTCATAGCTCCTGAAGGTTTGCACTTTTGAAGGTTTGCACTTTTGAAGGTTTGCACTTTTTTGTTTTTTCATCACAATTATTTATTTTTCTCGTTTTATGAGTGAATCATGCAACGTTTCTGGATATTTTGTAGAAATAAGAGGGTTTTCTTAGAAATGGCCTCTCGGGTACATTGTCCCCAGACACGTAACCATATCAGAGATTATTATATCATCTGATCTCCCAACCTTTCTTTTTCTCTCTGCCCGTGTGTTTCTACTGCCGGACTCTTAACATCTGAATGTGAGACTCCAGTAGCATCTAAGTGCCTTACAATTAAGTTATTTTTTTCATAATTTTAATATTTAGGAATAACCATGTCCTGAAAACTGGAGGACTGTTTGACGGTAGTTTTTTTTCTTATGTTTATGGTTATTACATTTATTTTTTTTATTTTTTGTTTTATTTGATTTTGTGCACTCTTTTAATACAGCCCTATAAAGGTAAGTGAATACCTTTAGAGCCTGAAATTTAGATAATTAGATATTATAGGTGGTTTTCTAACCTGTGCCTGTCACTCGGGAGTGCAAGAGATGCGCCTGACCCACGGTTAAAGGGAGTCTGTCATCAAGACTCATGCTCGTGTAGTTCTTTCGAAGACCAGTCTGGCAGAACCTTTACATGACCAGTCCTTTCTTTGTTACCGAGAAATCAGTGTTTGAATTGGTATGAAAATTCGGCTGTAGAGCTTTTTGGAGATCTGAAGCCTCGGTCACACCAGCTCTATTCTCGGCTTGATGCTGCCACCTGTCGCTTCACCGATGGCTCCTTTGCCTTTTTTTTAGTGGAAATATAGCATTGCCACAGCTCATAGCCATAAGGTTTGCTTTGCCTTTGGTTCTGGCTTCTATTTCAGCTTAGTTTTTGTTTTTATTTCTTCTAGTTTATCCTTCGCGGTCTATGTTATGACTGTTTAATAGGATCCAATTATTTCTCCATACGCAGTGATGGGATCCATAGATGGCAACATAAAAATGATCCAGGATAATTAATATATTTTTACATCATAAGTTCAGCAATTTAGAGTTCATGAACTTTCTGCTGTCAGTAAATATCGATTTTTCCCGGTTCCTAATGACAGGCTAAGAATTCTGTGTCTCTTATATTTTGCCGTGTACTAATTGGGTTTTTTCCTGTATGCAGTAACAAAGCTGAATAATGGATATACAGTGTTCTATATAGCTTGCTTCATGGTTTGGATGACGGATAGGTCATTAGCGCTCACAATGGCTGTCAGACTTGCTAAGTGCACCATGGATGCTGCTCAGACTGGAGACTCCAATTCACATGTAACTGGTGTATTATAGCGTGAATTTCATGATGGGCATGGCATATCAACGTTACTTTCTATATCGATGCCCATGAACAAAGATGGGTGCCAATGTGCGTAGCCAACTTTTTATTTATTTTTTATGGTGCTGCTGGAGGTGAAAGGTAGTGACGACCTCCCCAAGTTGATTGGGCAATGGGGAGCACTATTCTGGTCATTGGTATGGGTCCCCCCCGCTGGGTGTGAATCAGAAGTGACAGAGCTTTTCTTACAAGGAGAAGAACATGCTGATCGCTAGGGTTTGCTGTGTTGAATGGAGCAGAAATGCGCATGCTCCATCTCAAGTTTCTCCTGCTCCATTCATCGTCAATGCCAAAGAAACCTGAGATTGAGCATGGGCACTTCTGCTCCATTCATTGTGAATGCCAGAGAAACCCGAGATGGAGCATGCACACTTCTGCTCCGTTCATTGTGGCATTCACGCAATGAATGGACCAGAAGTGCTCATGCTCCTTCTTGGGTTTCTCTGGCATTCACAATGAATGGAGCAGACGTGCTCATGCTCTATCTTGGGTTTCTCTGGCATTTACAATGAATGGAGCAGAAGTGCAAATGCTCCACCTCAGGTTTCTTTGGCATTCACAATGAATGGAGCAGAAGTGCCCATGCACCATCTCGGGTTTCTTTGGCATTCACAGTGAAAGGAGCAGAAGTGCTCATGTTCCATCTCTGGTTTCTTTGGCATTCACAATGAATGGAGCAGAAGTGCCCATTCTCCATCTCGGGTTTCTTTGGCATTCACAGTGAATGGAGCAGAAGTGCTCATGTTCCATCTCGGGTTTCTTTGGCTTTCACAATGAATGGAGCAGAAGTGCCCATGCTCCATCTCTGGTTTCTTTGGCATTCACAATGAATGGAGCAGAAGTGCCCATGCTCCATCTCGGGTTTCTTTGGCATTCACAATGAATGGAGCAGAAGTGCCCATTCTCCATCTTGGGTTTCTTTGGCATTCACAGTGAATGGAGCAGAAGTGCTCATGCTCCATCTCTGGTTTCTTTGGCATTCACAATGAATGGAGCAGAAGTGCCATTCTCCATCTTGGGTTTTTTGCCATTTCACATGAATGGAGCAGAAGTGCTCATGCTCCATTCGTTTCTTTGCATTTCACAATGAATGAGCAGAAGTGCATTTCACATCTTGGTTTCTTTGCCATTCACAGTGAATGGAGCAGAGTGCTCATGCTCACTCTGTTTCTTGGCTTCAAAATGAAATGGAGAGAAGTGCCCATGCTCCATCTCTGGTTTCTTTGGCATTCACAATGAATGGAGCAGAAGTGCCCATTCTCCATCTTGGGTTTCTTTGCCATTCACAGTGAATGGAGCAGAAGTGCTCATGCTCCATCTCTGGTTTCTTTGGCATTCACAATGAATGGAGCAGAAGTGCACATGCTTAACCTCCACTTTTATCTGGCAGTCGCAATGAATTGATCAGAAGTACACATACTCAACCTTGACTTTCTCTAGCAATCACAATGAATATGGCAGGATTGCACATATTCGACGTCTTCTCAATCTGGCAATCACAATGAATAGAGCGGGGCACAGCACTCTAATTCCAGCAGCTTTATAGACAATGAATGGACTGAGGCTGAGGATGCGCAGCTGCACTCCTTTAAAGATTTGTTTCTGCAGAGCACAGTTGATAATGGGGTAACTTAAGATTTTGGTAAAACCCTTCTATACACTATATATGCTGCCGTGCAAGGAGGACTTGGGTATTCTGAGGAGCATACATTTCAATGTACTTCGGCTCTTCTGAATTGCACAGGGTTCACAGCGGAGAGGATGTCGAGAGGATGTACTCGCCAGGTTTTTTTGGGCACCCATGATTGGTGTGGGCATTGACTGCACCTGAAGCTACATCATCTGCAGGGAGAGCAGTCTTCTCTGCTTTGATGATGCTTTCTCCGGTGTTGATGCTGGTGCAGATGTTAGGCTCTACTTTCTCAGGTTCCTTTCTTTTTTTGGTAGCTGCTTTGATTTCTCCTTTGAGTAAACTTGGCTGCTTTTTGCTTATTAGAGACTGGCGAAGGGATCGGGCCCGTCATGTGCCAAGCAATTAGCTGCCTTTGATTTTCTTGGCACAGAGCTGCGTGCATTGCGGGCTTGAAGATGGTGCTTTCACATGGAAAGGACGCGACCTGCTAGAGTTATAAAATTGCAGATTGTGACCTCAGAGTGGAGTGACTGTGCTGTTATGTTCATGAATATTCATGGCAGCGTTCATTGTACCTCCGCCTGCGCCGTGCAGGTTGTTTCGGCTCCGTTGAGCTTTCTGCGAGAGGTTAATTCTCGCTCCACGATGTAATACGTGGAGACCCAGATTAAGAAGGTTGCATGTTTGATTCTGTAGACACCTGTAGAGCTGCGGCATGTTTGTAAGGTTTTATCGGCATGATCTTATATAACCTGAACATTGGGTACAGGAAAGTGTGTTACAGGGCATTTACACTGCAAAACAAGGCTTTTCACCATTGTAACAGTGTGCTGATCACAACGCTCACTCATCTGGTGAAATGATCTTTTCTCTTTCTGATCATTGGCGGCAGTCCATCCTGTGTAAACAGGACTCGCGCTGTCGAGAACCGTGGCCGAATATGCACACTGAGGGACCTAGTATAGATCGCTCAGTGCTCATCATTTGCGTTGACCTGCCTGTATAAACGGGCATTCAAACCACCGCCGATCAGGAAAGTTTGCCGATCGGCGGTCATATCGTGCCACTGGCCAGTCTGTGTAAATTTGCCTTTTGAAAAAAATGGGTGAATGTGGATTTAATCTGCACTGCTGTATAATTCAGGATCCAGACCATGTAGCCATGACTATCTCCTCCACATTGTGCTCTGTTGTATTCCCCCATCTGGCTCATGTGATTTGTACATGTCACATTCTCACTGTTTCTACAAGTGAACTTTCTGATTTTAGCTGGAATTTAATTACGGTAACTTTCTTTTTTTTTTTAATACTGGAATATAAAACTAAAATAATCCCGCTCTGCGTGTTGTAAGGACTCTGAGTACACAGTAGCATGCCGTGCGCTTTGAAGGCTTGACGCGCAGGCAGTCATAGGGCTGGAGAGATTGCAATTAGCAAAAAAAGCGTTTGCGAATGACCAATAACAAGTGTCACGTGTGGTTCTAGTCATGTAGCAATTAAACGCACGTTGCCCCTTCTGTACCCGACGTAGGAAAACCCAGGCCGCCAGCTGCCAAAAAATGCCTGACTTTTAGTGTTGTCTTGCTCAGTTTTGGGCTCATGTCTTGTTTGCCTGTATAAAAAATTCCTTCCTCGTACTTGTCCTGCTACTCACGTCTTACAATTCAGAGAGGCACAGATGTGCACATCTTGCATTACACTCCTGCGGTGCGAGCCGTCTGCGGATATCTCAATGCTCACTGGGTGATGCGTGCTTCATCGATGTCGTTTACTATTGATTAGACAAGCGAGCCGGTCTAATGGCTGATTGCCGGGCTAATGGCTGATTACCGCTCTATCGTTACTGTAAATCACGGTCTCACATCTGGGCCACCAAAAGGAGACCCCCAATAATCCCCCCAACCTCATACAAAGTCAAAAAGTCCTTCGGGTAATCAGATTGATTATTGGAATCTGGAATATCAGTCAGTAAGTTGGTTTTTTAAATATCAAATTAAACACCTTTACTGTTACATAAATTGGTCACCGGGGAGTGGTAGAGGTGTCCCCCCATTTAGGAAGTGGGGGCGGGTCTTTGATGCTCTCTACAGGAATTGGCTGTCACTACAGGATGTGGGGGCCGGGTCTTTGGCTGTCACACAGGATGTGGGGGCGGGTCTTTGGCTGTCACACAGGATGTGGGGGCCGGGTCTTTGGCTGTCACTACAGTATGTGGGGGCCGGGTCTTTGGCTGTCACTACAGGATGTGGGGGCCGGGTCTTTGGCTGTCACTACAGGATGTGGGGGCCGGGTCTTTGGCTGTCACTACAGGATGTGGGGCGGGTCTTTGGCTGTCACTACAGGATGTGGGGGCCGGGTCTTTGGCTGTCACTACAGGATGTGGGGGCCGGTTCTTTGGCTGTCACTACAGGATGTGGGGGCCGGGTCTTTGGCTGTCACTGCAGGATGTGGGGGCCGGGTCTTTGGCTGACACTACAGGATGTGGGGGCCGGGTATTTGGCTGTCACTACAGGACGTGGGGGCCGGGGCTTTGGCTGTCACTACAGGATGTTTGGGCCGGGTCTTTGGCTGTCACTACAGGATGTGGGGGCCGGGTCTTTGGCTGTCACTGCAGGATGTGGGGGCCGGGGATTTGGCTGTCACACAGGATGTGGGGGCCGGGTCTTTGGCTGTCACTACAGGATGTGGGGGCCGGGTCTTTGGCTGTCACTACAGGATGTGGGGGCCGGGTCTTTGGCTGTCACTACAGGATGTGGGGGCCGGGTCTTTGGCTGTCACTGCAGGATGTGGGGGCCGGGTCTTTGGCTGTCACTACAGGATGTGGGGGCCGGGTCTTTGGCTGTCACTACAGGATGTGGGGGCCGGGTCTTTGGCTGTCACTACAGGATGTGGGGGCCGGGTCTTTGGCTGTCACTACAGGAGTGGGGGCCGGGTCTTTGGCTGTCACTACAGGATGTGGGGGCCGGGTCTTTGGCTGTCACTACAGGATGTGGGGGCCGGGTCTTTGGCTGTCACTACAGGATGTGGGGGCCGGGTCTTTGGCTGTCACACAGGATGTGGGGGCCGGGTCTTTGGCTGTCACACAGGATGTGGGGGCCGGGTCTTTGGCTGTCACACAGGATGTGGGGGCCGGGTCTTTGGCTGTCACTACAGGATGTGGGGGCCGGGTCTTTGGCTGTCACACAGGATGTGGGGGCCGGGTCTTTGGCTGTCACTACAGGATGTGGGGGCCGGGTCTTTGGCTGTCACTACAGGACGTGGGGGCCGGGTCTTTGGCTGTCACTACAGGACGTGGGGGCCGGGTCTTTGGCTGTCACTACAGGATGTGGGGGCCGGGTCTTTGGCTGTCACACAGGATGTGGGGGCCGGGTCTTTGAGCTGTCACTGCAGGATGTGGGGGCCGGGTCTTTGGCTGTCACTACAGGATGTGGGGGCCGGGTCTTTGGCTGTCACACAGGATGTGGGGGCCGGGTCTTTGGCTGTCACTACAGATGTGGGGGCCGGGTCTTTGGCTGTCACTACAGGATGTGGGGGCCGGGTCTTTGGCTGTCACTACAGGATGTGGGGGCCGGGTCTTTGGCTGTCACTACAGGATGTGGGGGCCGGTCGGTGTCTCATTGGGGCTGTCACTACAGGATGTGGGGGCCGGGTCTTTGGCTGTCACTACAGGATGTGGGGGCCGGGTCTTTGGCTGTCACTACAGGATGTGGGGGCCGGGTCTTTGGCTGTCACTACAGGACGTGGGGGCCGGGTCTTTGGCTGTCACTACAGGATGTGGGGGCCGGGTCTTTGGCTGTCACTACAGGATGTGGGGGCCGGGTCTTTGGCTGTCACTACAGGATGTGGGGGCCGGGTCTTTGGCTGTCACACAGGATGTGGGGGCCGGGTCTTTGGCTGTCACTGCAGGATGTGGGGGCCGGGTCTTTGGCTGTCACACAGGATGTGGGGGCCGGGTCTTTGGCTGTCACTACAGGATGTGGGGGCCGGGTCTTTGGCTGTCACTACAGGATGTGGGGGCCGGGTCTTTGGCTGTCACACAGGATGTGGGGGCCGGGTCTTTGGCTGTCACTACAGGATGTGGGGGCCGGGTCTTTGGCTGTCACTACAGGACGTGGGGGCCGGGTCTTTGGCTGTCACTACAGGACGTGGGGGCCGGGTCTTTGGCTGTCACTACAGGATGTGGGGGCCAGGTCTTTGGCTGTCACACAGGATGTGGGGGCCGGGTCTTTAGCTGTCACTGCAGGATGTGGGGGCCGGGTCTTTGGCTGTCACTGCAGGATGTGGGGGCCGGGTCTTTGGCTGTCACTACAGGATGTGGGGGCCGGGTCTTTGGCTGTCACTGCAGGATGTGGGGGCCGGGTTTTTGAGAAGATCGCTAACGGCGATAGCGTCGTTAACTATATCGCTAAATGTGGCCGCACTTAGCGATATAGAAACAATCCCGCTAGCGATCGCATTAGTATGCGTCGTTATCGTGATCGCTAGCGGGATTGTTTAGTGTGGCAGTACCTTTACTCTATAGCAAGTGGCAAGCACGGAGTAGGACCGCCTGTTGGACTCCTTTGCATACAAACACCAGAGATTTAAATGAATAAAACAAGTTATATTGCTTCTTCTCTATACCGGGCTCTCCACAGATCGGACCGTATGTCCAATGTGATAGGTTCCCTCCAAAGCAGCTGTGTCCTCCTGTGGTTTAGCATGCTGCCTGTTCATGGAGGGAGGGTGTTCTTAGACGAGCTGGAAATGTTTTTGCCGGCGGTCGTGGTCTCTCTCAGAAGTACCTTGCTTTCAAGCACTTTTGAACAATTGCTCATAATCTTTGCTTGCCCAGAGGGCTCCATTTGCTGCAATTTGCTCTTGAGACATCACACTTTGTATAATCCTGGTCTGAGCTGCATAGAGAACAAGACTGAACAGGAATAAAAAAAAAGGTGGAAAATCCGAAAACTTCCAAGTATTGACTGAGTGCAGGAATAGGAAAACCGGTCTCACAAGCTACATTCCCTATCAGTATGGTCTTTGGAGTGTGGAGAGGAAACTGGAAAACCCAGAGGAAACCCAGCAAACGCGGGGAGAACATACAAACTCCTTGCAGATGTTGTCCTTGGTGGGATTTGAACCCAGGACTGCAAAGCAACAGTGCTAACTACTGAGCCAATGATTTTTTTTTTTATATCCACTTACTCTTAGTTCCATTTCAGTTAAAAACGGATGGAACTCTGATGGAAAACTGAAGTAGAAAGTCTGTCTTCTGTGTCTCACCCCATAGACTTTAATGGCCCAGTCCGATCAGCAAAACTGATGAGAATAGGACCTGCTCGGAGTCCCGTGGGCCCAAGAAACAGACCCATCTTTGTAACTGGCGTATGTATGAATCAGTGAAAATGTTCAGTTCTCGCATGTGAGAATACAGCCTTAGGGTACCCATTGAGGGTATTTCTGTGTCCTGTCTCCCATTGCAAAGTCATTCTTGTGTAATATAATCCACCCCAGCTTCTGCAGAACCTCTTTGGGAAAGTATTCTAAGGTAATCGGAGCTTTATTCGAGCTGGCAAGTGATTACTATTAAGTTTCCCCATTTGTCTTCAGGTGATGTTCTGCAGCAGCTTAGGGTGTGAGCGTTGGTACAGATGTTTATACTTTTACGTGCCCCCATATTTCTAGGCTGGGGTCTGACCTTATCATTTACAGAGGGTGGGGGGGTTATGATATCCCATATATGACGCTGGCTTGCTATTTTGATGGCTGCTGCCATTCATCAGTATTCAGTCCTGCAAAATTCACATTTTGCTTCGAGAAGCGCGCGCTACACCTCCAAATCTATTCCCAGCGCCCAGAGTGGAGTTGTCTTTCTCCCTTGCATAATTCATCCGAACTGACATTTTCTAAAACGGCAACATAGATGCCAGCACCGGCGCCGGATTCAGGTTTTGCCTAATTGCGTCCCATTTTCCCTTCTTCCCCTACAATCAGATCCGCGCAGCATTTGCATAGTATTTGTTCTGTAATATCCTAAGCATGATGGTAACATATTACATCCTTCCCAGGTAGCATTTCACTTGGTAATTCTGTGCAGCTGCCTCATTAATCTCCCCTCAGCGATTCTTGTTTTAACAAGGCGCGCAGAAAAAAGCTAAGCGGTAATGGCGTACTGTCAGATCTGTATGAGCGGGGGACATAAATTACCAGGATTCAGTATCATTCCGCTAAATGACGGCATAGTCGACTTTTATTCACACGTAGCCACGCTTATTCTATTAACTCCGCCATCAGGTGCGGATGGCTCGTCATCTGACAGCGTCGTTAGTACCACGCACCGTTACATCATCGCTGAACGCCCTGTAACGCTCATCTCATCACTTTACGCAACCGTTCACACGAATCCGATTCAGAATGTGACGATATAGGTGTAGTCATGTGATATTACTTTGTTGTAGACATTTTATTATCATTTCTAATAAAGAAAGATGAGATAGTTATATAATCAATATGGGGTTAAAGTACAGTCTGAGCTTTAATTTTAAGTGAATTCACATCTTAATTTTAGTAAGGGTTTAGGAATTATAGCTCTTTAATGTGTAGCTTGAAAGGGACCAAAAGAAATCGAACAATTATCTCAAAAGCTCTTTAAAGGGCTATTGCCTTGTTAATCCATCATCAGTTAAGCAGGTAAAAGGTCTGGAGCTGATTACAGGTGTGGCATTTGGAAGCTGTTGCTGTGAACCCACAACATGAAGACTAATAGGCAGAAAAAAAAGAAGAAATCCATCAGAGAAATAGCAGAAATAGTTTGGTACATTCTGTGTAAAAAAAAAAAAACGCACTAGTGAGCTTGGAGAGAGCAAGAAGGCATGGACATCCACGGAAGATAACAGCGGTGGATGATTGCAGAATTCTTTCCATGGTAAAAAAAAAAAACAACCCTTCACAACATCGCCCCAAGTGAAGAACACTCTTCCAGGTAGTGGGGGTTTCAGTATCTCGAAGTCTGCTATAAAGGGAGAACTTTGTAAGAGCAAATAACTTCTCATGATCCAAGTCCCAGCACATCCCCAGTAAATCATGGTGGAGGCAGTATGTTGACATGGGCATGAATGGCTTCCAGTGGCGCTAGGTCAATAGTGTTTATTGAGGATGTGACTGAGGACATGAATTCTGAAGTGTACAGGGAGATATTTTCTGCTCTGATTCGACCATATGCAGTTAGGTTGATTGGACAACACTTCACAGTACAAATGGACAATGACCCAAAACATACTGTGAAAGCAACCCAGGAGTGTAAGGGAAAGAGGTGGAATATTCTGCAATGGTTGAGTCAATCACCAGATCTCGCCCCCATCGAGGTTGCATTTCACATACTTAGAGAGAACTTGTTAGCAGGATTCAGCACTGCACAGTAAAGGCATGGCCATAATGGCTAAAGTTATTTTCTTGTTTCTGCGCAGGGCGAGCCTAGTGGATAGGGTCTTCTCCTCCTCCTCCTCCACCCACCATCTTCCTCCTGTGTTTCTTTTACAGGTCACTGCCTCCTTTTTTAAATTGGTTGCCACCGCCGTCATTGGGGTGGGCGGCGAGTTCGCAGTGTGATTTCACTGCAGGCGGCGCAAGCACAGACTGACACTTCAGGCAGTCATTGCCTGTAAAGAATTCTCTCCAAAAGTATTAAAAAATGAAAATTTTATTTATAGTAAAAGTTAATTTGTCCCATTACTTTTGAGTCCCTGAAATGAGGAGGCTTTGTAGGAAAATGGTTGCAACTCCTAAACGTATCTCAAGATATTTATGTTCAATCCCTCTAATTAAACCTGAAAGCCTACACTTCAATTGCATCTTGGTTGTTTCATTGTACAACCAAAGTAGTTGCACGCAGAGGCCAAGTGGCGAAGATTAACTCCCCAAATATTTCTGGACCTAACTGTATATTTGTGCCGACAAGTCCTTTAAGTTGGCCGTACAACTTCAGCTGTACTGGCAGCTGTTCAGCTTCAGCTGTGCTGGCAGCCGTTTACCTTCAGCTGTACTGGCAGTCGTTCACCTTCAGCTGTACTGGCAGCCGTTCACTTTCAGCTGTGTTGGCAGCTGTTCACCTTCAGCTGTGCTGGCAGCCGTTTACCTTCAGCTGTACTGGCAGTCGTTCACCTTCAGCTGTACTGGCAGTCGTTCACCTTCAGCTGTACTGGCAGTCGTTCACCTTCAGCTGTACTGGCAGTCGTTCAACCTTCAGCTGTACTGGCAGTCGTTCACCTTCAGCTGTACTGGCAGTCATTCACCTTCAGCTGTACTGGCAGTCGTTCACCTTCAGCTGTACTGGCAGTCCTGTTCACCTTCAGCTGTACTGGCAGCCGTTCACCTTCAGCTGTACTGGCAGCCGTTCACCTTCAGCTGTGCTGGCAGCCGTTCATCCACTTTGTTTTTGGTCCAGCATGTTCGAGGAGAATGAGCTGCTGTCAGATGCATCCGGTGCTGACGTATCTCCATTAAGAACATAGGATCGGACATCTTGAGTTTCTAGATGCCCCATCCTTCTTACAACCTCCATCAGTTATCAATAGACAAATATCTAAGTATTGGATGGTAAGCCGATCTCTTTGGCCTGATTGGTTGGTGCAGTTTTTTTTTTGTTAAATGTAATTTTTTTTCTCTAAATCATGATTTTTGTATTAAAAAGTAATCTTGCAATTTTAACACTGACCACTGGGGCTTTTTTAGACCAGTACTTCCTGTCCTTGCAGGAGAAGTTTTCAGCAGTCTCCTTATCATCAGAGGAGACAAGTCACACCTCTATACACAGCTGATAACAGGAGCCACCAAACACAATAGGTGATGTCGCTGCTCCCTAGGGTCGGGGTCTGACAATTGTGGCTAATGTACATGTGGTGTTTCCTGAAAAAATTTTTTTTAAAAAAAGCCGCAGTGGCCCGTGTGAAATTTGCAAAATTTCCATGTTTTATTAATATATGCGGATGAAAACCTTTTTTTTTTTTTTTTAGCTTGATAAAACAGTAGGTCATTATTTTCTGACGATGACTTCACTTTAAGGTGAATTCACTTGCGGCAGATTTGGTAGTAGAAATGTCTGCAAATGTCCCCATGATGTCAGTGGAGCGTACAGAAATCTATTAAGAGGAAAGGAAATGCCTAAAATCTGCCACATGTGAATAGACCCTCATGGGGACCCCTGTCCTGCTGTATTTTCTAGCCGCAGGCTTCCTCTCTTGTAATGATCCGTCTGTGCCCACCTGACCCCTTCAGTAGAGAGCGTCGTTGCTGCTCCTTGGCGCAGCCACTTTTAGCCTCATGGCGGAAAATAAAGGTCAGCGCGCCCTGCCCGTCATTACCGAGATTGATTGTCCGCAGATAACTATTGACTGCGGACGTCTGCTCCCGATGGAGCAGGCTTTACCGCAGCGCATTGTTACCCAGGATTAGTTATTACATCCTTCCCACGGCGGGAATAGATGCAAGCAGAAAAGCTCAGACTTCAGCTCCAGTCGTTTCTGTGTTAGTTTTTTTTTTTCTCGCCTCTTACAAGTGTAGTTGCCCACCGTGTCAGTTACGGATGATGAAACCCTTTAAGCCCTGTTCCCACATTGCATAAATACTGCGTCTTCTCCACTTTTTCTTTTTTGTGCCAAAAATCTGTTAACGGTTCAAGTAAAGGATGTAATTTCATAAAAACTCGTGTGTTTTGAAGATGCTATTGAACTGTGCGTTTTTTTTAATCCCTCCCTCCCCCACCCTTTTAGAGTTTTTGGACAACCTGAAAAAAATCGTGTAAGAACGCAGTTATATTTTTAGGTGCAAAAACAGCTTTTCTGCATTAATATAATTTTTTTTTTAAATTTTGCGTAAATAACACCGAAAACGAGGGAGAAAACGCAATTACTGTAGAAAATTGTTTCTGCATGTTTTAGATGCGGACACCTGCAGAAAACAATCGTAAGATTAGCGAATATAAAGAAAAAAAAAACGCAGCATTTCTGCTACATGAGAACTTGGATTTTATGCTTTTTACTTTCAAGAATGTGCAGAATTATTTTATTTGTTTTTAAACTATTGCAATAAGTTTCTCGTTTCTCCATCCTCTACTCTCCACTGTACATGGCAAATTGCAGGATGAGTTCTCAGTGGAATCCATCTGAGCTGGTTTGGTGCCGGCGTCTGTAGCTCTTCTGAAATATCTAAGCTGATTTACAACCAAATGATAGTTGAGCTTCAATGTGATAAAAAAAATTGGCGTAAAAGATGGTTCAGGAGAAATGCGCCAGTTAGACTAAGCTGCGAGCTCATCTTTCTTATAACTGCATTATATGCTGTTCCTCTGTTGATCCTCTTGAAAATGTCTCCTACAATGAGCATTGGGGCGCCAGAGTCCCCTTGCTGTAGCTTCATGGCCCTGCACTCTTTCAGGGAATGGTGCTGCCAATATGTTTATACATTTTCCAGTATGTATAAGGGTAAGTTCACACTCGGCGTTTTTTTCAGTGTTATTTTTTCTGCAGCACAACCTGATCTCTTGGCAGGAAAGAAGCTGCAGAAAAAAAAAGCATGTTTTCCTTGGTTTTTCTTGCGTTTCTTTGCGGCGTTTTTGATGCGTTTTTATGTGGCGGTTTTGGCATGTTAGATTGGTGTCTTGTGCATGCTGAAGAAGTTTAAAAAAAAAAAAAGTCTTATTCCATAGAATCAGGTTTTGGCACAAAAAAAACGCAGCAAAACCTGATACCTGCGTTTTTTCAGCATTTTTTTTCACCACCCATTCAAATCAGTGGGTGAAAAATGCTGAAAGAACCGACATGCTAGATGTCCAAAAAAACATGCAAAACACAAATACTGATGACAAAAAAAAAACCGATGTGTGTGCATGAGATTTCTGAAGACTCAAAGGCTTTGCTGGTACTGTAAACCGCAGCTGAAAATTAGAAAGCATTAAAAAATGAGCTGCAAAAACGCCAAGTGTGAACTTAGCCATACTGAGACCGCACTACAGGGGAATAAACAATAAAGGCCCCGTTACACATAGCGAGATCGCTGAAACGTCACCGATTTTGTGACATAGCAGCGACCTAGCCAGCGATCTCGCTTAGTGTGACACTCAGCGACGATCAGCCCCCCTGCTGGGTATCGCTGATCGTCGCTGAATGTCCTGGACCATTTTTTAATCGCTGGTCTCCCGCTGGCCAGCATGCATCGCTGCGTGTGACAGGCGGGAGACCAGCGATCAGCCAGCCGGAGCTGGTAACCAAGGTAAACAATGGGTTTCCAGGCGCCGGGCGGCGCCTGGAAACCCGATGTGTACGTTAGATACCAGCGCGCTGGTGCAGGGGAGCTGGTAACCAAGGTACACACGGGTTACTAAGCTCCGAGCGGCGCCTGGAAACCCGATGTGTACCTTGGTTTCCAGCTCCCTGCACCTGAGCGCTGGTATCTAATGTACACTGCGGGTAACTAAGCGACGTGCGTCGCTTGTTACCTTCATAGTCGCTGTCCTGATCGCTGCCTGTTTGGCAGCTTAGCAGCGATCATGTAGCGACACACCAGCGATCCTGGCAAGTGCATATCGTTGTCGGGATCGCTGGTGAGTCGCTATGTGTAACAGGACCGTAAGCCTTTCATGGGAATCATCGCAGGAGATGTTGACTCTGTTTAACATTACAAAGACCCTTCAGACTTGCAGATTGGAAAATGTTGGGAGCCAATGACTAGATGAGTTGTGCTGCCCTCCAGGTATCTTGTGCCCTCTTGTTCTAGCAGTTTTGAGTATGCCAGCGCCCCAGTGAACCTTATCTTGAAGTGCCAAAGAAGACCACCTTTATAGAAAAAATGGAGCGGCTCCATGTTTTGGGATAGTTTTGTTGTCGCTCATTATCTTATGGTGAGGACGGTTTTTTAGCTTCCAACATCCGTTGCCAGAGTGCGGACTGCAATGTCCGGACCGGCCAAGGGTCTCCTGACCTGAATTTTGCTTCATTTACGCTTATGAGACTGTTGCATTTTGGGTCGGGGACCAACGGCTGGTGACGACAACGCAGTTCATTCTCGAACCATACATTTTTGACGAGCGAATTACTGAAGCTCCATGGTCCTAACGAGCCATAGTTGCCGATTTCCAAACCCTGTCACCTTTTGTGTTGGTGTAAATGGAAAGTAAATGTCTTCAGATGGAGATATAAATATATTTTTTTTTTTATGTGGGTTTTGAAGTGGATCCGCTTTTCAATATACAACCAAAACTGCTTCACCCTTGTGTTGGTGTAAGTGGAAAGTGGAGGCCATCGGGCGAAGAAGACCCACAAATTCCAAGCACGGACTGCGAAACACCGATGTGTGAAGTTGGCCCTAGAATATTGTGACCCACGTTGCGGATGATAAATCTGGAGCTGTCGATTTACGTTGCGCCTGTTCACCGTAGATAGATTATTTTTTTTACCTTCGCAATATCTGAAATCTGTGTCGAGCACACGTGGATTTTGCCGTGGACTTCCATGCAGATTTGCCCTAGATTCTCGATCAGATCCACAGTGGGAAACTTGAGCATGTTGTTGTATTACCGTAATTTTGTGAGCAGATTTGCCGTGCAGTAGTTTTCTTTGCCGGTATTGATTAGATTGCCGTGCCGCAGTGATCTTTGCGCGATCTCTAATGTGAAGCCATGCTCGGTTTTCTAAATAATAAGTCTAATAATCATTCCTGATACATCAGAAGTCATGCTCTCCTGATTTTTAATCAGATCCAGCCGTTCCCAGCCATGAATACACAAGTAAGCAAGTGGCCTCTTTACATTGTAAATTAGGGTCGGCAAAGCTTACTTCAATAAATGAACCCGTCCGTTGTGACGAGAAGGCCTTCGTTCTCATTCTGCTCTCGTCATGTGCGGCCTGCGCTACCAGAGTGCCACTTGTTTTATTACATGCAAGCCGGGCAGCGGCTCCTGATATAATTAACTTTGATGCACGTTGTACATTTTTATAGGCCCGCTCATCATTCCCTTCCAGAAGTCTCCAGACTAATCTTTTCTGAAAAGGCCGAAATTCTAATAAAGAGCCCTAAAACTGTTCCTGTTCTTGGGCCTTTTCCATCTTCCAAAAATTCTTTTTGCAATATTTTTTTTTTGTATTTTTGAGGGACATAAAAAGCTTGAATTTCTAGCATAGAATACATTTGTTGTCTCCCGACTTACCCTATCACATCAAGATGTAGTCCAAGCTACGGACACCATGATAAGAGCAGATGTGGGACATGATTCCGTAGAATCGGGTACTAACCGCGTGTCTTCGGCGTGCTCGAATAATATGTTCGTGTCCCCGCGGCTGAAGGTCTCTCGGCTGTTCGACAGGCACAACACATGCAGGGATTGATAATCTTTGACTATCTCGAGACAGGTGATTGTAAGAAAGGACACACATGTAGATGATCCTCGGATTGGCGAGGCTCCCCACTGCACTCTTACGGTAACACGTACTCCTTTCCCACCGGTGTATCGTATTTCTGTGACCTGGATTATCAGAGACTCCGATTTCGGCAGCGCGTTGTCGCCAGGAGAGGTTGTTGTGACTTTTTGATTCTTGTGAAGTTGACGTGACTCACATTTCACATGGTGATGGCCCAGAGCATTTCTCGGGCGGCTTATGTAGAACATGTTGTGGTCTCTGTGTTCGGCTTTTATCACAGACTTACAATGCGGTGACCCGTCCTTTAGGAACTGCCTGCGGCTCAGACTGGCTTTATTGTGAGGTGACGGCAGACGTAGCGGTATTTTACAAGTTGTACCGGCCAAAACATCTGCACTCGAATCTCTAGAACCTCAGAACCTTTGTGCGTCTCCACATTTTATTTGACCCCAGGACCGAATCTCATCTCTAGTCCAGTGAAGTTCACGTATTAGGTAGTCGTTACCCATAGTAAATATTAATCCGGTCCGCGTCCTCTCCGGTGTACATCTAATACTGTTCTCAAAGAAGTCTTCTCATTGCCGTAAATGCTGCTGTTCTCCTGAATCTGTGGCTGTTTTTCTTTTGTTCCTGAGATACGGCCCCTCTTCTATGAATTTAATTGTAGACTTGTTGGCCAACTAGAAGTAATTCTCAATTTTGTGGGCATCCTCTTAAAGACCACCCCTTCTTGGCTAAAAAGGCTAGATTTTCATACAGGGTGTAGTAATCCATATCTAAGGTATGGAGAGATGCAGGAGCAAAAAATAGAAAAATAATAACCGACCCAGATACAGGAATCCACAAAAACAGCATTTACACAGAGAAAGAAAGAATTACATATTTATTTAAGTGACCGCTCCTCTTTAATTTGCTTCTTTCTACAACCCCTATACAAAAATGGAATATAAAGTGGATTTTTTTTTCTTTTTTTCTCTTTATTGATGTCTTTTTCAGCACCTGGTCTCATGAGCTTAGAAGATTTGCTAAATCTCAGGAGATGGAGCGCCACCTATTGCCCAAACATATGGTTGCATTAAAGGGAATCTGTCATTAGGATCACCCCTCCTAAGCCATCTATATGGGCATGTAGGTCATAGGGAGTGGAATAAAATGATACCCTGATGTCTGCGATCCGCTGTCTTATTCCAGAGAAATCTGTTTTACTTAATATGTAAATGAGCTGTTTGATCTATGGGCCGGACATAGATCTCCCTGAGACTCCGCCTCCAGAGATTAATGTAAATAAAAGGGGCGTTACCACTGTGAGACATGTAATGATACTTTCCCTTTTTTCCTTGGCGTATGTTCAGTTTTGGTTTTTTTTTTCTACCTAGCTTTTTAAGTAGATCCTGATTAAAAGCTATGTAAAACTTTGTGAACCCTAAGGAAATACTGATCACAAAGGTGTGCAGCCACTAGGAGAGTTGATGATTAGCTGTAAAGTAATCCCGATCCTTGCTGAATACTGCAGTAAATGTGTCATTTTCCTGCAGCGCCACCATAGTTTGTTTGAAGTAGTACATGATGCCCTCTGAAATAACTCATTATCTCTAGCTAGCTAACAGATGTAGGGGAATTGCTGCATTAACTAAAAATTTCACAAATAAAAATGGCTGCAAATAGTAACACTTCCACTCCCATTTCCCAAAAAACTAAAAAAACAAACAAGAAAAAGTGCTATTTTTTACCTTTTTTTTTTTTTTTTTCCACCTTGGCTGATCTAGCGCTGATTTGTCAAAATTGGACAACCCCTTTTATAAATGGAGTAGTTGCGCGGGCGGGCCTCTGTTGCGCGGGGCGGGCCTCTGTCGCGCGGGCGGGCCTCTCGCACAACAGAACAATAAACAATATTTTTTGTAGTATAGAAGGCTGTTCGCTCACTTTGGGATGTAAGGGATCATTTTCACTCGGGGCCAGTATTTTCTTTTCCTTTATCATATGTACAGTGCCTACAAGTAGTATTCAACCCCCTGCAGATTTAGCTGGTTTGATAAGATGCAAATAAGTTAGAGCCTTCAAACTGCAAACGAGAGTAGGATTTATTAACAGAAGCATAAATCTTACAAAACAAAAAGTTATGTTGCTCAGTTGAATTTTAATAAATTTTAAACATAAAAGTGTGGGTCAATTATTATACAACCCCTATGTTTAATATTTCGTGGAATAACCCTTGTTTGCAATTACAGCTAATAATCGTCTTTTATAAGACCTGATCAGGCTGGCACAGATCTGTGGAGTTATCTTGGCCCACTCCTCCATGCAGATCTTCTCCAAGTTATCTAGGTTCTTTGGGTGTCTCATGTGGACTTTAATCTTGAGCTCCTTCCACAAGTTTTCAATTGGGTTAAGGTCAGGAGACTGACTAGGCCACTCCAACACCTTGAATTTTTCCCTCTTGAACCAGCCTTGGTTTTCTTGGCTGTGTGCTTTGGGTCGTTGTCTTGTTGGAAGATGAAATTACGATCCATCTTAAGATCCTTGATGGAGGAGCGTAGGTTCTTGGCCAAAATCTCCAGGTAGGCCGTGCTATCCATCCTCCCATGGATGCGGACCAGATGGCCAGGCCCCTTGGCTGAGAAACAGCCCCACAGCATGATGCTGCCACCACCATGCTTGACTGTAGGGATGGTATTCTTGGGGTCGTATGCAGTGCCATCCAGTCTCCAAACGTCACGTGTGTGGTTGTCACCAAAGATCTCGATCTTGGTCTCATCAGACCATAGAACCTTGAACCAGTCTGTCTCAGAGTCCTCCAAGTGATCATGAGCAAACTGTAGACGAGCCTTGACATGACGCTTTGAAAGTAAAGGTACCTTACGGGCTCGTCTGGAACGGAGACCATTGCGGTGGAGTACGTTACTTATGGTATTGACTGAAACCAATGTCCCCACTGCCATGAGATCTTCCCGGAGCTCCTTCCTTGTTGTCCTTGGGTTAGCCTTGACTCTTCGGACAAGCCTGGCCTCGGCACGGGAGGAAACTTTCAAAGGCTGTCCAGGCCGTGGAAGGCTAACAGTAGTTCCATAAGCCTTCCACTTACGGATGATGCTCCCAACAGTGGAGACAGGTAGGCCCAACTCCTTGGAAAGGGTTTTGTACCCCTTGCCAGCCTTGTGACCCTCCACGATCTTGTCTCTGATGGCCTTGGAATGCTCCTTTGTCTTTCCCATATTGACCATGTATGAGTGCTGTTCACAAGTTTGGGGAGGGTCTTAAATAGTCAGAAAAGGCTGGCAAAAGAGATCATTAATCCACACATGTGAAGCTCATTATTCTTGGTGCCTGAACTACTTCTTAAAACTTTAGGGGGACCAAACAGAAGTCTTGTGGTTTGAGGGTTGAATAATAAATGACACTCTGAATTAACTTTTAACGTTTTTAAAAAAAAAAAAAAATTTAAATTTTTTTTTGCTGCAGTGCATTTCCCACTTCCAGGCTGATCTACAGTACAAATGTCACAATGCCAAGTTAATTCCGCATGTGTCAACCAGCTAAATCTGCATAGGGTTGAATACTACTTGTAGGCACTGTATATGCGGTCATTTTTTTTTTTTTTTTGGAAACTTTGCATTTCATTCCTGTTTTTATTCTTTGTTGGCTTATTTAAAAAAAAATAAAAATAAATAGATCTAGGTTCTGCCCGTGCTGGTCACCACTGTGCCGCCATCTTTCTGTCTTTGACAGAGGATCAGAGCTGAGCTGGAATCTCACAGCAAAATCTTTGATCTTGGTCCAGAGAGGCTAGTGCAATGGATGCAGCTCTCATGGCGATGAGGCTGTTGGAAGAAGAACACAGAGAAATGTAAAATATCCTTTACCTTTTTCCACCATTCACAGTGGAAAGCCTGAAGTGTCAGATTGCACCCTTTATGATCCGCCGATGTCTGGTGCTGTGGCAGCTGCAGCGCGTGTGGGCAGAGTGAACTGTCAGTCAAAGTGCCAGGATGTGATTGCAGCCGCACCCCCGGCATTCTGAGCAGTGCTGATCTTCTGGATTTAGCTTTATCTAGACACCGGACGTGAACATTTGCGCATGTTTTCTATTAGCTAAATTATATTTTGTGTCTTTGATCACCACTTGACTGGTTTTCATGTCTGTTTTTTTTAACAGGAGGATGAAATCACCAAAACTAAACTTAAGAAAACAGAAAAAGTAACAAAAATTTCAGAAGCCAAAAAAGTTTTGAAGAAGAAATTCAAGGTGAACACCAAGATAGTGTTTGCGGACGATGGAGAGGTGAGTGCCTGTTTCTTTATAAGGTCCCATTGTAAGAGTTAAAGGCTCAACTAAAGGGTTGTTGCTCCATTCTAGTTCTACAGATGCGCGTACGCCATTCCGGTGCAGTCGGCCGAGCTTTGTGCAATAGTGTAAAAAAAAGCCTCGTAGCCTGTAGATCCCTCCGCAATCCACTGACATTGCTGTGGGATGTGCGGCAGTATTTTTACTTCATGGTGCAGCCTTCACATGAATGGGAAACCGTATACTAACAGGAATCACTTAGACTGTGTTCTCATGTCCAGTAATGATCCATTAGAACGGATCTAGCAGCAATAAAGTTGTGCAGACACAACTTTTTACTCATTTTTTTTTTAAAAAAAAAAGATCTCTGCTGGATCGTTTATTTTTTTTTTTAAACATTGAAGTCTGTGGAAAACTGATTAGTTAAAGCTGTGTATAGAGGGGGATAGCAGGGGCCCCCCTTACAGCACCGTAAGACAAATGGGCAAAACTTTACATATCCTGTTAGCAAACTTCTTCCATGAGGTTTGAGCATCATAAAATCATCCGGATCAGTCAGGAAAGTGACACATCGGAAGCTTAGAAGACGCATTCAGTGTGGATGTGTCACTGACAGCGCTGCGTACAGCAAACCTGCCGTACCATTCTCTGCCAATTTAGAAGGCACAGACTATTTCATATTTTAAGAACATGATTTTGCTGACAACATCAAGAAGGAGAGGCGAGCGCAGGAGCGCACAGCAGTCAAGCCTCACATCATCCCAGCCTCCTGTCTGGCAGGCCGAGGAAGGCGTTGTGCAATGTAGATAGGAAAAGGGAGATATGGGCACCATATACCACCATTAATCACACAGTCCAGCGGATTAACCCTTATCACTGCTTAGTTCACCCAGCAGCAAACCCCCCCCCATATCATAACCAGTACTTGCTGCTGCCTGCCAGAGTCTCCACCATCTGTGATGGCCGGGAGTGTGTGGTGTTGGTCACATTTATGCTCCTCTTTCGAAGTTCAGCAGTTATTTTTTTAATTGAAATGACCTTTTACGACCTTTTTATTTAACTTCAACAACTCAACACTTTATAATTGTTTACTGAGCATAAAAAAAATACATATTTTTAAAATTTTTAGTTATTTTTACATTGTAATATTAAAAGGAGCTTTATTTTTGTAGTATTTGTTTTATTTTCATAGAATTATTGTTTTTTTAGTGTAAAAATGTGAAACAATTCCAAATTAGAAAACTAATTTTCTTTTGTGCATTACCAAAAATTTGTATTCTTTTCTTTTTTCTCCTTCATCTTTTTTTTTCACTTTCTTTCCTTCCTCTTCTCTTCACCTCTCCTCCTTGCCTCTTCTCCCCTCGCCTCTTCTCCCCCTCGCCTTATCTCCCCCTCGCCTTATCTCCCCCTCGCCTTATCTCCCCCTCGCCTTATCTCCCCCTCGCCTCTTTTCCCCCTGCCTCCCTGCTCTTTCCCCCTCGCCTCTTTTCCCCCTCGCCTCTTTTCCCCCTCGCCTCTTTTCCCCCTCGCCTCTTTTCCCCCTCGCCTCTTTTCCCCCTCGCCTCTTTCCCCCTCGCTCTTTTCCCCCTCGCCTCTTTTCCCCTCCCTCTTCCCCCTCGCCTCTTTCCCCCTCGCCTCTTTCCCCCTCGCCTCTTTCCCCCTCGCCTCTTTCCCCCTCGCCTCTTCCCCCTCGCCTCTTTCCCCCCTCGCCTCTTTCCCCCCTCGCCTCTTTCCCCCCTCGCCTCTTTCCCCCCTCGCCTCTTTTCCCCCCTCGCCTCTTTCCCCCCTCGCCTCTTTTCCCCCCTCGCCTCTTTTCCCCCTCGCCTCTTTCCCCCCCCTCGCCTCTTTCCTCCCCCTCGCCTCTTTCTCCCCCTCGCCTCTTTTCTCCCCCTCGCCTCTTTTCTCCCCCTCGCCTCTTTTCTCCCCCTCGCCTCTTTTCTCCCCCTCGCCTCTTTTCTCCCCCTCGCCTCTTTTCTCCCCCTCGCCTCTTTCTCCCCCTCGCCTCGTTTCTCCCCCTCGCCTCGTTTTCTCTCCCCCTCGCCTCGTTTCTCCCCCTCGCCTCGTTTCTCCCCCTCGCCTCGTTTTCTCCCCTCGCCTCGTTTCTCCCCTCCTCTTCCCCTCGTCTTTCCCCCTCGCCTCGTTTTCTTTCCCCCTCGCCTCGTTTCTCCCCCTCGCCTCGTTTCTCCCCCTCGCCTCGTTTCTCCCCCTCGCCTCGTTTTCTCCCCCTCGCCTCGTTTCTCCCCCTCGCCTCGTTTTCTCCCCCTCGCCTCGTTTCTCCCCCTCGCCTCGTTTCTCCCCTCGCCTCGTTTCTCCCCCTCGCCTCGTTTCTCCCCCTCGCCTCGTTTCTCCCCCTCGCCTCGTTTCTTCTTCCCCCTCGCCTCGTTTCTCCCCCTCGCCTCGTTTCTCCCCTCGCCTCGTTTCTCCCCCTCGCCTCGTTTCTCCCCCTCGCCTCGTTTCTCCCCCTCGCCCGTTTCTTCCTCTTCCCCCTCGCCTCGTTTCTCCCCCTCGCCTCGTTTCTCCCCCTCGCCTCGTTTCTCCCCCTCGCCTCGTTTCTCCCCCTCGCCTCGTTTCCCTCGCTTTCTCCCCCTCGCCTCGTTTCTCCCCCTCGCCTCGTTTCTCCTCCCCCCTCGCCTCGTTTCTCCCCCTCGCCTCGTTTCTCCCCCTCGCCTCGTTTCTCCCCTCCTCTTTTCCCTCGTTTCTCCCCCTCGCCTCGTTTCTCCCCCTCGCCTCGTTTCTCCCCCTCGCCTCGTTTCTCCCCCTCGTTCTCTCGTTTCTCCCCCTCGCCTCGTTTCTCCCCCTCGTCTCGTTTCTCCCCCTCGCCTCGTTTTCTCCCCCTCGCCTCGTTTCTCCCCCTCGCCTCGTTTCTCCCCCTCGCTCTCCGTTTCTCCCCCTCGCCTCGTTTCTCCCCCTCGCCTCGTTCTCTCGCCTTTTCTCCCCCTCGCCTCGTTTCTCCCCTCGCCTCGTTTCTCCCCCTCGCTTCCCCCCTCGTTTCTCCCCCTCGCCTCGTTTCTCCCCCTCGCCTCGTTTCTCCCCCTCGCCTCGTTTCTCCCCCTCGCCTCGTTTCTCCCCCTCGCCTCGTTTCTCCCCCTCGCCTCGTTTCTCCCCTCGCCTCGTTTCTCCCCCTCGCCTCGTTTCTCCCCCTCGCCTCGTTTCTCCCCCTCGTTCCTCGTTTCTCCCCCTCGCCTCGTTTCTCCCCCTCGCCTCGTTTCTCCCCCTCGCCTCGTTTCTCCCCCTCGCCTCGTTTTCTCCCCCTCGCCTCGTTTCTCCCCTCGCTCGTTTCTCCGCTGTTTCTCCCCCTCGCCTCGTTTCCCCCCTCGCCTCGTTTCTCCCCTCTCTCCCTCGTTCTCCTCCCCCTCTCCTCGTTTCTCCCCCGCCTCGTTTCTCCCCCGCTCGTTTCTCTCCCTCGCCTTCTTTCGTTCTCCCCCCCCTCGTTCTCTTTCTGCCTCTCCCCCTCTGCCTCTTTCTCCCCTCTTTACTCTTTGCTGTCCCCCCCTCGTTCTCCCCCTCTTTTTCTCCCCCTCGTTTACTGCTTTTCTCCCCCTCTTTACTCTGTTTCTCCCCCTCTGTTACTCGTTTTCTCTCTCCCCCCCTACTCTTTCCCCCCTCTTACTCTTTTCCTCTCCCCCTTTACTCTTTCTCCCCCTCTTTACTCTTTCTCCCCCTTACTCTTTCACCCTACTTTCTCCCCCCTCTTTACTCTTTCCCCCCTCTTTACCTCCCTTATCTTCTCCCCTCTTACTCTTTTCTCCCCCTCTTTACTCTTTTCTCCCCCTCTTACTCTTTTCCCCCCTCTTTACTCTTTTCTCCCCTCTTTACTCTTTTCCCGTCTTACCCTCCCCTCTTTACTCTTTTCTCCCCCTCTTTACTCTTCTCCCCTCTTACTCTCCCTCCCCTTTTACTTCCCTTTACTCTTCTCCCCTCTTTACTCTTTCTCCCCCTTTACTCTTTTCTCCCCCCTTAACTCTTTTCTCCCCCTCTTTACTCTTTTCTCCCTACTTCCCCCTCTTTACTCTTTTCTCCCCCCTCTTTACTCTTTTCTCCCCCCTTTACTCTCCTTTATCCTCTCCCCTCTTACTCTTTTCTCCCACCTCTTTACTCTTTTCTCCCCCTCTTTACTCTTTTCTCCCCCTCTTTACTCTTTTCTCCCCCTCTTTACTCTTTTCTCCCCCTCTTACTTTTTCTCCCTTTTACTCTTTTCTCCCCTCTATCTTTACCTCTTTATCTTTCTCCCCTCTTTACTCTTTTCTCCCCCTCTTTACTCTTTTCTCCCCTCTTACTCTTTTCCCCCTCTTTACTCTTTTCTCCCCCTCTTTACTCTTTTCTCCCCCTCTTTACTTTTTCTCCCTTACTTTCTCCCTCTTACTCTTTTCCCCTCTACTTTTCTCTTTCTCTTCTCCCCTCTTTACTCTTTTCTCCCCCTCTTTACTCTTTTCTCCCCTCTTTACTCTTTTCTCCCCCTCTTTACTCTTTTCTCCCCCTCTTTACTCTTTTCTCCCCCTCTACTTACTCTCTTTTCTCCCCCTCTTTACTCTTTTCTCCCCTCTTTACTCTTTTTCCCCTCTTTCTCTCCCCTCTTTACTCTTTTCTCCCCCTTCTTTACTCTTTTCTCCCCCCTCTTTACTCTTTTCTCCCCCTCTTTACTCTTTTCTCCCCCTCTTTACTCTTTTCTCCCCCTCTTTACTCTTTTCTCCCCTCTTTACTCTTTTTCTCCCCTCTTTACTCTTTTCTCCCCCTCTTTACTCTTTTCTCCCCCTCTTTCTCTTTTCTTTCCCCCCTCTTTACTCTTTTCTCCCCCTCTTTACTCTTTTCTCCCCCTCTTTACCTTTTCTCTTCTTTCTCCCCCTCTTTACTCTTTTCTCCCCCTCTTTACTCTTTTCTCCCCCTCTTTACTCTTTCCCCTTTCTCCTCCCCCTCTTTACTCTTTTCTCCCCCCTCTTTACTCTTTTCTCCCCCTCTTTACTCTTTTCTCCCCCTCTTTGACTCTTTTCTCCCCCTCTTGACTCTTTTCTCCCCTCTACCCCCCTCTTGACTCTTTTCTCTCCCCCTCTTGACTCTTTTCTTTTCTCTCCCTCTCTGACTCTTTTCTCCCCCCTCTTGACTCTTTTCTCCCCCCCTCTTGACTCTTTCTCCCCTCTTGACTCTTTTCCCCCCTCTTGACCTCTTTTTCTCCCCCCTCTTGACTCTTTTCTCTCCCCCCTCTTGACTCTTTTCTCTCCCCCCTCTTGACTCTTTTCTCCCCCCTCTTGACTCTTTTCTCCCCCCTCTTGACTCTTTTCTCCCCCCTCGACTCTTTTCCTTCTTTTTTTTACCACTTAAAAGGGAACCTGACAGTAGATTCACGCTGTGCCAATTGCATGACTGCGTTCCTGCAGCCATGTGTTTCTCACTTTGTAACGCTGTGGTGTTTCAGAGGAAGCGTACTCTACAGGTCACACATGGGGAGAGACTGGTCAGTGACGAGGAGCAGGGTGGGGAGATGCTTCCTGGGCACAGCGTCAGACTAGTCATCCGAGGTACATGGAGGGTACTGAGAGGCCGACAGTGACACCCCTCAGTCTGCTTAACATACTTCTTCCCCACAAATCTGACTGCACAATGATGGTATAATGTTAACGAAGTTACGTAAAAGATACAAAAATGTCCATGAAGCTTTCAGAAAGAGCAGGTTTAACTTGCACAATATCCCTGATGCATAACTTTTATTGCTTGTCCTTGTACTGTATGCACATTTACAATTGAGCGAGGTGTAAACTGCCACCAGGACACACATAAACCTCAGTCTTAAAGGTCTTTTCTCATAAGCATAAACCATAAACATGGCTGTATAGAATAGGTGGCGAGTGTGTAATTCATGGTGGTCCGATTGCTGGAAACCACACGGATTACAAGAACTGGGGTCTCAGACTGTGCAATCACTGCCAATTAATTCACCTATGTGATCAGTGCGGTTCTCAGTGGTCAGACCACCAGAGATTATATCTTCATCAGCATGCAAAAGTATTCACTCCCTTGGCTTTTTACCAATTTTGTTACATTTTTATCTGTTTTAAATATTTGTATAATCTGATTTGTGTGTGATGTGTCAGCACTAAATAGTCTAAGTTGGTGAAGTTTAGAAAAATATAGGCGTAAACGAAATTTATGTGATCAAATAACTAAAAATTGGCACGCGCATACAGTATGTATTCACCCCTTTTGCGATGAAACTCCTCTAAAAATTTCTGGTGCAAGCAATTACCTTCATACTTCACATACTTATGGAAAAGACGTCCCCCTTTGTGCAATCTAAGCGTTCCATGGTCTGTCAGTATATATACACTTTTTCTGAAAGGCCACAGAGGCTGCAACACCATTAAGCAAGAGACACAACTAACCAAACACCATGAGGCAGCACAGAGACCAAAGGTAACCCTGAAGGAGCTGCAGAGTTCCCAAGCCGAGACTGGAGAATCTGTCCATTCGACCACAATAAACCATACACTCCATAGAGGTGGCCTTTATGAAAAGTGGGCAGAAAAAGGCCTTACACAAAAATTGTAAGGCTCGTTTTCAGTTTGCCAAAAGAGGTGAGAGAAACTCCCCAGATGTGTGGATGAAGGTGCTGCGGTCAGATGAGAGCAAAATTGAACTTTTTGTCCACCAAGGTAAATGCTATGTCTGGCGCCAAACCAACACAGCTCATTACCCCAAGAAACCACACCCACAGTGAAACATGGTGGAGGCAGTATCATGCTGTGGGGATGTTTTTTGGCAGGAGGGACAGGGAAAATAGTGAGTCGAGGGGAAGATGGATGATGCGAAATACAGGGATTTTTTTTGAGCAAAACCTGTTTGTCAGTGATTTGAGACTGCGACGGAGTTTCACCTTCTAAGGAGACAATGACCCAAAGCATACTGCTAAAGCATCACTCGAGTGGATTGATTAATGGGAAATGTGTAAATGTTTTGGAGTGGCCTAATTAAAGCCCAGACCTTAATCCAGTTGAGAATCTGTGGTCAGACTTGATTGAAGATTGCTGTTCAAGAGGAAACCATCTAACTTGTAGGAGCTGGAACAGTTTTGCCTTGAGGAATGGGCAAAAATCCCAGTGGCAAGATATGGAAAGCTCATAGAGACTTTATCCAAAGTGACCTGCAGCTGTATTTGCCCCAAAATGAGCCTCTACAAAGTACTGACTTTAGGGGATAAATAGTTATGCACACTGAATTTTTCAGTTACTTTCTCATATTTGTCGCTTGCTTCACAAAAAAAAGAAAACAAAATGTTCAGTCATAGGTATGTTCTTTACAGGTACTGATGAAAACATTAAAAAAAAACAGTGCAATTCCAGGTTTTTAAGTAGAAAAGCACAAAAAATGCCAATGGGGGTGCATTTCGCAAGCCACTGCATCTTTTCGGGACAACTTTTTATCACACCAGTGTAAAAACATGGTGTGAGTGGGGAAGGGGTTAAAATAAGTGTATCTGCAACCTACCTCATGTCCTTATGACAAACGTTCTGCTCCATGTGTACATGCACATACAGGACTAGCAGCTGTTTCCTGTAATCGCCATCAGTACGAGCTCCACAATTACACATTTTCTGATTATGTTTTCAGTACATTTTTATATTATTTTTCCCCAAATGTGAGCAGCAGATGGTTGGGAAAATAAATACATGAAAACTCCAAATAAAATTGAGCAATTATTGCTGAGCAAAACAACCCGTTCCGGAGCTGTGAGGCGCGGACGGTTACAGACTGCATCGGAGAGGTGTCTAGAAAATCCAACCACCAGTAATTGGAGGCTGCGCTCATTTTTCTGCTTCCCTGATGGGGATTTATTATTTCCAGATCCTTAGCCCTGAATATTTCTGGAATATGTCATTACTTTGTGGTTGTTGGTGGTCTGACCTCTGAGACCCCTGCCTGTCTAGGTCCCCAATATGGATTAGGGCTGCATTCACAATTCTGCATTCAGAGCTGAAATCTCCCAGCGTTCTCTGCTTGCTTTAATTTAGTTTAGGGACACACATTATAGGAATTAGCTTTATACCAGGAGCTACACCGCAATCTGGTTCAGGGAAAGTCTCTCGCTGTGTTATATTACCGGAGCTGAGGGGTTTGTCCCAAGTGGACGTTACCCTCCAAGTCTCTGCAGCGGGAAATATGCAACTGCAAAAATCGGCTACAAAATCGAGTGGGAAATGAAGACATCACACCAGGCCAGCTAATCAGAAGAACCACTTTTTTCAACCCGCCACAAATGACGGACGTGACTGATGGGCGAATTGATTTGCACCAATTCTAAAATCTGCATGATAAATTGACAATCCCCGCCCTCCCAATATCTCAGATTCTGCCCAAAAATAGACCCCCTTTAAAATTGCAGCCATTTAGTCCCAAGGGTACCATGCCCCTATTAACCCAATGCTTTAACCCCACATCTGTAGGTTTGTGCTTATTACGGAGCTCTAGCCCTCCGCATCAGCCATTTACGTTCAGTTTTGAACGCTCTAGTTTGTCCCTTTTTATAGTTCAGCGAGATCCATTAGCTAATAAATAAGTCGTACAACAGAGCCCTAATAGGATATTCCTATCTTGTACATTAATGGCACGTCCGTCCCCAAGATAAAACCATAAATGAATAGTAGATACAGATCCCAATAATGGAATCTGCACTAGTGATGAGCGAATGTGCTCTGGAAACGAATTATCCGGCATGCTCGGGTGCTAACCGAGTGTATTCTGCGCGCTCGAAAAATATGTTTGAGTCCCCGTGGCTGCATGTCTCGCTGTCACAAAATATATATTTATATATTGTGACAGGGTCACTTCCACAGTGTATGAGGGGAGATGTGTCACTGCGCATTATGGTATTATGGTGTCAGTGATGTTGAAACCAGGATATTTTCCTTCAGCACACTGTGTTGAGAGGGTTAGGTTAAAGTTACAGGGGCTGTTTTTGATGGACATTCATAGAGCGGGTGGGAGGATGTCCACCTGCAGAGTCCTGACAGGACCTGTGATGTCACAATCATGTGATCATCACATGGTCTAGGTTAAATAGCTGCACATGAGAGTCTGCGGGGGTTGTGTCTTGGGGGGGGAGGAACTCCCACGTGGTTCCAGGAGGAGCTGAGGACTCTGTGTTACCTGCAGGTGAATCCTGCAGGGGAAGGACTCTTGTGGACTTTATCTTTTTGTTTTGCCTTTAGGCCAGAAAGGCCACATTTACTTTATTCAACATTACTTCACGGCTTTCAAAACCTAAGGAGGTTAAAAGAAGTTACAAAAGATGCAACATATGCAGAACAATTAGTTTTGACCTTGCTGTACATTCTGTTCCAGTGCGTTTTCAGGTGGGTTCTAGGCGGAATCCACCTGAAAAAGACGTATACGCTAAGACTTTGAGCAGGGGGTTGGACCAGATGACCCAGGAGGTCCTTTCCAACTCTACCATTCTATGACTTAATGTGAGGTGTAATAGTATGTGGAAATTTTAGTTACAAGAGCTTTCCCCATACAGCGTGGCCATTGCTTCATACATCACCCACTCCTGCTCTGCCGTGACCCAAGCCTCATAGTGCTCGTTAGCAGAACTCGCGTTTTTTTAATTGAATGTGAAGCATTAATATTTTTGTGCAGCAATCAGTCACACGCTGTAGTATCGTGCCCCCCGAGCCTTACTTCTACGAGCCAGGAGACATAAAAGCATAATGGAGTTGGCCCCAAACCAGGACCATGTTATAGCTGCATGCAAGGCAGATGGGCCCCGCAATGCTACGTCGTCTGCAGAAAAGGTAATGGCTTTTCTAAGGGGAATAATATTCTTTCCTAACTTTTACTCCACTCCATAAAATTTGTTAAACACACAAGCCAGATTTTATAATTATTATACTGTACGGAGGGGGATGCGTTACTCTGGATGGAGCAGCGCCGCCGCGTTCATCGGTTAGTTTTAATGTCACACGGGCATTGCTGTTTTCTGCTATGTGAGGATGCAAAATGCAGGTTTTGGCAATTAATGCCTCCTAGTCTTGCACCAGGTTGCACTGCATTTTTTGGGGAGAAGTTTAATATGCAGAGCAGAACTTCACTTCTATTGGATTCTTAAAGGGCCAGTAACATTAAATGTAAATATTCTGCAGTGACACAGACACTGGGGCTATTCCCCTCTTCATTCATCAGATTGTGCCCAGTTTTACAAAGTGCTCTGCAGTGTATGTGCCCATTGCATCCCTTCTGCAGTTTCCCAACCATCATAGATCTCAAATCAAGCACATTTAGATGGGTAGCAACTACCAAGCCCTTGCCACCTCTCGGGTTTCCTTCTGGACTCCTCCATTTTCACTAGCAATCTTAACAGGAGTATTAGGTTTTTTTTCCTGGAGAATTAAGATTCATTTCAAATGTCTCAATGATAAGATGACTGTAGAGTGTGTAGTGAAAAGTATACAGTCAGTATTTAATTTCTCTGCTGTGCCACGACAGGGGAAGTTATGTGCTACACATTGCCATAGTGGTCCCCTTACATGTGATGCACAATTGAGCAAGTCTCTCCAGTACACAGTGGAAATCATTGACCAGGCCTTAATGTGTCCTTACATATGCAAAAGGCAGAGCCATGTGCTTCATCTACTCACACTTTTTTTTTTCTATTTGCAGGCAGTACAACAATGGCCTCCGGTACAGAAATCCACAGTACAAGATGCTGGTGGTGATGATGATCAAAACGGCATTGATTTGACTAAAGCGAGAGAACGGCTGACCGAGGAGGACAAATACGACAAAGAGACATACAGGCAAAAAATAAAGGAAAAACATCGGGTAAGCACAATTTTTCTGATTTGTAAGATTTGTCTTTTTTTAACTACTCGTTGAGACCTTTGCAGTTTTTCACTATCTGCTCTTGTATTATGTACCCATATTAAAAATACTAAAATCTTGGAATTTTCACCCTGGTCACTAGGCCTTATACTAGACACGGTGAAAAACAGGGTCTCCTATGAAGCTCAGCCTGCGACTTGGCTTCACCGGAGTACAAAGATGGCAGTCATGGAGGTCTTTGACTTGCCTCTGACTACAATGTCAACACACTTTTTACCCTGCAACACCCCACTCAATGCTACTGTCAGAGATTGACAGTGGCATCTAAACGGCTAACAGCAGCGATTGGAGCTCCACTCCAGTTGCTGCTGATAGAAGCATGTGCCAGTTGTATAACACAGCCAGTGCCTGCCCTTTATGGTATGCGCTCAGCTCTTGATTTTACTCCATGACTTAATAGTATGTCATAATGCAGGAAGGGGTTAAGAAGGATCTTTCCTAATTATCACCTTGTCTAAATGAACCTCTAGGCCAGTGTTCCCCAACTGCGGTCCCCAAGAGCCACCAACAGGTCATGTTTTCAGGATATCCTTAGTATTGCACAGGTGATGGAATTATCACCTTTTCAATACCAAAGAAATCCTGAAAACATGACCTGTTGGTTGCTCTTGAGGACTGGAGTCGGAGAACACTGCTCTAGGCCCTGCTCAGATATTTCTTGAAATCTGATGGTGCAGCTCCTCCTACCATACCCATAAACCGATCAGTATCCATCTGGTAAACGCTCCCCGCAGGCATCAAACATTCATTGCTTTATGGCTATTGCTGATGTAGTGAACTGAAAATTCATCTCCTTGGGGCATAAATACCCAATGTGAGTCTTCCTAGCAGTGTCCTATATTTCTCAGAGTTTTGCTTAAGATTTGGGTTATTTTAAGGAATCCATAATTAATGTATTCGTTTAATCTCTCTAATAAGAACTGCTGGTTGCTGATGAGAAAAAAAATTAAAACTCTGGAATATCTGGAATAGAATAATGAGCAGAGCACAAAAGAAAGCATTAATATATTGCGTGGCGCCACCCCCCCCAACTATTACTTCTCCACAGTGGCGGGATATCACTGTGCTATCACAGAACGCCATTATTAAACACGCGTGTATCAGTGATATGTTTGCTATAAAGCTTCACGTTATCACATCAGTTACAAGTAATTGAATTTTTTCCTTGTTCACCACACTGCAGAGCAGGGTAAATGTGCAAAGAGAATGGTTTACGTCTATCTGAGCGGAGTGTCGCTGGCTGTTTTACATCTATCCTTGGTGCAGTGTCGCTGGTTGTTTTACATCAATCTTTAGTGCAGTGTTTCTTGCTCTTTTATATCTACCCTTAGTTCATTGTCTCTTGCTCTTTTACATCCTTGATGCAGTGTCTCTGGCTCTTTTGTATCTATCCTTGGTGCAGTGTCTTTTGCTCTTTTACATCTATCCTTGGTGCAGTGTCTCTTGCTCTTTTACATCCTTGTTGCAGTGTCTCTTGCTCTTTTATATCTATGCTTGATCCAGTGTCTCTTGCTCTTTTACATCTATCCTTGGTGCAGTGTCTCTTGCTCTTTTACATCTATGCTTGGTGCAGTGTCTCTTGCTCTTTTACATCTATGCTTGGTGCAGTGACGCTGCCTTTGTTACATCTATCTTTGATGCAGTGTCTCTGGCTCTTTTCCATGTATCCTTGGTCCAGTGTCTCTTGCTCTTTTACATCTATCCTTGGTCCAGTGTCTCTTGCTCTTCTATATCTATCCTTGATGAAGTGTCTCAGGCTCTTTTACATCTATCATTGATGCAGTGTCTCTTGCTTTTTACATCTATCCTTGGTCCAGTGTCTCTTGCTCGTTTACATCTATCCTTGGTGCAGTGTCTCTTGCTCTTTTACATCTATCTTTGGTCCAGTGTCTATTGCTATTTTACATCTATCCTTGGTCCAGTGTCTCTTGCTCTTTTACATCTATCCTTGATGCAGTATCTCTTGCTCTTTTACATCTATCCTTGGTCCAGTGTCTCTTGCTCTTTTACATCTATCCTTGGTCCAGTGTCTCTTGCTCTTTTACATCTATCCTTGGTGCAGTGTCTCTTGCTATTTTACATCTATCCTTGGTGCAGTGTCTCTTGCTCTTTTACATCTATCCTTGGTGCAGTGTCTCTTGCTCTTTTACATCCTTGGTGCAGTGTTTTTCTCTTTTACTTCTATCCATGGTGCAGTGACGCTACCTTTGTTACATCTATCCTTGATGCAGTGTCTCTGGCTCTTTTACATCTATCCTTGGTCCAGTGTCTCTTGCTCTTTTACATCTATCCTTGATGCAGTGTCTCTTGCTCTTTTACATCTATCCTTGGTCCAGTGTCTCTGGCTCTTTAACATCTATACTTGATGCAGTGTCTCATGCTTTTTTACATCTATCCTTAGAGCAGTGTCTCTTGCTCTTTTACATCTAACCTTGATGCAATGTCTCTTGCTTTTTTACATCTATGCTTGGTGCAGTGTCTCTTGCTCTTTTACATCTATCCTTGGTCCAGTGTCTATTGCTCTTTTACATCTATCCTTGGTGCAGTGACGCTGCCTTTGTTACATCTATCCTTGATGCAGTGTCTCTGGCTCTTTTACATCTATCCTTGGTCCAGTGTCTCTGGCTCTTTTACATCTATCCTTGGTCCAGTGTCTCTTGCTCTTTTACATCTAGCCTTGGTGCAGTGTCTCTTGCTCTTTTATATCTATCCTTGATGCAGTGTCTCTTGCTCTTTTACATCTATCCTTGGTGCAGTGTCTCTTGCTCTTTTACATCTATCCTTGGTGCAGTGTCTCTTGCTCTTTTACATCTATCCTTGGTGCAGTGTCTCTTGCTCTTTTACATCTATCCTTGATGCAGTGTCTCTTGCTCTTTTACATCTATCCTTGGTGCAGTGTCTCTTGCTCTTTTACATCTATCCTTGGTGCATTGTCTCTTGCTCTTTTACATCTATCCTTGGTCAGTGTCTCTTGCTCTTTTACATCTATCCTTGGTGCAGTGTCTCTTGCTCTTTTACATCTATCCTTGATGCAGTGTCTCTTCTCTTTTACATCTATCCTTGGTGCAGTGTCTCTTCTCTTTTACATCTATCCTTGATGCAGTGTCTCTTGCTCTTTTACATCTATCCTTGGTGCAGTGTCTCTTGCTCTTTTACATCTATCCTTGGTGCAGTGTCTCTTGCTCTTTTACATCTATCCTTGGTGCAGTGTCTCTTGCTCTTTTACATCTATCCTTGGTGCAGTGTCTCTTGCTCTTTTACATCTATCCTTGATGCAGTGTCTTTCTCTTTTACATCTATCCTTGGTGCAGTGTGTCTCTTGCTCTTTTACATCTATCCTTGGTCCAGTGTCTCTTGCTCTTTACATCTATCCTTGGTGCATTGTCTCTTGCTCTTTACATCTATCCTTGGTGTGTTATCTTGTCAGTGTCTCTTGCTCTTTTACATCTATCCTTGGTCCAGTGTCTCTTGCTCTTACAAAAAAAAAAAAATCTTCCTTGATGCAGTGTCTCTGGCTCTTTTACATCTATCCTGGTGCAGTGTCTCTTGCTCTTTTACATCTATCCTTGATGCAGTGTCTCTTGCTCTTTTACATCTATCCTGGTGCAGTGTCTGCTTTTTTACATCTATCCTTGATGCAGTGTCTCTGCTTTTTTTACATCTATCCTTGGATGCAGTGTCTGGCTTCTTTTACATCTATCCTTGGTGCATGTCTCTTGCTCTTTTACATCTATCCTTGGTGCAGTGTCTCTTGCTCTTTTACATCTATCCTTGGTCAGTGTCTCTGGCTCTTTTACATCTATCCTTGGTGCAGTCTGCTTGCTCTTTTACATCTATCCTTGATGCAGTGTCTCTGGCTCTTTTACATCTATCCTTGGTCCAGTGTCTCTTGGCTCTTTTACATCTATCCTTGGTCCAGTGTCTCTTGCTCTTTTACATCTATCCTTGTGCAGTGTCTCTTGCTCTTTTAATCTATCCTTGATGCAGTGTCTCTTGCTCTTTTACATCTATCCTTGGTGCCAGTGTCTCTTGCTCTTTTACATCTATCCTTGGTGCAGTGTCTCTTGCTCTTTTACATCTATCCTTGGTGCAGTGTCTCTTGCTCTTTTACATCTATCCTTGATGCAGTGTCTCTTGCTCTTTTACATCTATCCTTGGTGCAGTGTCTCTTGCTCTTTTACATCTATCCTTGGTGCATTGTCTCTTGCTCTTTTACATCTATCCTTGGTGCAGTGTCTCTTGCTCTTTTACATCTATCCTTGGTGCAGTGTCTCTTGCTCTTTTACATCTATCCTTGATGCAGTGTCTTTCTCTTTTACATCTATCCTTGGTGCAGTGTCTCTTCCTCTTTTACATCTATCCTTGATGCAGTGTCTCTTGCTCTTTTACATCTATCCTTGGTGCAGTGTCTCTTGCTCTTTTACATCTATCCTTGGTGCAGTGTCTCTTGCTCTTTTACATCTATCCTTGGTGCAGTGTCTCTTGCTCTTTTACATCTATCCTTGGTGCAGTGTCTCTTGCTCTTTTACATCTATCCTTGATGCAGTGTCTTTCTCTTTTACATCTATCCTTGGTGCAGTGTCTCTTGCTCTTTTACATCTATCCTTGGTCCAGTGTCTCTTGCTCTTTACATCTATCCTTGGTGCATTGTCTCTTGCTCTTTACATCTATCCTTGGTGCAGTGTCTCTTGCTCTTTTACATCTATCCTTGGTCCAGTGTCTCTTGCTCATTTACATCTAGCCTTGGTGCAGTGTTGCTGGCTGTAACATTGCTGCTGAATTTAATTCATACATCTTCCACTTAAAGGGAATCGGACCTTGCAAAATTGTTCATGGTTGAAGCATGAGCAAAACAACCCCCCTCAAGTTTAATCTTTTAATCTCTATTGTGCTGCAGTGCCGAATGTCCGCCTGTAGTTCCCCCACCAGCGAGGTGTCCTTGTTCTCTACACTGAATGCTCCTCTGCTTAAGTGATGGCTCTAGTATAGAGTTGAGCGAAACGATTTGCAGAACCCTCGTCCAGTGGCCAGATCATTAGTGTATGGCTGCCGGACCAGAGTACTATGAACGTCCTACTACTGGCTCCTCTTCTGATTAGTAACCCTCACAAAGCCATGTAGGTGTGTGACGATCCTAGGATGTAGGCCTTTTGCAATTCTCTGGTCACGGTGTACCAGTGGAGCCACAAGACGAGGGACCAGTGATTCATTTTGCTCAACTTCACTACTTCAAAACCGTTTCTAAAGATGTCACTAAAGAGCAGAGCGGGCATTTCCTCCAGAGCCCAGAACAATTCCCACTAAGACAACAACCAGCTCACTTTACCACATGGTGAAATGCCATAAATGCAAAACTCGAAAAAACAATAGTTTTCATTGTTTTCTCACTATTTTTTCAAAATTGATTTTTTTTTCCCCTTGTTTTATCAGTACATATACAGTAAACTAATTGGTGTCATCAAAATGACAAGTCGTCCCCTGTGGGGGAAAAAAAAAACCCAATCCCTCATATGGCTTGTCATCTGAAAACTAAAAATGCTGGAGGGAAAATATAGAAGCAAAGAGAATATTTACAATGACGGGAGAGCGTTAAGGCGTTAAGGGCCAGTCCAAACATAAAATTAGTCAGGGCATTCTTGTTGACTCCGATTCTAATGAAAACACAGAAAAAAAATTAGCAAAAGTGTCCTTATCCTTTAAAAAGTACACTTTTTTTTCTCCTTTCAATAAATCAATTGTACTTCTAAAAATAAGCAGCTTTAGCAATCTATTTTATTAGAAAATGTGTTTATTTCTCTTCTTGAACTGACCAATCATTCTCACAATTCTCAATTCACAGGAAAAGTCTGTCTCTGTGATTCCAGACTGGTCCATTGCAGTGATAGATGACAGTTGGTGCTTATAAAGTTCTATGGAGAACTGTAACAGTCATTTCAGGAGAACTTGCAGCAGAATGTTTGTCTTTAGCTCCTCCCTCCTACATTGAATTTTAAAAGCACCAACTGTCATCTCCTGTCTCAGTAATGGAAGAATCTGTCTTCACTGAATACAGATTTTACTCCTGAATTAAGGCTACTTTCACACATCAGGCTTTTTGTATCAGGCATAATCCGTCCTATGCCTGACAGGGACGGATCTGGCGCTGATTTAAAAAAACTGATGCAACAGATCAGTTTTCTTGCCGGATCCGGAGAGAGAGAGAGAGATTGGATACCGGATCAGTTTCCTGACGGATTTGTCAAAACACTGGTCCGGCTCCATAGGTTTGCATTATTTCCGGCCGCCTGAAGTGCCGACTCAGGCACTGTCAGGCGGCTCCGGGAAAAAATAAAAACGTTGCAGCCAGCATCTTGTCCGGCCGCCGGAATGTACATTTCTGACGGATCCGGCCAAAAACGGATGCAACGCAGTGACATCAGGCGCGATCCGTCGCTAATGTAAGTCAATGCTAAAAAAACGCATCCGGTACCGGATCCGTTTTTTTAGAAACACGCCGGATCGCGCCTGATACAAAAAGCCTGATGTGTGAAAGTAGCCTTAGAGTGAAAGAAATGGATTCCTGTGATACGATCTGACAAAGTTGTTTGTTTTCACGCTCACTATCGATTTCTGAGATAACGATTATGACGACAGTTACTCTTTCAAGACTTTTGTATTTTTCTTGTTATTTCTTCGTTATTGGGTCACATGACTGTAATTTTTACCAGCTGTTCAGACAGCAATTATCAATTTCTACAAGTACCCAACATTGTGACTGTGGAAATGATAACTGTGCTAATTTGCGCACTAAATATAGCCACAAATCACTTAGGATTACTTTTTAATTGCCGAACATTTATAATACATTCTTTTACGCGTTCATTACATTTCTAATTAAAGATACTCTCTTTGCACGTACGTCGTAATTAGATGTATTTTTAGGTCTTTTGTACCGAGGTGTAGAGTTATTACGGCTGTTTTGCAGTGGGTTATGAGTAATGAACGTGAAGTGCCGTTTAATCGGTTGTGTCTTAATTACTCGTTTGGTCGCGTTTCACCTTGTCAGGATGGGGTGTAAAACGTTAAAAATATTTTTATCCAAAAGTCTTGAGGGGGCGTCACACTCGTCCTGCGCTATTCGCTAAGTCCATAGTCACAGCGGCAAGGCCGGGAATACAATATGTAAAGGGGTTGTCTCATCAAGTCAACCATAGGCCATATAAACATCATTGGGTGAGTGGGAAACTGGTGGATGAACTGGTCAGTCTGTGTACTGCTGTGTAACCAGCAAAATTCTGACTTTGCCCGGGGTCCCAACACCACTCCGTCATCGGCTGATTGCAACTCTTTTGACTTTGAGCTCTCTGATGAGCCAAGCTCTTTAAACTAGAAAATTTGATCAAAAGTTATTAATTTTATATCCACCTGCAGTAATTTTCATTACATAATATATAATATCAGGCATATTTTAGAGTTTAGATTAAATTTGGCTGAACCCTCCCATATCGGGTCATCTAATGTGCATGTGGGCCTTCTGACGTCTGTCGGGAAAGTTGAGTGTCGAGCGGGCTGAATAGTAAAGTTTCCATACGCATTAGACCAAAGTCAGCTGATATCAATGGGTCAAGCCGACAGTCTAATCGTATCTAATATACACCTCCTGACTGTCCCGCGATAGATGATATCGGGTGACGGAAAGATAGAGGACAAAAGGATCTGCCGTCTGAAATTTGACTTGCCTTTGATAAGCCACCAGCAGAGGAGTCAGGCAGCGGCTCTCTCCTACAGATCACAGGAGGGCTCAGCAGAGCATACACTCCTGTGTATGGGAGAGAGATCGGCCTAGATAGCTGCCAGCCAAACCATTGTTCAGCAGACAGCGATCTAAGGTATATGGGGGCATAACACCAGGCTGTTACGCACCAGCATTCTCCACCTCTCCCCCCACTGGAAACATGTGAACGTTAAGCTGAACTGAACGGTTACTTGCGTAGGGGAGATTTTATTTGAAGCTCCTTGTTCCCAGTTCTAAATTTCCCATAGTCTCCAACCAGGTACTTGCATAGAAATTGTGGGGCCCCATAGCAGAAGTTCTAACCCAAAAAAAACCCTTATTATTCGGCGGGGTCAAAGAAGAGCATATCTCACCACTATACAGCTCTTATAAAGTCATTTTCCTCCTATTAAAGCCCTTAGATTGCGATTTTATTTCCTCCATAAAGTATGATGCCAACTATAGTATCCCCCCGAAACACAGTATGATGCCGCCACAGTGAATTTCTCCACTGTACCCTCCACCCGCACCGTGTGATGATCCTATACCCCCTTCCCCCTCAAGCCACCCTCCGCAAAGTATGGTGATACTACTCAGTATGATGCCCCAACTGTGATCACCACACAGCTCTTCATACAGTATAATGGGCCTCCACCCAGTATAATGGCCCCCACACCCCTCCACTCAGTATGATGGCCCCAACATAACCATCCACACTGTATAATGGCTTCTACTAGTCCTCCAAATAGTATAATGTCCCCCACACGCCTCCACTTAGTATGATGGCCCCAATACAATCATCCGCACTGTATAATAGCCCTCACTAACCCTCCAACTAGTATAAAGGCCCCCACCCAGCCCTCCAAACAGCATCCTGACCCCCACACAGCCCTCTAGACAGTAGTATGACGCTACAAAAACCTTCACACCGTATAATTGCTTATATACAGTATAATTGCCCTCACATAGCCCTCCAAACACTATACTAGCCCCCACATAGCCCTCCATACAGTATTACGGGCACCACATGGCCCTCCGTACAGTATAATAGGTACCACTTGGTCCTGCATACATAAAAAATAAATACTCACCTCTCCCCGTTTCCCTCTGCTCCGGTCTCTGCAGTCTCTGGTCTTCTGACCCTCCGCATTGCTCGGCACAGAGCGTGCGCTGTGGTGATGTCATCACGTCCTGTGCGCTGAGAGGTCACAGCTCAGACGCAGAAGTGGAATGATGGGAGAGGGAGAATCAGCTGGCTCCTGCATCCCATCATTGATTTCAACTGTATTGGCATATTGGATGCTGAAACAGTTGAGTCCATTGCGGAATGGGCAGGGTGGAGGTGCCGCGTGGTCTGCAGCTATTGGCGAAACGCTACTGTCTCCAGCTATCATTGGTAGTGATGTGCGAACCCCTGGATGTTTGGGTTTAGCCTACCTTTTTTTTTAAAAAAAAAAGCTTGATTTGGGCACCAGAACAGTACCCGGACCCCATTCAGATGAATTGGGGGCCCGAACATCCGTTGTTTGCCACGCTGTCATGTGCCTCTGATCTGCTGTAAAATTATACCAGCGTTCGGAGAGCGGTGTTTCCCATTCTGTCAGATGACAGCGTGTGCCAGTAGCTGTGACCGGAGGTAAAAAGTTGCCAGAACTGTGACATGAACCGCAGCTTTCTTGCTGGCGGTAATGGTCTTACCGCCGATCAGATCTTCCGGTGTTTCTCATGCTGTCATGCAGTTGACAGTGTGAGAAACACCCAATGTTCTGGGTGCCGATCCTGAACAGTAACACAGACTTCCTGGAGAAGTTGTTATTCGAGGTCCGTGCCCAAACAGTAGGTGTTCGGTACAGACCCCGAACTTTACTGTTCAGGTTCGCCCATCACGAATCATAGGTCTTAAATGGCATTGGTCTTAGATGGGCTAAAGGGGCCTTTTGGGTCCATTTAGGCTCCAGAGTTCTGGTGCGGCTGCACCACAACAGGGAGAGAAAGCGATTGTCGAATGAACGCTCGTTGGGACGTCTTTCGCGGGTCTATTATCAGCTTCGTTTTACTTTTCCAATTCAATGTTTATTTCCTATTAATAATCCGCAATAACAGAAAACTGCTTATATGCAAAGTGCCGGCTCTACTCTAAAGTTAACACTAAGGATCTCCCGTAAATGGAAAAATAAAGCAAACTAAAAAGTGACGACTTCTGAAGCTGATGTCAGCAGGAGATGTGTGCGGTTCATATCATTGCCTTTCAGATGGGGATATTAACGGGAAGGCTTATGAGTTACCCAGGTAGGAATCGGCACAGAGTTCTGCTCTGCTCTGTAACCACTGAGGTGTGCCAGATTTTTCTTTAAGATAAAAAAGTAATGTACTGTGAATTACAGTAAATGCTGCCTGACCTTAAAGACGTCACCTTTATCTTCTAAGATGGGATAAAGATGCTTGATAATTTAGTAATCTTCAGCCTGAGTATTTTATGCAAGAAAAGGAGTTCACTCTGTGAAGCAATATTTTATAGATTGCTCTTAATGCATCAGTCTGATTAACTACAGTCTTTATACAAGAAGTATTGATTTGGCTCCAAAAGTGAAACTTATTTCTAAGCGTTTCTTTTTTTTTTCCCTTTTCCCTCAACCTTCTGTACTTTACTCTGCCCTATTATGTAGATTTGGGGGTTCTTGTTTGCACTCATTGCTCCATCTTGCTGTCCTTTGACAAGTACAACAGGTCTGTAAAGAAAGACCACAGGACTCTATATGTAGTATCAGTTTTCACCTTTAAAATATCATTATTAGGTCTTGGACCTGATGAGGCTGTGAAACTTACTTAAGGTAGAATAATTACAATCATGGTATTAAAATGAATGTTTTATGAATCCATTTATAGTGTCAGAGGTTTTGAGTAGTGATGGGTGAACCCCTGGATGTTCTGGTTCGGCCGAACAGTTAAAAACATTTTGGGTTCGGGTACCAAAACAGTACCCGGACCCATTCACATGAATGGTGGGACCCAAACATCCAGTGTTTGCCACGCTGTCATGTGCATGACAGCGCGCCAAACACTGCCTCTGACAGTGTGAGCCCCGCAGCTGTGACCGGAGGTAAAAAGTTTATCTACGGTCACAGCCGTCGGATAATGGAACTACTAGCCTATTTCTGCTGCCGCTAATAACAGCGAGAGCAGGCGGCAGCTGATGGGAGAACTGTATTTTGATAACCAGCCAGGCAAAACTGACAGCTGCATGTTTCAGACCTCACCTGTCAGCTTTAGCAAGAATAGAAGGGTCCCCACGCCGTTTTTTAAATTTAAATAAATGTAATTACTTTAATTAAAAAAAAAAAATGAGTGTACTCCACCCCACCCCCCCCCCCCCCCCAATTGATGATAACCATTCAAGCTAAAGCAGAGAGCTGGGGGCTGTTATTCGCAGGCTGGTCAAGGGCCATGGATAATTAACTACCCACCACCCCCACCCCCCAAAGCCTATTAGATGCGCCAGTTTTGGTACTTTGCCCAGCTCATCCCACTTGCCCTGTGGCGGTGGCAAGTGGGGTTCATATTTGTGGGGTTGATGTCACCTTTGTATTGTCCAGTGACATCAAGCCCACGGCTTAGTAATGGTGAGGCATCTATAAGACACCTATCCATTACTAATCCTTTAGTTATATTGTAAATAAACACACAGCCAGAATAAAGTCGTTTATTTTACCGTATTTTCCGGCGTATAAGATGACTGGGCGTATAAGATTACCCCCCAACTTTTCCAGTTAAAATATAAAATCTTCTTAAAAGTGGGGGGTCTTTTTATACACCGGGTGTCATCTTATAGGGCAGGTACGGACCAATCTGCATATGGTGGGGGGGGGAGTGATCCCGATGGCGAAGGGAGGGGGCTTCTCACAGGGAAGGTGTTGGAGTATCCCCCTATTACCTCATTGTGGCCTCCAGGAAAATGGCCGCTGGGGGCAGCGCATGCTCAGTTTCAGATCTTGTCTCCCGAGATCTTGGGACGAGATCTGAATCTGAGCATGCAGCGGCCATTTTCTCGGAGGCCACCGCATCGCAGCAGTGGAGCTGCTGTGGCCTCCGAGCTTTGAGGAAATGCTGGCGGAGCCCCGACTCTGCACAAAGAGCCGCAGCTGCCCCCCAGCACAGAGCCCCCATGCTGCTGAAAGAGGAGCCGCCGCCCCCCAGCACAGAGACCCGCAGAGAGCACCACTGCCACAATGAGGTAATAGGGGATACTCCATCACCTTCCCTGTGAGACGCCCCCTCCCTTTGTCATCGGGACCACTCCCCCCACCATATGATGAATAGTCCGTACCCGCCCTACAAGATGACACCTGGCGTATAAGACGACCCCCGAGTTTTAAGAAGATTTTCAGGGGTTAAAAAGTCTTCTTATACGCCGGAAAATACGGTAAATAAAAACCACTTTTTTATTTAAAATTAACAAACACCGTTTGACCTAACGCCGTTCCATTGAAGCCATTAAAGCCGGTTCCATTGAAGCCATAACGCCCGTTCCATTGAAGCCATAACGCCCGTTCCATTGAAGCCATAACGCCCGTTCCATTGAAGCCATAACGCCCGTTCCATTGAAGCCATAACGCCCGTTCCATTGAAGCCATAACGCCCGTTCCATTGAAGCCATAACGCCCGTTCCATTGAAGCCATAACGCCCGTTCCATTGAAGCCATAACGCCCGTTCCATTGAAGCCATAACGCCCGTTCCATTGAAGCCATAACGCCCGTTCCATTGAAGCCATAACGCCCGTTCCATTGAAGCCATAACGCCCGTTCCATTGAAGCCATAACGCCCGTTCCATTGAAGCCATAACGCCCGTTCCATTGAAGCCATAACGCCCGTTCCATTGAAGCCATAACGCCCGTTCCATTGAAGCCATAACGCCCGTTCCATTGAAGCCATAACGCCCGTTCCATTGAAGCCATAACGCCCGTTCCATTGAAGCCATAACGCCCGTTCCATTGAAGCCATAACGCCCGTTCCATTGAAGCCATAACGCCCGTTCCATTGAAGCCATAACGCCCGTTCCATTGAAGCCATAACGCCCGTTCCATTGAAGCCATAACGCCCGTTCCATTGAAGCCATAACGCCCGTTCCATTGAAGCCATAACGCCCGTTCCATTGAAGCCATAACGCCCGTTCCATTGAAGCCATAACGCCCGTTCCATTGAAGCCATAACGCCCGTTCCATTGAAGCCATAACGCCCGTTCCATTGAAGCCATAACGCCCGTTCCATTGAAGCCATAACGCCCGTTCCATTGAAGCCATAACGCCCGTTCCATTGAAGCCATAACGCCCGTTCCATTGAAGCCATAACGCCCGTTCCATTGAAGCCATAACGCCCGTTCCATTGAAGCCATAACGCCCGTTCCATTGAAGCCATAACGCCCGTTCCATTGAAGCCATAACGCCCGTTCCATTGAAGCCATAACGCCCGTTCCATTGAAGCCATAACGCCCTTTCCATTGGAAGCCATAACGCCCGTTCCATTGGAAGCCATAACGCCCGTTCCATTGGAAGCCATAACGCCCGTTCCATTGGAAGCCATAACGCCCGTTCCATTGGAAGCCATAACGCCCGTTCCATTGGAAGCCATAACGCCCGTTCCATTGGAAGCCATAACGCCCGTTCCATTGGAAGCCATAACGCCCGTTCCATTGGAAGCCATAACGCTCGTTCCATTGAAGCCATAACGCCCGTTCCATTGAAGCCATAACGCCCGCTCCATTGAAGCAATGGTCTCCTGTAAAAATTAAAAAAACAACCATATCCCTCATTTGTCCGTTGTTCTGTCCCACGTCGTAATCCATGTCTTGGCTAAATGGTTTTCAACTTTTGTCTTGCATAGTCCTCAGTGAGCTCTAAGTTGTTTCTCGTCGAGGAGTGATTGTGTATTAATGGCCACCTCTACATTCCCTGTACCCCGACCATTTGGACTTGTTTGATTTGACAATCATAAGTAATATTTTATTTATCTAAGTAAGATTTATCTGATGGCCTATTTTTCAGATCAATGAAGCCTTTAAGACGCGTGTTTTCTAGGATTTTTTGTACGTGTTTAATCCGTGGCCACAAGTCATGGATTTCCCCATCCTCGCCAGCACAGGAATACCAGAGAATAGATTTGCATTTGTGAAGTTCAGACAGTGCTCCAAAAAATGTAAAGACAGTTTTGTCTCTCATAGTTACAGCAAATTGAAGAAATAAATCATGGGACATCTCATTATATTTCTCCTTGCATACTGCGGCTGAATTTAAATTGCCTTTTGTTGCATCAGTGCCAAACGATTCCTCCTTATCATCCGAGGTGCAGATGGCTGGAAAACCGCCGAAGGTGATGGGGCCACTCGCCACACTTTTGTTTTACACTGGCATCCACTTTACTGAACTCTTCAGTCTTCTCCTTGTGATGTTACAGCAGCATTGTGAAGTGTAAGGACTACGGCCTCCTCAAGCGCACGGAGGAGGTTGATGTTTAGGCATTTGTTTTTTGTTTGTTTTCTTTCTCCCTATTATTTTGTACATACGATGGCACGTGACCGGACTGCTATTTGGGTTTGGTAGCTGAAATATCTTGTACTTAATAACTTATCACAGTTAAAGGGTAGCAAAGAGTCTGAAGCTTCACATTGGGAAAGTGATCTGACCCCATTAAGATGTTAAAAAAAAAAAACCTCCCGATCAGAACTTTTACCCGTTCTCATTGAAAGAAAGTAAAAAAGTTACATTCTCGAAAACCTAATGAAACATGACTTTAGCTATTACCCCGTGTATTAATGATCACCGGCATTGAGGTTGTTTTTTTTCTTTATTTTTCTCTCCTTTCTACCTCAAAGAATCATGAACAATGAGCCTTCCATTAACATCTAATTGTGTTCTGCTGCTGTCGTCGTGAACGAGGCGCACAGACGTCAGGGGTTATTATAATTTAATAGTCTCACTGTGTTAATGTTACACAAAATGGTTTTGCGATCCTTCTTGAACAAGCGCGGAGTATAAATTGTGATATTTTTCCATTTACTCGTACTTTAAAGGCACAAAGTTCATTTTGACTAAGAGCGGAGCCGAAATGCGTGGAATTCCTCATGTCACATTCCTCTACTTGTGATTTTCTAAGTTTTCATTTTTCTTCTTTTGCTAGAAAAATGTTAACCATGTATTAGACAGGAAGTTAAATGCAAAACTTCAGACCTGTAATACCCTGCCTGTAGTCTGAGAGCCGCCTGGGACCGCCGATGCACACATTGTCCTGCTCATGGAGGGTTGGTGTATAGGTGACGGGATATGTGTGAATAGCGCTGCATTGTCTTTATAACGTACAGTTTGTATAATGCTGCTGTTGTGCAACATATTATGTGATGATGCTTAGTACTCGTGAATCTGTATCTTGCAGGAAAGACGACTAAAGGAAAAGGCAGCAAAGAGAGAGGCCCACAAGAAACCAGAAGAGGTAAGGCTATCCGGTCTTACAAGACTTCACATTGATTTTTTTTTTTATTTATTTTTTTAAGCGGATGGAAGAAACTGTTGCAGATATCGTACAGGATATCCTTCCAACACATCACAATGACCCAAACTATGTAGTAAAAAGTTTGTGTTTTTTTTTCCGTCCTTATATATTTTTCTTCTTCCTCCTTCTCTTTTCTTCTCCTTGCTGCTTCTTCTCCTTACTTCTTCTTCGCTTTCCTTCCTTCTCCTTACTTTTTCTTCTTCGCCTTCCTTCCTTCTTCGCCTTACTTCCTTTTTCTTCTTCGCCTTACTTCCTTCTCCTTACTTCTTTGCCTTACTTCCTTTTTCTTCACCTTACTTCCTTTTTCTTCTTCGCCTTCTTTTTCTTCTTCGTCTTACTTACTTTTTCTTTTTTGCCTTCTTTTTCTTCTTCGCCTTACTTACTTTTTCTTCGCCTTACTTCTCCTTCCTTCTTCATTGCCTTACTTCCTTCTTCTTTGCCTTACTTCCTTCTTTGCCTCACTACTTTGCCTTCTTCTTTGCCTTCCTTCTTCTTTGCCTTACATCCTTCTCCTTTGCCTTACATCCTTCTCCTTTCTTCTTCTTCACCTTATTTCCTTCTCCTTCCTTCTTCTTTGCCATACTTCCTTCTTCTTTGCCTTACTTCCTTCTTTGCCTTACTTTTGTCTCCTTACTTCCTTTTTTTTACTTATTTTTCCTTCCTTATTTCTTTCTCCTCACTGCCTTCTTCCTTTTCCTTCTCATTCCATGGTGAGTTGATGGCTGAAAGATCTATAGGAAGATTGATCTTGCGCAAGCCCAGATAGGTCTACCAGGGTCTTCTCCCCAGTTACCTTGATTGTATAAAGCCATTGTGTTGCTGGTCTTCCTCTTCTTTGTTCCTTCTATTCTTCCGACCATATATATATATATATATATATATACATATACATTTTTGTTAAAAGATTACATAAATAGTTAATAGACAACAAGGCAGGAGTGGTGTTCAGTAATTACTGCGGTGAGAGGCATTACTGCTTGTTTCTCAGTAGAAGTAAATCAACCACCGCAAAGTGACCTTTACTTTGATGGGAACCTAACCTAATACTTATCAAACATGCCTCTCGCAGGCTATATGTCTCCATTTAAATGGGCAAGCTGAAACCAGCGCTAAGTAAAAGTATTAGGTTAGGTACCCATCAAAGAAAGGTCACCTTGCCGAGGTTGATGGGCACACATGAATTGGCCAGTTTTGTAAGTACATTGTAGTTAGCAATAACGCAGTTCAGAACTCATGTATTCAGTGTAATGACGGACAGTCTGCTCCACATGTCTACCACTGGTATCGCCCCATCATTTACAATAATCTATGGAGGTAGATTCTCAGTTAGATCTATGTCCTGCCCATAGATCTTAACAGTACATTTACATATTAAGAAAAATGTGAATTTCTCAAAAATAAGCCATCGGATCACATATATATGCAGGTATCAGTTTATTCTGCTTCCTATGACCTACATGCCCATATAGACAGCTTAGGAAGATTCATTCTGCTGACCAGTTCCATTTTAAGGTGCCGAATGCATGGCGCTATTATCTCTTGTAGCAATGCTGGGGGATTCCTTTGTACATGAAATTGAATGCTTACAGAAGCACCGTACCTATGAGGAGACAGCCACATGCATAAGAGTTGGCGGCACACAGATTTGATATGTGCACAAAATCCTAAAGGGGTGCCCAGGATTGGGAAAATTGTCTGCTTTCCTCCAGAAGTGGCTCTACACATGTTTGAGTGACGTCTGTAATTGCAACTCAGGTCCATCGCAATGACTGATGTTGAAGCGCAATACTAGAAACAACCTGTTGACAGGTGTGGCAGTATTATGTAAACTTAGCCAAAATGGATGACCTGGTTTGCTCGTTACATGCTGCGGGTATTATTCTTGTTTTTTTGGTTTTGTGTTCCCCGCCTTCCTGACGTCCATGCTTGCTCGTTACGTCTCTGATCTCCTTTCTGTAGATTGCCAGCATTCATTGTGCTCTTCTCCTCACTGCCCATCACAATGCGAACAATGCGGATAATTATCTCTACAGCCATTGAAATGAGAAATAATTATTCCGTCATGAGAGAGAGAAAGTCTTGTACTGCTCACTATTAAGAAGCATTCTGTCTTCAAACAAAGGGTGTAAATGTGGAGCTTTCTGGAGCTCGGCGGCATCGGCAGCGCAAGGATTCACATCATTTTCTGACTACTTGCTCTCTATCAGTTTCTGATGAAGATGGACGCCCGTCTCTTATATCCAAGGGGGAAATGTCCGCTTCGTTCCTCAATGAACCCGATCGGATATAGAAGTGGTTATTATTTGGTGTCCAGTGTAGCGTTCGCGGTAGCAATAAACATTGAAGCAGGATGACAACTGAACAACCATGGAACCAGTGATCGCCTGGTGGGTGATCGTTACTCGGAAATAGTCCGTATTGTAGTCCATATTGGCCATGTATGATCAGAAAAAAAATATCTTGCAGATGAGGACTGTTTACCGTCAGTTGGCCAAAACTGATGTTCTTAAATTTTACTCATTGAACAAGTTTTTTGGTTGAAATTATCCTCTTGTTATCCAAAATTCAATGCTTTTGGCCACTTGAGAAGCTGAGAAATAGGCTAGAATCTATCAGTCAGGCGTAAAAATAAATAACATAAAAGAAAATGGCGCTTGTATCCAAACACCATATTGAAGAGGCCCCTTGTGCCATTTTTACAAAAGCTGAAAAATGAATGAAGAAAAGTCAACTTCCGAGCGCAAGACTGAATCTTCGATTCATAGACTGTAGAACTTTCTACGTGGTGGTCTATAGAGCGCACCCTCATGTTTAGTAAGTCTAGGTCATTTTGGTTTTGCTTTTCAGTTATTAGAAAGTGTAAGGAGATTTTTTTTTAAAGTGACAAGTAAACTGATTATTGTTCATTCTCCCAATGAATCGATCACCCGGCCCTTTCACCTTTCTCAATTTCCATATTTAAATAGTAATTTATTCCCTATCCAGGGGATAGGAGATATGGTAACTTACTGAGTGCTAGGACTTGACTTTTGAGACCCTCAACGATCCCAAGAACGGGGCTGTAGACCAAAGGCGCAGGGCTTTTAAGAGCCTTGTCTTGAATGGCAGCAGAGGTACACATGTTTGACATGCTCCATTCTTTGTCCAGAGGACTCCTGGAAAAAACCCAAAGGTAGTACTATGAATGGAGCAGAGGTTAGGCGCTGCATTTATTGTGTAGAGCCCCTCTCTCAAACCTGCTATTGGCTCCAGTGGTGGGACCCCTGACAAGAAGTTCAACAGATACGAGATAACTTCCTTCTTTACATTTTAACTACTGAAAGGCATATAAAAGTGATTTTACTTGTGGATTTTTTTTTTCTTCATCTACAGCCCTTTATCTTAGGAGGTTTTCTGTTTAAGACCAGACTCATTCCTTGATTGATGGTGTTTTGGGGGATGCTGTACAAGGCCTCGACACTGGTTTATATTTACAATGAGCATGATTCATTATAATGGACTTCTCTCTAGTAATTAGCGTTCTCGTTATAACTTCATTCACCTGTAAATGAAGGATTTCCTAGATGAACAGATGTTGTGCCGCCTTATTATGGACTGCAGAAATGATTGCACAGATGTTAGACCTGTGCCTGATCAGGTGCCCGCGGGAGGATCACGGTCCCGGGCTAATGCCGCAGTTTGGCGTCATCGTCTGTTCTTTGCCTTTCCTGGGGACTACCGATGAGAAGTAAGCACGTCATGCCATTAAGCAGCTTCACCATAGCTTTATTTATGGACTAGCGGTACGGAATTAAATTGTGGGCTGGCGTGGTAGTTTTGCACATCTACTAGAAGTGGCCAAAAAACCCTCAGTTAGATTTCAGTTAAGCCTCAGGAATCTCACCAGCCCAATTTCTTCATGTCCCCTTTGTGGGGCCAAAGAAAAGTCATCAGCCACTTCAGTTCTTCCTCGTGTCTGGTTCATGTTCACACCTTTCAATCCTGTTGGCACAACAGCACTACTTGTGTGACCATTCCTGTTGTACTCAGCGTATGGCGTGGTGGACCCTTAAGACCGGCAGGTTTATCTTAGCAATATTTAGCATTCAGAGTGCAATCAGTCACTGTGACCTGGAAGAATTATCTTCTCTGACTCAAAACACAGGCATGCTTTAGAAGGTCTTTAATATTATCTACAGCTCATGCGCCATTTTTTTTTCTCATCTTTGACAAGTCACTTTAAATCCCCACCCCATTAGTTCATGACGTTTGGCATCAGGCTTTGTAATTTAGAGTGGTAGGTATGTCAGTAACTTATTTCTTAGGGCTCATTTAGACTGGTGGATAATTGTAAATAAATGTTCCTAGGAACACAAGAAAAATACTCAGTTGCCAAGTAAAATAATTTTTAAGCAAGTCAAAAAATTATCATTTTCGGAGGCACATCGTTCTGCATAAACAGGGCATGTGCTGACAAGGACATGATGATCGATGCGCACAGAACTGATGTTAACGATCATCCTGTGTACATAGAAGTGCGGCTGTCCGGTCCTATACAGGCAATAGACGACTGCTATCAGCTTGTATGTAATTGATTGGTGGTCATTTAATTACCGCCATCCTGCACTGTAAATCCAGCTTTAGTCTAATGCATCTACTGAAAGGCAAGTTGTAAACCTTACATAGGAGACATCTAGGTCTTATTCTTCTACACACCTTGAGAACGTTAGATTTCTTCCTTGGGACATCATTGTCCTTTAAAAGTTAAGGTCCCTTTAGTGACCACAAATATGTTACTGTACAGTCATGGCCAAAAGTTTTGAGAATGACACAAATATTATAATTTCACATGATCTGCTGCCCTCTGGTTTTTATGTGTGTTTGACAGATGTTTTTATCACAGACAGAAATATAATAATTGCAAACATATGAGTAACAAAAGCTTATATTGACAGTTAGAATGACTTAATGCAGCAAGTCAATATTTGCAGTGTTGACCCTTCTTCTTCAGGACCTCTGCAATTCTCCCTGGCATGCTCTCAATCAACTTCTGGACCAAATCCTGACTGATAGCAGTCCATTCTTGCACAATCAATGCTTTCATTTTGTCAGAATTTTTAGGTTTTTGTTTGTCCACCCGTCTCTTGATGATTGACCACAAGTTCTCAATGGGATTAAGATCTGGGGAGTTTCCAGGCCATGGACCCAAAATCTCTATGTTTTGTTCCCTGAGCCATTTAGTTATCACCTTTTTTATTATTATTATTATTATTGTTTATTTCTATAGCACCATTGATTCCATGGTGCTGTACATGAGAAGGGGTTACATACAAATTACAGGTATCACTTACAGTAAACAAACTAACAATGACAGACTGATACAGAGGGGAGAGGACCCTGCCCTTTCGGGCTTACATTCTACAGGATTGTGAGGCAGGAGACAGTAGGTCGGGGGGTTGCAGCAGTTCCGGTGTTGGTTGAGGCAATATCTCCGGTAGTGGTGAGGAGGTAGCAGGGTCATTGCAGGCTGTAGGCTTTCCTGAAGAGGTGAGTTTTCAGGTTCCGTCTGAAGGATCCGAATGTGTTTGATAGTCGGACGTGTTGGGGCAAAGAATTCCAGAGGATGGGGGATATTCGGGAGAAGTCTTGGAGGCGGTTGGGTGAGGAGCGAATAAGTGTGGAGGAGAGAAGGATGTCTTGGGAGGATCGGAGATTACGTGAGGGAAGATATCGGGAGATTAGTTCAGAGATATAAGGAGGAGACAGATTATAGATGGCCTTGTAGGTCAGTATTAGTAATTTGAACTGGATACGCTGAGGGAATGGGAGCCAGTGAAGAGATTTGCAGAGGGGAGAAGCGGAGGAGTAGCGAGGAGAGAGGTGAATTAGTCGTGCAGCAGAGTTAAGGATGGACTGGAGAGGTGCGAGGGTGTTAGCAGGGAGGCCAGAGAAAAGGGTGTTGCAGTAGTCGAGGCGGGAGATGATGAGGGCGTGCACAATCATTTTAGTAGATTGAGGTTGAGGAAAGGACGGATTCTTGAAATATTTTTGAGCTGAAGGCGACAGGAGGTAGAAAGAGCTTGGATGTGCGGTTTGAAGGACAGGGCAGAGTCAAGGGTTACTCCGAGGCAGCGGACTTCTGGTACGGGGGAAAGCGTGATGTTGTTAATTGTGATAGATAGGTCAGGTAAGGAAGATCTGTGGGATGGGGGAAAGATTGAGTTCAGGTTTGTCCACATTGAGTTTGAGGAAGCGGGAGGAGAAGAAGGAGGATATGGCTGATAGACACTCCGGGATTCTGGATAGCAGAGAGGTGATGTCTGGGCCAGAGAGGTAGATCTGAGTGTCATCAGCGTAAAGGTGGTACTGGAATCCGTGGGACTTTATGAGTTGCCCCAGGCCAAGTGTATAGATTGAGAAGAGTAGGGGTCCTAGAACAGATCCTTGGGGGACTCCAACGGAGAGAGGGTGGGACGAGGAGGTAGTGTGTGAGTGGGAGACGCTGAATGTGCGGTTGGAAAGGTATGAGGAGATCCAGGATAGGGCGAGGTCTTTGACGCCAAAGGAGGAAAGAATCTGTAGTAGAAGGCAGTGGTCAACTGTGTCAAAAGCAGAGGACAGGTCAAGAAGCAGGAGTATAGAGTATTGTCTGTTCGCTTTGGCTGTAAGTAGGTCATTAGTAATTTTGGTCAGGGCTGTCTCAGTGGAGTGATGGGGGCGGAAACCAGATTGTAGAGTGTCAAAGAGCAAGTTAGAAGAGAAGTGGTAGGAAAGCGATATTGGGCGATAGCTGGACATAGCGGTTGGGTCGAGGGTTGGCTTTTTAAGAATAGGCGTGATTGTGGCATGCTTGAAAGCAGAAGGGAAGGTACCGGAAGTTAGTGATAGGTTGAAGAGGTGGGTTAGGGATGGGATAATAGTGGTGGTGAGGTTGGGGAGGAGGTGGGTTGGGATGGGGTCAAGTGCACAGGTTGTGAGGTGCGATTTGGAGAGAAGACAATTAAGCTCCCCTTCAGTTATGTTGGAGAGGGAGGTTATGGGGTTGGGGCATTGGTCTGGTATACAAAGTGGTTGAGGTGGTTGAACAATGAAGACTTGCCTTGTTTGATCGATCTTATTTTTGAAGTGTGTGGCAAAGTCCTCAGCAGAGATGAGGGAGGTAGGAGGGGGCAGTGGTGGGAGGAGGAGGGAGTTAAAAGTTTTGAATAACTGTTTGGGGTTGTAGGATAGGGAAGATACGAGGGTTGTGAAGTAGGCCTGTTTAGCAGAGGTGAGGGCAGATTTGAAAGAGAGTGTTGCTTGTTTGAATGCAGTGAAGTCGTCTTGCAAATTTGTTTTTTTCCAACGCCGCTCTGTAATCCTGGACACTTGCCGGAGCTTTTTAGTGGTGTTATTGTGCCAAGGTTGTCTGTTGGTACGTCGCACTCTGCCATGAACGAGAGGGGCGACCGTGTCAATAGCCGATGTGAGAGTGGCATTGTAGAAAGCAGTGGCACTGTCTGTATCGTGGAGTGAGGATATTGATGCCAGTGAAAGAATAGAGTCAGAGAGTGTGTGGATGTCTAGGTGTGCAAGGTGTCTGCGGGGGTGCACGTGTTGCTGGACATGGGTGACAGGAGAGGAGGACAGGGATGAGAAAGTGAGTAGATGGTGGTCGGATAGAGGGAGAGGGGAGGTGGTGAAGTTAGATAGAGAGCAGAGGCGGGTGAAGACCAAGTCTAATGTATGACCATCCGTGTGGGTGGCTGAGGAGGACCACTGAGTAAGTCCAAAGGATGAAGTAAGGGACAGAAGTTTGGAGGCTGCTGACTGAAGGGTATCAGTGGGGATGTTGAAGTCACCCATGATGATGGTGGGGATGTCAGTGGAGAGAAAGTGAAGAAGCCAGGTAGTGAATTGATCGATGAAGGCAGCGGTCGGGCCTGGAGGTCGGTATATGACGGCCACTTGGAGGTTGGAGGGAGAGTAGATGCGGACAGTGTGGACTTCAAAGGAAGGGAGGATTAGGGAGGGAAGAGGTGGGATTGGGTTAAAGTTGCAGTTAGAGGAAAGGAGAACACCCACTCCTCCACCATGTCTGTTTCCAGGGCGAGGAGTGTGGGTGAATTGGAGGCCACCGTAACACAGCGCAGCAGGGGAGGCGGTGTCAGAGGGTGTCAGCCATGTTTCTGTGAGGGCGAGGAAAGCAAGATTGCGAGAGAGAAAGAGGTCATGAATCACATGAAGCTTATTGCAGATGGAGCGGGCATTCCAGAGTGCTCCAGAGAGAGGGAGCAGGGGGGTGGGTGTCAATGGCACAGGTTTTACGTTGGAAAGATTGCGGTAGTTCCTATTAGATAGGGAGCGGTAGGAAGGAGTACTAATGGTGGGTATGAACTGTGGAGGTCCAGGATTGGGAGATATGTCACCAGCAGTGAGGAGGAGCAGAGAAAGGGAGAGCAGGTGGGAGAAGGAGAGAGGGAAGCTTGTTTTGTGTTTTATTAGGACAGATTTGAGGTTGAGGAGCAGGTCAGCAGAGGAGGACAGGTGGGGAGGAAGGAGGGAAGGGGAGATGATTATTTGATTAGGGTACTGCCACACTAAACAATCCGCTAGCGATCACGATAACGACGCATACTAATGCGATCGCTAGCGGGATTGTTTCTATATCGCTAAGTGCGGCCACATTTAGCGATATAGTTAACGACGCTATCGCCGTTAGCGATCTTCTTAACGACTTTAGCGGTACAAAAGTACCGCTAAATCGCTAAGAAAAGGTGCCACACTAGCGATATATACTTACCCAGCGGGAGCGCCGACGAGAAAATAGGGTCCGGAACGATTCCAGCGACGAGCGAGATCACAGCAGGAAGCTCGTCGCTGGCAGCTGCCGCACTGAACAACATCGCTAACGGGATCGCTAATAGTGATGTTTTTTAGCGATCCCGTTAGCGATATTGTTCAGTGTGGCATACCCTTTAGAGGGTGCTGGGGTTTGGGGATAGCGAAGGAGAGAGAGGATTAACGGAGCAAACACTGTGAAGGCATATGTAAACATGGTGAAAGAGTGAGATGGGTAAATAGAAAAGCCAGGTACAAGTAATTGGAAGTGCTTACTCAGCAGACATACCCAAAAGAGACATAGTGTGGGGTCCTGACTCCTGCCGTGACTAACTGCCGTTGAAATAACTGCAGCTTCACTGTACTTTTGCTGCAGTGGTACTTCTGCTGCAGGGAGATGACGCGTGCCCCCCTTAGGCTGCTACTGAATATATAGGACTGAGTAGAGGATCAGGTGGGAGGAGTTGTGGTAGCTGCTTTGGGATAAATTAGCAGCTGCCCAGCACACCAGGGGAGGATAGACAATCAAAGGCACAGGGCCTGGCTGCATCCATATGCATATGCATATTGCTTTATGGCAAGGTGCTCCATCATGCTGGAAAAGGCATTATTGATCGCCAAACTGCTCTTGGAGGGTTGGGAGAAGTTGCTTTTGGAGGACATTCTGGTACCATTCTTTATTCATGGCTGTGTTTTTAGGCAAGACTGTGAGAGAGCCGATTCCCTTGGCTGAGAAGCAACCCCACACATGAATGGTTTCAGGATGCTTAACAGTTGGCATGAGACAAGACTGGTGGTAGCGCTCACCTTGTCTTCTCCGAATGAGGCGTTTTCCTTATGTCCCAAACAATCGAAAAGGGGATTCATCAGAGAAAATAACTTTACCCAGTCCTCAGCAGTCCACTGCCTGTACCTTTTGCAGAATATCAGTCTGTCCATGATGTTTTTTCTGGAGAGAAGTGGCTTCTTTGCTGCCCTCCTTGAGACCAGGCCTTGCTCCAAGAGTCTCCGCCTCACAGTGCGTGCAGATGCACTCACACCTGCCTGCTGCCATTCCTGAGCAAGCTCTGCACTGCTGGTAGCCCGATCCCGCAGCTGAAACACTTTTAAGAGACGGTCCTGGCGCTTGCTGGTTTTTCTTGGGTGCCCTGAAGCCTTTTTGGCAGCAATGGAACCTCTCTCCTTGAAGTTCTTGATGATGCGATAGATTGTTGACTGAGGTGCAATCTTTCTAGCTGCGATACTCTTCCCTGTTAGGCCATTTTTGTGCATTGCAATGATGACTGCACGTGTTTCTTTAGAGATAACCATGGTTAACAGAAGAGAAACAATGATGCCAAGCACCAGCCTCCTTTTAAAGTGTCCAGTGGTGTCATTCTTACTTAATCATGACAGATTGATCTCCAGCCATGTCCTCATCAACACCCACACCTGTGTTAATGGAGCAATCACTGAAAAGAGGTTAGCTGGTCCTTTTAAGGCAGGGCTGCAATGATGTTGAAATGTGTTTTGGGGGATAAAGTTCATTTTCTAGCCAAATATTGACTTTGCAAGTAATTGCTGTTAAGCTGATCACTCTTTATAACATTCTGGAGTATATGCAAATTGCCATTAGAAAAAGTGATGCAGTAGACTTTGTAAAAATTAATATTTGTGTCATTCTCAAAACTTTTGGCCATGACTGTAGGGAATAAACTGAGTAAAATGAGCCCCTGTGTTAAGTCATTTGAGGCTGATAAGCGCGCGTTTCATCCTATTGATTTTTAAGCTCTTGGCTTCTCGATGGCTTATAAAGTTCCTCTGGGCAGGCCGGGTGTTCTGACACTGAGTCATGAAAAGATGCTTAATAGTGTCACCATGTCCCAGGATAAAACCAATTTGTCTTCAAGGTGTCACCCTGTGAAATAAACAGTTGATGAACTTCTCACAGACACGACACAGAGTTTTCCTTGAGTCGCTGAACAGAATCTTCTGGCTCGGAGTCCAATTTATTTTCTTGTCGATGATGAAATGACATGCAGCGCGGTGATGCGTCTCATCCCTAAACGTCTTTCAGGATTATCCGAAGAATTTAATCAACTTAGTGTCTTAGTTAAACAAGACTTTATATGCTTGTACATCTCTAATTCTACGCCTCGTCCCCGAAAAGTGCCAGTGTGACAGGATGCCTTTCTCCATGATGGAGGAGGTGACCAAACGTTTCCTTCTGTTAGTTGCGGCCACCTTTTAACAATTAGTCCTGGTGCCCATTAGATACATTCTTTTTGTTAACTGGACTCTGTCAGCAAGTTTTTGCTGTTTAATCTCAGAGCAGCACGATGTGGAGGCAGAGACCCTGATTCCAGGGATGTTTCACCACCTCAGTAGCTTGCTGTAGTTTCAATACAATCAGTGTTTTATCAGCAGGGCATTATCATTAAAAGACTAGTTGTCATGTGCCAGGTAGTCCAGCTAATCTGTGTAACCCTGCCCGCCCCCACTGATTGGCAGTTGGCTGCCAATCAGAGGTGTGGGCGGGGTTATACACAGGTCAGCAATCATATCACTGCTATGCTCACAGCTGAGAAAACGGTGATTTTATCAAAACTGCACCAAGCAGTTCAGTAAGTGATACATCACTGGAATCACTCTCTGCCCTACATCATTCATAACAAAAATCTACTGAGATATTCCCTTTAAAAGGAGTGCAGTACCCCGGCTTCTTGCTTGCCAGGAGGTACTGCACTCCTTTTTGACATTTTGGATAAGCATCATTTTTCACACTCGTGACCTGAACTGCGCGCTCCCTGGTGCTGCTCTATCAGGCAGGATCGGAGGAGACCAGCTGGACTGAACAAGTCAGTTTCTGAGCAGCACTTACAAGCTCTGTAGCAAAGCTTTGCCTTTCTTGTTTAGGGGCCTGGCCACCGCTGATTAGATTCTTGAGGTGGTCGGTAACCATTACCTATTCCGCACCCAGATTTTATATGTCTCCTTTTAGCCAACCCCAGTAGCTGTCAGATTAATGGTGGCCAGTTTCCTTTAATATCTCCCCTTTTCACCATGTAATTCATTTTTGAGTATTTTTGCCGTGCGGAACATGTTGTTTTTTCTGTGCCTCGTGCTTGCCCCCTCCTGACACAGGTGTGAGCCATACTTTCCTTGTAGCTGCATAAATGGCATGCACGGTGCAATCAAAACAAATTTCCTGCCAGAAGCAATCTGCCGTAACAATGGCTCCCGTTCCCTCCCGGGCTCTATGGTAACTGGATAATCGTGCGCCGGTGAGGACAGAACAGATGTGGACGCCGGGTGGAGTTGCCCACCTACAAAGATGTTGAGAATTTTTCAATTGTAACCAAGGAAACCTCAAAATGCCACATTCAAAAAGTGCAAATTGGACTCCACGGGATAATAATCTTTCATTTTTTTTCATCCTCCTGCCTTCGGAGCGGTGACTAATTTTTACTTTACGTCAAGGCCTGAATGACTCCATATCTGCTCCTCCACCCTCCCGTTAGTAGTCTGTATACCTGATGGCTGAATTGGGCCAACCTCGTCATGGGATTTTGTTCTTTTCACCGCTTTCCGCCCATTAGTTAAGGAACGATTAGCAAAGGTCGGCTCGCCCTGTGTTTACCTGAAAACCAACGTCGCTGCATATGTCAAGTGTCTGTGTCATCTCTTTGACGCATCTGCTCTCAGGATTTCTGCACCTCGTCATTCTTATTTCTTTTCAGCACAATTGCTATAAAATGTTAGCAAATGCAGACCTAGCACAGCTGTTTGTCCTTTACCAGTTGTTGTTTTTTCTCTGCACAATGATGGATTATACGGCAGAACTTACATACATACATTAATCGTGAGGTCTACCGAATTACAAACTCTCATCAGTCTAATATGTCCAGGATTTTTCCCGGGATTTTCATGCTCAGTAACTTGCCATTTTTTTTCTTTTTTACTGACCGTTCCTCTATCGGCATTATAGGTGTGGGAATCACCTTTCCCTCACTTCTTAGCATGCGTTTCACCTGTCCAATAATTTGCCTGTTTGAAGTTAATTGGAACCATGGAAAATGCAGTCTAAACTGAGGATATCATGTTACAAAGCAGGGGGAGCTGTGTAGACCGATGTTTTGGGAGTAAAGATTCCCTAAAACCTGTTTTGTATTCATTTAAGCCTCTCCTTTTTCTGGTATTTTTGGTCCAGTGGGCGGTGCTATCAGTGATTGACAGCCTTCTCTACATGCACATTAATACAGTCACTGATAGGAAAGCCTACTGAAGCGAAAAATCCAGAAAGAGGTGGTTTAAATGGTTTAAAACACAAGTTATACTGAATCTTTTCTCACAGCTGTATGTCAATCTGCTCTGCTCACCCTGCTCTAGTAAGATGCCTGTAGATTGACTGCACTTTCATGGTGACAGGTTCCCTTTGAAAGGGCTCTGTCATCACAAAATGACTGGTCAAACCAAGTACATGCGCTCTGTTAACCCTTGGGGTGGACAAACCGTTCAGTGCTCCATCTCCCCATACTTCATTTCTGTCTATCTTCAGCTCTTATCTGTTTTGTTTGTCAGCTCTGACATCATAGAGCCAGAAAACAAGTAGATGGGTAGGAAGGTTCACTTAATTGTTTGACCACGCTAAGGGTGTTCGTACTTGGTTTGAGCTGTCATTCTGTGCGGACAGTCCCTTTAAAGACTGCCTTTCCGTTATGCCTGTATGGAGTTTGGCAGACAGGAGAGCAGGAGCAAAAACACAAAGACTCGCTCCCACTTCCTGCAGTCAGTCTCTGCCGCTTGCGAAGGATTACACCTGACAACGGGCAGTGAATAGCAAGTTACACAGATAGGAGACAGCTGGTTACCGTCCCTGCGGAGTGATTACATTAACAATTTATCAATGCTGATTTGCAGATTGGCTGTATATATATATATATATATATATATATATATATATATATATATATATATGTATATATAATCTCATTATCAGATGAGATCAAGTCGTCTGAAAGTACAGTGACCATTTAAAGCCATGGAGTCCTCTCTTTCTGAAATGTATCTGCTCCAAAGTTGTAAAAAAATAAAAATTGTGTATGTGCTCCTTATATTCTCACTCTTCTGTGTTAGGAGACTTTATCACGCAGCCTTTAAGCAATACATGCTTGAAGTTTCTCCTTATTTGACCTCCGCACTGAAATCCAAATTGTTCCCAAGGAAACGGTAAGTCATCACCGCTCTATATCCCATTGTAGGACATCTAGGGATAAAGTAACGCCTTCCAAGAAATGAAGATATTATTTAGAGGGGGGAGGGATGTAAGCGGCTCATCAACGTCTGGCATCAATCATGTCCTTGTGCTCAAAGTGTGAGGGAGTTTGTGATGAAACGATTGTCCTCAAAAACACCTTCATCCCTACAAAAGCGATAACCTTTAAAGAAAAAAAAAAACGCATTAGTGTTCATAGATATTTGAAAAAAAACAATACAAACGTCTCTTGTTACTAGAAATTCGCACGGAATATTCACATAAGGCGAGATTCCCATTATAATGCGTGCGTGTTCAAGCCATGTAAAGCAGACGTCTGAATGAGGCCCCGGGCTGTGTGCACACGTTCAGGATTTGTAGCAGAAAATTCTGATGTGGTGGGAGGAAAAACCCTTTAAAAGTGTATTTTTCGCCATTCATTGTTATGGGTTGGATCTGCAAGGAAAAAATAAAGCAACTTGTTCACTTACCTGGTACTTTAAAATGCTGCATATTTTCCGCACCAAATCAGTAAGTAAGGGCCCCGTCTCCCATAGCGAGATCGCTAGCGAGATCGCTGCTGAGTCACAAGTTTTGTGATGCAACAGCGATCTCAGCTGCTATCTCTCTATGTCTGACACGTACCAGTGATCAGGCCCTGCTGTGAATCGCTGGTCGTGTCAGAAATGCCTGGACTTTTTTTTTTGATTGCTGGTCTCTCGCTGGCCAGCACGCATCGCTGCGTGTGGCAGGCAGGAGATCAGCGATCAGCTGGTAACCAAGGTACACATCGGGTTTCCAGGCGCGGGGCTGTGCCTAGAAACCCGCAGTGTACGTTGGATACCAGCGCGCTGCTGCAGTGGAGCTGGTAACCAAGGTACACATTGGGTTTCCAGGCAGCGCCTGGAAACCCGATGTGTACCTTGGTTACCAGCTCCCTGCATCGGCGGGCTGGTATCCAACGTACACTGTGGGTAACTAAGCGACGTTACCCGCAGTGTCGCTGTCCTGATCGCTGCCTGTTTGGCAGCTCAGCAGCGATCATGTAGCGACACACCAGCGATCCTGACAAGTTCATATCGTTGTCGGGATCGCTGGTGCGTCGCTATATGAGACAGGGCCCTAACTCCTTGGATTCTTAGCATCTCTTCTCCTTAATCTTTAGTCGCCCTTCTAACCTGTAGCTAACTTTTTCTCATCCGTTCTGGGCGGCTTCAGTAAATGTAGCTCTACGATCCCTACGGAAAATGTCTCCTCTTGATCCAAGAGAATTACTGGTGGCAATTACTGTTCCGCCAGGGTCCATTCAATGAGTGAGATTCCCAGCGTATCTCTAGGTATGACAGTTGATTTTCTACCTGATGGATGAATTCCCCCGGGCTCTTCCAGCTGTCACATAGCGAGCGCGGCTATTGACCATCGCCGTTCATGTGGCTGTCATACCGAAGATACAACTGTCATCTCTTTAAGCGTGTGCACACTGAGATCACATCCGACGCACTGTCTTTTTCTTAGCACTTTTTCAATATCTTACTTCTAGAAATGGGAAAGAAAATGCCAGAAAAACTTCAATATTCGCTATTTACCAGGCTTTTTTAATTTTTAGGGTGTATTGTGGGAACAAAAATAACTGAGAAATAAGATACTATTCTGATAATTGCTCAGTGCTAAAGTTTATGTAAGGAGTAAGGGAGATTTTGGCAAAAGTAGTGAAAAGAAGGTTTTCTGGAACCTTTACGATTGGCTGCCATGGATAATTGCTCCACTTCTCATTTTCATATGTTCTTTCTGGAATTTTTCTAAATAGACAACTGGACATTACCATTCCCCTATCAAAGGGGCGTGTTTCCATATAACGTGGCAATGTCGGCATTGATTGGACAGTATGGGGCTGCGTAGGGACACGCCCCAATTGGAAACACCCAGTTGTCTAATAATTCACAAATTATTTCACGTGGAATACAATTATTCACTAAAACAACCAGTCACTGAGCGGCACCCATACATCAGTACATCCGATTACGTTTTCTGTAACACATACCCGACTTACCCGTGTGCTGTTAGGTTGCAGTCACATGTGGCCGAACTTAATGTTGCCTTTTGTCCCCTTTCGTGGAGAAACGGAGTTGGACAAAGGGTGTCCCAGAATTGTCCCTAATATTAGAAGTTATTGTCTTGCTTAATGGGGTTCATTAAGGGGTCAATTGTACGCCGTATAACTGGTATCATGGTCCAGACCATTCGCATCCTTGGTTGTGAACTCTTCTTATGTTTCTTCTCCTGCTGTCCCGATACCTAGAAGTTTACATCTCAAGAATTTGCGTGAACCTAAATGCTGAAAGTCTCATTTCAGATTAGTTGCCTCCTATGTGCTAAATGTCACTAAACCTCAGGAATGGGCTTTGCGAAAGCTGCTCTGTCTTCGATACCAGCAAACCTGCTTTGTTTTAGAAGAAAAGATGCATCTAAAGAAAACCTCGGCTGTGTTTTTCCTGGAGTTTGGTTTCTTTGCCACTGGATTTGAAGCTGCCTAAACAACGGTCGAGTCGCCTGTTTTAGCCGCTTTGTTGCTTCCGAAACTTGAAGCGTCCATGGGTTCAGTGTCTAGATTGTCATTATTTTACATTATGTTCATTCTTTTTGGCTCTTTCTGGTGGGTTCCAAGCAGAATCTTCCTGAAAGACGACGTGTGCACGTATCCGAAGACTAAACGCCAGCTTTAAGATGAAAGGTATGGGGGGGATTTCAGTTCCTGGAAATTTTTGCTCTTCTTACTTCTTGTAATATGTCTCCTTATCTATATGATTTACCTTGGTTTTGGCATTTCTCCGTGTTCTATTCTTGGCAAATATTCGATGAGCGTCCGTGCAGAAAGGTTAGAGCTCTGCATGTGTTGTGGCGCAGTGCCAGACTGTACATTTAATAACACTGTCAGGGCGGCCTAACGCTGAGTTATATATGCTGGATCCTGCGGGAAAATGATTCCATACGGTTTATTAACGCTCCTCGTCTCACTCTGCAGATAACTGGTATTTATCAAAGCGGGTCAGGATCCACCGGTGCGGTTATTCAGCTTTATCTTGGTAATGGCAGACACTAAGTCTGTGCAGCTCAACACCCTCTTTCTGCGGCAAAATCGGGAAGATGCGGAGATGCATCGGTACAGGCGACCTCTGTGGTGGGGTCTGCTGCTGACGATCCCTGGGATAAACTATAGCTTGTTCCATGAGAGACAAAGTGCAGCCTCTTCATTTCAGTGGATGCCATGTAAAATGTTATTTTCTTTAGTTTTGGTTCTTCATGGGATTGAGCAGTTGGTTCCAGGAGCTTACTCTCAAAATATAAAAGGCAGGACTCTCCGCAGTCCGCTCCAAGGCCTTATTCACAGGGGCAGTATTCCAAATCCAATCTCGGTTCATAGAAGTAACATGTGCAAATCTGAGTACACACCGACTGACCCTGTCATAGTCTCTGTGCTCTCTAGGATTTCTTTCTAATCCAATTCCATCAATCTGATTCCGAATTCTGGATAACAATTGCCAATAGAAGTCAATGGAGATCTAAAAGAAAAAAAAGAAAAAAATAAGGATGAGTTAAATAAATCCTACAACTACATCAGTTTTAGGTCTATTTTACAAGTCCAGTTTTAAAAATAATCAGCAAGATGGGACAATAGAAAAGAGATTGATTTCTACTTAAAACTGGGAAGAGGATAAAAAAGCAACCCGAAGATGACATGGAAGAACACAGACATGCATGCCGATTACAATAAAGTGTACAGAATCTGATGCCAAAATTCAAGATTTTTCAGGATGAAAATCTTATGATTTTGAAAATGGTCATGCAAATAAAGGCCAACACAAAGATGCTGCCAAAAGCAATAAATCTCTTCTTTTTGGCCCCGTGCACACTTTGCGGATTGCTGTGCGGATTTTTCCGTGCAGATTTTGCTAAATCCGCAGGTAAAATGACCTGCGTTTTACCTGCGGATTTACTGCGGTTTTGGTGCGGATTACCCCTGCGGTTTTACACCTATAATGGAATAGGTGTAAAACCCCTGCGGAATCCGCACAAAGAATTGACATGCTGCAGATTTAAAACCGCACCAAATCTGCGCGGAAAAATCCGCAGCATATGCACAGCAGGTTTTTTTTTCCATTCATTTACATTGTACTGTACATTGTTTCCGGAACTGCTGCGGAACCGCAGGGCTAAAACTGCTGCGGAACCGCAGGCAAATCCGCAACATGTGCACAGGCCCTTTGGAGGATCTGTCACCAGATCTAACCATATAATCCGTATACATGATGAAATGGATCATCTGGCCCAGGTGAGAATAAAGTTCTTATTTTGTATAAAAAGAATTAAAAAGTCATTCTGGCATGGATTTACAATCCGCTTTTCATAAATCAAACTGTTCACTACCAGATTTCACGAGTCCTAGTGTATTCAAGCTGCAAACTCTATCTCTGCCCAGCTGACTTGACTGACAAGCTCTTTTCACGCTCTTCCTCCTGACGTGCCGCTGAGTTTTGGCACATGCTCAGTAGAAGCTGCCGTCCGTACAGCTCTACAGCTTGAAAAAGCCAGTTTCCAAGAGTCAATCGCCATCTACTGCAAGAACCAAGGTCACCAACAGTACCTGCATAGGTGTTCATCATATCAATGGTAGGAAATGGAAGCTGTGCCCAGACTACAGGAAGACGTTGGCTATAATTCACACTGAATGTTGATGAACCACCACCTTAAAATGATTTACCTACAGATTTGTGCAGCATTTTTTTCCCCATATTTGCCTAAAACTTTTGCAAAGTAAGAATACTTTGAAAAGCAGAAGTGTTAATTGATCAAAATAAAAAATTAACAAAATGTAAAGTGAATCCACAAAAGAGAAATCTAAATCAAATCAACATTTTTGTGTGACCGTCCTTTGCCTTCAAATCCGTGTCAATTCTTCTCTGTACCCCTGCACACAGTTTTTGAAGAAACTCAGCAGGGAGGTTGATCCAAACATCTTGGGAAGTAACCACTGATCTTCTGTGGATGTCGCTTGTGCAAATCCTTCTCTCTTCATGTAACCCCAGACAGACTGGATGACCATGCGATCAAGGCTCTGTGGGGGCCGGATCATCGCTTCTTTAGACTTATTTTGCCTGCCTGCAGACACTTATTATTGTACCACTCTTCAGGCCTCTGACAAACAAACTGCGTCCTGTGACAGCTATAATTCACATTTTGATTAATAGGCCCAGAGCACCTGCTGACATTTTTTCGCACCCGTTTCTGTGTTTTCATGGACAGATCAGTCGCTTGGCTTTGTTTCCATGTGGAAGGTATGGCTTTTTGGCTGCAATTTTTTCTATGAAAATCACAACTGTCTTGACTTCTCTGAACAGTAAATTTGTGTAACTGGTCACCTTGGCTGCTGCCAGTTCTGAGCTAATGTTATTGCTAAAAAATCTTCTTATTTCAACTATTTAGTGCAGCAGATGAAAGACACATGATGCTTAAGGTTTGTGTTGTTGCTGTTCTCAGTCTTGCCATGGTGTATGACCTGTGATATGAAACTGGCTTCCACAAACTCTCCTTTTGTAGCAGAGTTTACCTGTTCCTAACCTGGTTTTAAGCCTCCCTCTCAACTGTTTCAGTTAATGACTGTTTTTTGACCAGCCACCGAGGACTGGGTTAAATCCTAGCACTGCAGGCCTTACTTAGATCAACATGGCTAGCTTTGACTGAGAACCAGGAAGTGAGTTCACCCTTTGTCAGTCTGCTTGGGGTTGGACTAAGTGTAGTCTGTTGAAGCTGGTGAATGACCAGCCAAAATGTGAGCTGTAACACAGAGAGAGAAAAATTCTGAGTCTCTCTCTCTCTCTGAATGGAGATATTGCACAAGTCAACTAGGAAAGCTTAGCAGTCTGTGTTGGAGCTGCAGAGTAACGTGGTGAAGCTGCAGCCTGTTCTGTGTGAGCTGTGCATGGAGATGAACTCTTCTGTTTGGTGGTGGAAACTGTTGAAGCTCGGGCTGAAGGTGATACTGAAACTGGTAGGACCAAACCTCTTCTTTGTGTAAAGTTTTCTCCTGAAGGAAATACTGTATATATCACTTTCAGAGATCAGCGAATTTGTTTGGATTTTGTCCCCGAAACTGACTTTGACATATTTGGGCCATATTCGAACAATATTTGTGCCGAATGTATGTCTCATGATCGTTTACAAACATATTCGTTAATTTTTACTCCATTGACTCTAATGACGTTCGACTGTGTTCGACGAATATTGCAAAAACTATACTTTGCATTTTGTTAATTGATAAAAACAAATTACTGTATTTTTCGGACCATAAGACGCACTTTTTCCCAAAAAATTTGGGGGAAAATGGGGGTGCGTCTTATGGTCGCAACATACCTAAAAATCCGGTGGCGGCTGCGGTCCCGATGCAGCCTCCCTGTGGTGCGGTGGTGTCGGGGCAGCTCTGTGCTGCGTGGGTGGCTCCGCTGGCATTTCGCTCTTAGCCGGAAAGCCCCGCGCAGCTCCGCTGCTGCGACATGGTGGCCTCCTGAAAGATGGCTGCCAGGGGCCTCCGGTGGCGGTCCCGATGCAGCCTTCCATGTGGTGCGGTGGTGTCGGGGCAGCAGCGGGGCTCTGTGCTACGTGGGGGGCTCTGCTGGCATTTCGCTCTTAGCCGGAAAGCCCCCCCGCAGCTCCGGTGGTGCAACGCGGTGGCGTCCTGAAAGATGGCCGCCAGGGGCCTCCGGAAAGATGGCCGTCGCATGCTCATTCAAATCTCAGCAACGAGATCTCTTCTCCCGAGATCTTGTTCTGAGATCTCGGGAAGAGATCTCGGGAGACGAGATCTCGGGAAGAGATCTCGTTGCCGAGATTTGAATGAGTATGCGGCGGCCATCTTTTCGGAGGCCCCTGGCGGCCATCTTTCAGGACACCACTGCGTTGCAGCAGCGGAGCTACGGGGGGCTTTCCGGCCAAGAGCGAAATGCCGGCGGAGCCCCCCACGCAGCACAGAGCCCCGCTGCTGCCCCGACACCACCGCACCACAGAGCACAGGAGGCTGCACTGGGACCACCGCCACGGGATTTGTAAGTACCAGTATATTGCGACCCCACAGAGCGCAGCCACCCCACAGAACACAACCACCCTAAAGAGCACAGCCACCCCACAGAGCACAGCCACCCCACAGAGCACCCTGCAACACAGAGCACCACCACCGCACCAGCCTGGACCACTGAATGACCCCTGTGACCACTCCTCTACCTGTGCTGATCCCTTCGCTGGTAAGCTGAATTCGGACTGTAAGACGGACCCCCATTTGACACATTATTTTTTTTCCCCTATTTTCCTTCTGAAAATTTGGGGTGCGTCTTATGGTCTGGTGCGTTTTATAGTCTGTAAAAAAAAAGGTAACATTTCTTCTATTTCTGAAAGCACTGTTACTTTGCAGCACTTTGTGTGCACACCTGGAAAGGAGAGCATTCACACCCAGGGCCGGCGTCAGCACCCGGCACACCCGGGCAAGTGCCGGGGCCCTGAGCAGGCGGGGGGGCCCACTCGCCGTCTGGCACCCCGCGCCCGTTAGTGGAGGAGAGCGTTGTCAGCGCCGCCACTGGCCCCCCCCCCCCCCCCCCCCCCCCCCCCCCCCCGCTTGCTCAGGGCCCCGGCATCAGCTGGCACAATACTTACCTCTCCCGTGCCTCCGCTGCCGCAGCTCCGGGCTCCAGGGGGCGCCGGCGCTTCCTCTCACAGCAGCGCCGCTGAATGACGTCATCATTCAGCAGCCGGCTGTGGCAGAGAGCGCGCGGACGTCAGACAGGTAAGACTTGTGTGTGTGTGTCTCTGTGTGTGTCTGTGTGTATGTAGTGCGGTGCTTTGTGTGTGTGTGTGTGTATGTCTGTATGTGAGAGAGTGCTTGTGTGCTGTGGTGCTGTCTGTGTGTGATGATGGGCAGATATTGCTGATAATGGGGAGGCATTGATGATGATGATGGGGAGAAGATGATAATGGGCAGGCATTGATGATAATGGGCAGGCATTGATGATGGGGAGAAGATGATGATGGGCAGGCATTGCTGATAATGGGGAGGCATTGATGATGATGAGGAGAAGATGATGATAATGGGCAGGCATTGATGATGGGGAGAAGATGATGATGGGCAGGCATTGATGATGATGGGGAGGAGATGATGATGGGCAGGCATTGCTGATAATGGGGAGGCATTGATGATGGGAGAAGATGATGATAATGGGCAGGCATTGATGATAATGGGCAGGCATTGATGATGGGGAGAAGATGATGATGGGCAGGCATTGATGATGATGGGGAGGAGATGATGATGATGGGCAGGCATTGATGATAATGGGGAGGCCATGATGATGATGGGCAGGCATTGATGATGATGGGGAGGAGATGATGATGATGGGCAGGCATTGATGATAATGGGGAGGCCATGATGATGATGGGGAGGCAATGATGATGATAAGGAGACAATGATGATGATGGGGAGGCAATCATGATGATAATGGGGAGTCTTTCCACAGCGCCCTTTCCTGAGCCGTAACAGTGCAGAACGCAGTACAGCGCAGAGGAGAGCTCCATATTTTGTATGGAGCATTATATGGGGACCAGTATCCTGTATGGAGCATTATATGGGGACCAGTATCCTGTATGGAGCATTATATTGGGTCCAGTATTCTGTATGGAGCATTATATGGGGGGTGACATCCTGCATGGGGTATTATATGGGTGATGAGGGGGAGACTGTGGTGCCCATAATATTGTATGGAGGACTGTACTGTCAGTCTGTTCTGTGCGCTGTGAGGATTTGGCGGTTTTTGAGCTATTGTACAATTTACAATAGATATCACTCATGTAATGTAAGAAGAGAAGTATTTGGCCTTGTACTGTACCTATATTTCTCTGCTGTATCTGTGCATCATGAATCGTGGTCTGTGTTAAAGGGGCCCACTGAGGCTCCTTCGCCCGGGGCCCATAAAAACCTGGAGCCGGCCCTGTTCACACCCCATGGAGGCTCGAGTCTTAGACCATCACGTTGGCAATGTCAACCACTGATTAGCTCTGGAGCATAGATTATAGTGTCATGCGATGGGATTGTATTTTTTACAAGATTGCCCTGAGAAACATCTTTTCTGTAATATCATTTGTGTTGTGATTGCTACAAAAGAATACAGCTCTCCGGACTTGTTCAGGGATTACTTGATATTTTTCTTTCTTTTCCTTTGTCTAATTGATAGACCAGTAAAGCTTGTTTAGAGGACTGCGTATTTTAAAGTCTTTGTGCCCAGGGATTCACATGTAACACAAATATGAGGCGCCTTTTCTGTTTTATGTTATTTTAGCTTTGAATCATAATTAACTTAATTGGATTGTTCACTGCCAGAAGGATTGGATCTGTACCTGGTCTCATCCCCTTGGCACAAGGTGCAGACTGCTAATTTCATGTTGCTAATATTTACTCTTCGGAGGAAATACAAGGGAAATGTCATCAATTATTTATTGGCTTCCCTGGCATGAGCAGACTACAAGAGGTAGTTGAAATGTAGATCTACACTAAGTTTTGGTTTAGTTGTCTTAGATCCTATGTTCTTGGTCTGTAGCCTTCTGTGGCTCCATTTATTGCAGAAGACCACCACCACAACTACTGCTTGTGCCTTATCGGAAAGTAGATGTCCTACTCCTTTAGTTGATCACCTGTTAGTGTAGATCAGGGGTGGGGAACCTCAGGCCCCAGGGCCATTTATGGCCCTCGATGACCATTTATCCGGCCCCCGGGCAGATTCTCAGGGACTGCTGTGCTTTGGCAGGGAGCTGTATTTTGATTGCCACCAGCTCATTAATTTCTTCTTGCTCTGTAAGTACACATGTAGTGTTCACTACTGATCACTGAAGGGCATGCAATGAAAGATTACATCCTGACACCAGTGCCAAAATCAGGATGTACTTTGTGGGCGGAGTTTGTATGGCCCCCGAAGGATGGTATAAATATCCAAATGGCCCTTGGCAGAAAAAATATTCCCCACCCCTGGTGTAGATCTAAATTTCAACGCTGACTATCAGGTGACCAACACTAGTGTTGATCTAAATTTCAACACTGGCTTAGTTGTCATATGTCATGAGTTCTTGGTCTGTAGCCTTCTATGTCTCCACTTATTAGAGGAGGACCACCAGCCCTACTACTGCTTGTGCCATATCGGAAAGTAGGCGTCCTACCCCTTTAGTTAGTCACCTGCTAGTGTTGAAATTTAGATCTATACTAAGTGTCGGCTTAGTTGTCATAAGTTCTTGGTCTGTTGCTTCCATTGACTACACTTACTGCAGCAGTCAGGGCCACCACCCCTACTACTGCCAGTGACATGTAAAGGACTCCTACTCCTTTAGTGGGTCACGTAATAGTTTATAGGATCTAAAATGCAACACTGGCTATTAGATGACCAACTAAAGGAGTAGGAGGTGTCTTTTCTGATGTGGCACAGACAGTAGCTAGGTTGGTGGCCCTGACTTCTGCAATAAGTGTAGCCACAGGAGGCTACAGACCAAGAACTTATCATTTGTGATAACTAAACCAGCGCTTCGCCAATGTTAAAGTTTAGAGCATATAAATTTAGTGTTGTCGAAAGGCTCCCCATACATATTAGACTGTCAGCCGAACCCCCTGATATTAACTGGATCAGCATATAATTTGTGTTTGGGGGTGCCACCTCAGCTGATGGTTGGGTGAAGACATCGATCGTACATGTCTGATTTCAGACTGCTGACCGCATCGTTCTGAGCCGTTGGCTGAGTGATCGCACCTGTGCATGGCTGAGATAGCGGTCTGCCGAAGCATGGTTCCTCTGATGGCCATCTAATGTGTTTGGCCAGCCTTAGTTGTCATAAGTCATAACTTCTTGGTCTGTGGCCTCCTAAGGCTACATATATTGCCTGTGCCACATCAGAGCAGACACCTCCTACTCTGTTAGTTGGTCCCCTTACCGGCCGTGTTGATTTCTAGAAATTATAGCCTAAGCGTTGGTTTAGTTGTCATGGGTCATAAGATCTTGATCTATGATTCACTCCTTTATGGTATCAAAGAACGCTTCCACGACTTTGAAAAACTCCAAAAAAGTGAATTTATTCCCATTTTAATATTTTTTTTTAACTTTTGTGTCAGTGTGAGTACAGAATATAAAGCTGAACCGCCATGTCATCGTGTCTCTGCAGACGCCAGTGCTTCCTAATGAACATTTTTGCTTTATTTCAGGCGATATACGAGGGGACAAGTAATTGCTTTCATAGCTAATTGAGTTTTTGAGTCTCCCAAGTCCTGTCTTTTCTTGCCAGCACATAATTACTGGTCCTGGTACCTCTCTCCGATTCGCAAGATGTTACAAAGTTATAATTAGACAGAAGCATTATAAGCATTTACCCGTCGTATGATTTAGAGGTCTTTGATACAATGGGAAATTAGCTTTAAAAGCAATTAGTTTTAAGTTGCACAGAGAAGACAATGGTTCCCAGTCAGGAGAACAAAAAAAATGTAACTATTCACTTCTTTAAAGGGACACTAATGACAGTCACGCTTTGGTAGTTTTTTTTTCTTTTTTTTACATTTTTTGTGTGTTTTTGTCTTGTATATCAATGGAAAAATAAATTCTGAAATGTTGCACTTATAGAATAACCACTAGATGTCACTACAACAGAAAACTTCAGACTGGTAAAAGACTCACTTTACAGCCGGCAGTGAAACTTTAAAAGTATGTTATTTTTCTGGTACTACAAAAAGTGTTCACAAAGACTTTCTGTAGCCTGTGAATGAGGTTGCCTATACCCCATTCAAATGGATGAGATGCAGGATTCAGCCCCAAGTCTGACACATGTGACTAGGCCTTACGTCGTCCATGAATGACTAGCATGTAAGGCCCTGTTCCAACATGGCGTAAGCTCTGTATTTTTTTTTCCACTTTCTCGTACCGACAATCTGCTGCTTTTAACGGTTCAACAAAAGCTAACCGATTTTTATAGTTACTTCCCCCCCCTTATAGGCGTTTATGGAGAGCCTGAAAATAATGTATGTAAAATTGCAAATGCTTTAAGCATGAAATTACTCTCTGCCTAAAGATACATAAAAAATGCTGCACTCCAGAAAACAAAAACGCATAAAAATCGCAGTAAACAGTATTGCATAATTTGGTGCAAACTGCTGCAGAATAAAAAAATTTAAAAATCAGCGGGGAGTGGGGGAAACTATTTCCACACTTGCGAACAGGGCCTAATACTACTGTTGAGGTAGGATCTAAGTGACCCTTTACGGTTGACCTAGTGATTTCCAAATTAATTCACAGAATGTTGCTAGCAACATAAATAACCAGACGGAGCCGTTCTTCTGTCTGGGAGAATCGAGCAAGATTCCTTTCCCATGTATTACATCATAATCTTTTATAGTATTTATTAAGTTTGTACTTCAACCAATAGTATAAAACCACACCTACAACATTTAACCTATAAAAATACAGGAAGACTGGAAACTACATATATGGTCATATCCACGTGACCATAGAAGGGAACAATAGCGTACTTATTCTTCAGAGTATTCTACAGTGATACACCCCAAGGCCTCATATCTTGTCCAAACTGGAGCAGTCTAGTTTTTATTACAGCCCATGACCTTTACTCCAGTAGAAAAACTGTTTGGCTTTATAACAGCCATGAGCCACAGCCCAGTAACAGAATTTATCTCATAAACGACAAAATGGAATTACAAGCACAAAATGGAGCATTCAGTTTTGATCTTTCTTAATTTAGTCCTTCACACTACATTTCCCCGTGATGTCAGCTGTAGCATGCAATATATGGTCATGCCGAGCTTGGCCTGAGCGGCCCACCTGCAATTATTATTGTTTATTATTATAGCGCCATTTATTCCATTGCGCTTTACATGTGAAAAGGGGTATACCTTACCCCTTAACGACCAGAGGTATTTTTTGATTTTGCATTTTCATTTTTTGCTCCCCCTTCTTCCCAGAGCCATAACTTTTTGTTTTATTTTTTGGTCAAAATGGCCATTTGAGGGCTTGTTTTTTGCGGGACAAGTTGTACTTTTGAACGACACCATTGATTTTCACATATCTTATACTGGAAAACCCAAAAAAAAAAAATCCAAGTGCTGTGAAATTGCAAAAAAGTGCAATCCCACAGTTTTTTTTTTTTTTTACCATGTTCACTAAATGCTAAAACTGCAAAAGTGATAGATGGGAGGCCACAGAGCAGGAGGTTGCAGTAGTGAAGGTGGGAGATGATGAGGACATGCACTAGGGTTTTTGCAGATTCTTGGTTAAGGAATATGCAGATGCGGGAAATATTTTTGAGTTAGCAGAAGGTGGAAAGGACTTGGATATGTGTTTTGAAGGAGAGATTAGAGTCCAGGGTTACACTGGGGCAGCAAGCTTGCGTGACTGGGGAGAGCGAGCAGCCATTGCTTTTGATGGTCTGGTCTGTTCCAAAGCCACAAAATCCAGCAGATTATCCGTGGTTTATTTCCTTAAGCCCGGGGTCACACTTGCGAGTGTGATGCGAAGTTTCTCGCATCAACACCCAGCAATGCCGCCGGAACTCGGACCGGAGTGTGCGACTGCATAGAATTACATGCAGCCGCACGCTCCGGTCCAGTGCCAGCTGCAGTGCCGGGTATTGATGCGAGAGACTCGCGCGAGTTTCTCGCATCACACTCACAAGTGTGACCCCGGCCTAAGGAAAATTCACCCCATTTCACAGTGCCAGCATGGTGTGAGGTTGTAAGAATTCTCATGCACAAGCTGCGAAAACCCTCTTCAGCATATGGTCACAATGGCTGCAGGGTTGAGATCCACCGCTTATCAGTTAGTACTGGAAGGGTCAATGGAGCTCACCCACTACTGTGCAATAATATCGGCATCCTTAAATATTACTGCTGAGGTCACTGTGGGAGGTCCGCAGTGCATACATTGAGGCGGCCCCAGTGTTCCACAGCTCTTTCTACACGGAGACTACTAAGTATTTGCTGGTGTTACTGTCTTAATGGTGTCACGTACACAGCACAGGGGGAAAGTACACTGAGAAAGTTTCCATAGATTATTGCGCACATTGGTTTGAGCATCTTTTTCCCTCTTATTTCACTTATTTCCACCAAATTTTAATGGTCGTCAAGACTTCTGTCTTCAGCCATGGAAACAAGATGTTTCCTGCTTATGTCTTCGGTATCACATAGATGAGGAAGAAGCCGTGATTTTACGCCTGCCATCGTTCAGTACTTGATTTGTAATATAAATAACGTTTATCCAGGTTTTATTGGTCTTGAGTTTAGATTAAACTGGTTGCGTAGCATTAGAGAATGGGGTGGTTTTTTTTTTACTTCGTTCCCAGGAATGGGACCACTTTTCCCAATAAATTGTGTTGGATGTTGCATGTTTTGCCTATTCAAAACAATTGAGTAGAACTGCAATACCAGACACAGTCCATGGTTGAGGGTGGCGCTGCCACCTAGTGATTGTATCACACCTGTTCTCATAGCTGGCACTTTAATAGAGAAAACTGTGGACATGTGCATCCTGCTAGCTTTCAATTTCCACATGGAGACAGCGATTGCTTCACGTGGCAGACTTGGGTGTAGAGCACCTCTTGTCTGACCTTAGGTAGGGTAGGATTGTTTTAACTTCAATCAGACCCACTGAATAAGTGATCTTTTCAGTTAATAAAAGTATATAATTTGTTAGAGTATTTGTGCTTGTACACAAAACCTGTGGAATAGCATGGTCTCACATTCCCCACAACCACAAAAAACTGCTTTTGGTGCACATAGCAGTCTACTATGTTCAGGCCCTTTTTTTCGCGTAACTTGACAGTTACTCTTCTTGAGTGAATTCTGTCAGCACTACAAGTACTGGAACTTCCTTTCCTGCCACTGTTCAGCATGCATTGCTTTTGCCATGGTCCAATGGCTTTCCTGCTCTGAACTGTAATCCCACTTCTTTGTTATGTCTGTATGTGGTTTAACAGACAGGAAAGTAATAGAGGGACAAAGACCTCCCCTCTTCCTGTAGACTAACCTCACCACTTCCTGTAGACAAAGACCTCCCCACTTCCTGTAGACAAAGACCTCCCCACTTCCTGTAGACAAAGACCTCCCCACTTCCTGTAGACAAAGACCTCCCCACTTCTTGTAGACAAAGACCTCCCCACTTCTTGTAGACAAAGACCTCCCCACTTCTTGTAGACAAAGACCTCCCCACTTCTTGTAGACAAAGACCTCCCCACTTCTTGTAGACCAAGACCTCCCCACTTCTTGTAGACCAAGACCTCCCCACTTCTTGTAGACCAAGACCTCCCCACTACTTGTAGACCAAGACCTCCCCACTACTTGTAGACAAAGACCTCCCCACTACTTGTAGACAAAGACCTCCCCACTACTTGTAGACCAAGACCTCCCCACTTCTTGTAGACCAAGACCTCCCCACTTCTTGTAGACCAAGACCTCCCCACTTCTTGTAGACCAAGGCCTCCCCACTTCTTGTAGACCAAGGCCTCCCCACTTCCTGTAGACCAAGACCTCCCCACTTCCTGTAGACCAAGACCTCCCCACATTAAATCAATCTTTGCTGCAAGAAACAAATGACACCTTACTAAGCAGTGGTCTGCAAGTTGGACAGAAGCGAGACACGGAGTGGCTGTCACTTTCTACGTTACAGAATCTGTGGATTTCCTTGTTCACATCTATCAAATGAAATCAAGGTCAAAGTACAGAATTCTCTTAAAGATACAGCCCCATAAATTCTGGCAGATCTACACCAGGGTTACATATGACAGCCGAGAAGCTATAGTCACAAATGTTAGATTTGGTGACATTTCTTGGAAATTGCAAAGTTGAAGATGACTTAAAAATCTTCGCCAGATCCTGAAATTTCTTCTATGGAAGCCATGACAAGATCTTCTTTACACACACATGCTGGCTGCAATGTTGGGGTGCCACCATGTTCCGCATGTTGCTGCTGCCGGACTTTCGTCTTGCTCTGATAATTTACCTAATTTATGTTGTCTTTTTCGTTAAGTTTTTGGATTTCTGCTTCCGGCACAATGTGAAGAGTTAAAGCTGGTGCAGGATCTGACTTGGAATAGTGGATATGTCTTTTTCTTATGTAAAGCATTTCTTACTTGTGCTGAATGCTGGATTCTTTTCTTCTGTGAGAGGCGCAGAGAGAATAGGACCGAGGGCCCATTCTTTATAATGGCATTGTGCCGCACAATGGCGCTCCGGCTGGTGACAGCGGTGCATCTCATTGGTATGCCGTATTTCCACCGCACTGTATAACCAGTCACACACAGGGAGCCCGGCAGGGGTGTGCGACTGCACCACCAATTTTCCAATCCAATCACAGTAATGGGATGATAACTGTC
>JARQOD010000002.1:46925477-47052977 GCA_033576555.1 Oophaga sylvatica | reverse complement strand
CAATCCTGATGTGTATGGTCCCGTCACTCCGTCCTGTTGAGCATGGTCCCCTCACCCCCCAATCCTGCTGTGCATGGTCTCACCCCCCAATCCTGATGTGCATGATCCCCCTCACCCCCAATCCTGATATGCATGGTCCCCTCACCCCCCAATCCTGGTATGCATGGTCCCCTCACCCCCCAATCCTGATATGCATGGTCCCCTCACCCCCCAATCCTGGTATGCATGGTCCCATCACCCCCCAATCCTGATGTGCATGGTCCCCTCACCACCCCAATCCTGATGTGCATGGTGCCCTCACCCCCTATCCTGGTGTGCATGGTCCCCTCACCCCCAATCCTGGTGTGCATGGTCCCCTCACCCCCCAATCCTGATGTGCATGGTCCCCTGGCAAGCATTTTTAAAGGTATATGGTCTCCCATGCTGGTATGTGCTGCCCCCTCCTATCCTGGTATGCATGGTACCCCTCATCCCTATCCTGGTATGCATGGTACTCCTCATCCCTATGCTGATATGTATGGTCCCCTCACCCCCACCCAAATCTGGTATGCATGGCAACCCCATTCCTCATCCTGGTATGCATGGACCCCTCATCACCCAATCCTGGTATGCATGGTACCCCCTCTTCCCTATCCTGGTATGCATGGTACCTGCTCATCCATATCCTGGTATTCATGGTTCCCTCACCCCCCAATCCCTGTATGCACGGTCCCTTCACCTCCCCAATCCCGGTATGCACGGTCCCCTCACCCACCAATCCTGGTATGCATGGTCACCTCCCGCAAAAATCCGGGAATGCATGGTCCCCTCACCCCCCATTTCTGGTATGAATGGTCCCCTCACCCCCAATTCTGGTATGAATGGTCCCCTCACCCCCCAATCCTGGTATGAATGGTCCCCTCATCGCCCAATCCTGATGTGCATGGTCCCCTCACCCCCCAATCCTGATGTGCATGGTCCCCTCACCCCTCCAATCCTGATGTGCATGGTCCTCTCACCCCCCAACCCTGATGTGCATGGTTCTCTCACCAGCCAACCCTGATGTGCATGGTCCTCTCACCCCCAACCCTGATGTGCATGGTCCGCTCACCCCCAATACTGATGTTCATGGTCCCCTCATCCCCAATCCTGATGTGCATGGCCCCCTCGCCCCCCCCAATCCTGATATACATGGTCCCCTCACCCCCCAATCCTGGTATGCATGGTCCCCTCACCACTCTATCCTGATGTGCATGGTCCCCTCACCCCCCCAACCCTGATGTGCATGGTCCGCTCACCCCCCCAATCCTTATGTGCATGGTCCCCTTACCCCCCAATCCTAGTATACATGGTCCTCTCACCCCCTATCCTGGTGTGCATGGTCCCCTCACCCCCCAATCCTGATGTGCATGGTCCCCTCACCCTCCAATCCTGGTATGAATGGTCCCCTCATCGCCCAATCCTGATGTGCATGGTCCGCTCACCCCTCAATCCTGATGTGCATGGTCCGCTCACCCCCCAATCCTGATGTGCATGGTCCGCTCACCCCCCAGTCCTGATGTGCATGGTCTCCTCACCCCCCATTCCTGATGTGCATGGTCCTCTCACCCCCCAACCCTGATGTGCATGGTCCCCTCACCCCCCAATCCTGATGTGCATGGTCCCCTCACACCCCCAACCCTGATGTGCATGGTCCCCTCACCCCCCAAGCCTGATGTGCATGGTCCCCTCACCCCCCAATCCTGATGTGCATGGTCCCCTCATCCCCCAATCCTGATGTACATGGTCCCCTCATCCCCCAATCCTGATGTGCATGGTCCCCTCCACCCCCCAATCCTGATGTGCATGGTCCCCTCACCCCCCAATCCTGATGTGCATGGTCCCCTCACCCCCCAATCCTGATGTGCATGGTCCTCTCACCCCCAACCCTGATGTGCATGGTCCCCTCCCCCCCAATACTGATGTGCATGGTCCCCTCACCCCCCAATCCTGATGTGCATGGTCCCCTCAACCCCCAATCCTGATGTGCATGGTCCCCTCACCCCTCCAATCCTGATGTGCATGGTCCTCTCACCCCCCAACCCTGATGTGCATGGTTCTCTCACCAGCCAACCCTGATGTGCATGGTCCTCTCACCCCCAACCCTGATGTGCATGGTCCGCTCACCCCCAATACTGATGTTCATGGTCCCCTCATCCCCAATCCTGATGTGCATGGCCCCCTCGCCCCCCCAATCCTGATATACATGGTCCCCTCACCCCCCAATCCTGGTATGCATGGTCCCCTCACCACTCTATCCTGATGTGCATGGTCCCCTCACCCCCCCCAACCCTGATGTGCATGGTCCGCTCACCCCCCCCCAATCCTTATGTGCATGGTCCCCTTACCCCCCAATCCTAGTATGCATAGTCCTCTCACCCCCTATCCTGGTGTGCATGGTCCCCTCACCCCCCAATCCTGATGTGCATGGTCCCCTCACCCTCCAATCCTGGTATGAATGGTCCCCTCATCGCCCAATCCTGATGTGCATGGTCCGCTCACCCCTCAATCCTGATGTGCATGGTCCGCTCACCTCCCATTCCTGATGTGCATGGTCCTCTCACCCCCCAACCCTGATGTGCATGGTCCCCTCACACCCCCAACCCTGATGTGCATGGTCCCCTCACCCCCCAAGCCTGATGTGCATGGTCCCCTCACCCCCAATCTTGATGTGCATGGTCCCCTCATCCCCCAATCCTGATGTGCATGGTCCCCTCATCCCCCAATCCTGATGTGCATGGTCCCCTCACCCCCCAATCCTGATGTGCATGGTCCCCTCACCCCCCAATCCTGATGTGCATGGTCCCCTCACCCCCCAATCCTGATGTGCATGGTCCTCTCACCCCCCAACCCTGATGTGCATGGTCCCCTCCCCCCCAATACTGATGTGCATGGTCCCCTCACTCCCCCCAATCCTGATGTGCATGGTTCCCTCACCCCCCAATCCTGATGTGCATGGTTCCCTCACCCCCCAACCCTGATGTGCATGGTCCTCTCCCCCCCAATACTGATGTGCATGGTCCTCTCACTCCCCCCCAATCCTGATATGCATGATCCGCTCACCCCCCAATCCTGATGTGCATAGCCCCTCACCCCCAACCCTGATGTGCATGGTCCCCTCACCCCCAACCGTGATGTGCATGGTCCCCTCACCCCCCTATCCTGATATGCATGGCACCCTCACCGCTATTAAACTGCACAGATACCCCCCAAAAAAACAAACATTTATACTCACCTTTCATCCCTGTGCTCCAGCGCTGTTCCGTTCTGCTGGACGCCGGGGAGGAGAGCGGCGCCGGAGTACGCGCATGCCCATACCGCGTGGTCCGGCGCCATATTGCTGAAGACACACTGTAAATGTGTCTTCAGCAAAATGGCGCCGGATAGCGCTATTGCGCATGCGCGATCCGACGCCTGGTCTCCTGCCCCGGGAGAAGAGAAGCGCCGCGGCAACGCTCCTCCCGGTCAGGTAAGTATGTGAGTATGGCGCCGGAGATCGCGGTATGCATCCAGTACGCACGGCAAATGCTATTTATATAGCATTATTGATTCCATGGTGCTGTTTATGAGAAGTGGTTACATGCAAAACACAGACATCGCTTATAGTAAACATAATAACAATCATAGACTGGTACAGAGGAAAGAGACCCTGCCTTTGTGGGCTTAGATTTTACAGGTTGATGGGGAAGGAGACAGTAGACAGGTGGGGGAGGAGACAGTAGACAGATGGGGAGGAGATGATAGACAGAGATTTGAAGGAGACAGAAAGATGGGGGAGGAGACAGTAGGAAGATGGGGAGGAGACGGCAGAAAGATGGGGAGAGAGACTACAGATGGGGAGGAGACTAGACAGATGGGGAGGAGACTAGACAGATGGGGAGGAGACTGTAGACAGATGGGGAGGAGGCTAGACAGACGGGATGGAGCGATGGAGGAACGGTAGACAGATGGGGAGGAGACGGTAGACAGATGGGGAGGAGACGGTAGACAGATGGGGAGGAGACGGTAGACAGATGGGGAGGAGACGGTAGACAGATGGGAGGAGACGGTAGACAGAGATTGGAGGAGACGGTAGACAGAGATTGGAGGAGACGGTAGACAGAGATTGGGAGGAGACGGTAGACAGAGATTGGGAGGAGACGGTAGACAGAGATTGGGAGGAGACGGTAGACAGAGATTGGGAGGAGACGGTAGACAGAGATTGGGAGGAGACGGTAGACAGAGATTGGGAGGAGACGGTAGACAGAGATTGGGAGGAGACGGTAGACAGAGATTGGGAGGAGACGGTAGACAGAGATTGGGAGGAGACGGTAGACAGAGATTGGGAGGAGACGGTAGACAGAGATTGGGAGGAGACGGTAGACAGAGATTGGGAGGAGACGGTAGACAGAGATTGGGAGGAGACGGTAGACAGAGATTGGGAGGAGACGGTAGACAGAGATTGGGAGGAGACGGTAGACAGAGATTGGGAGGAGACGGTAGACAGAGATTGGGAGGAGACGGTAGACAGAGATTGGGAGGAGACGGTAGACAGAGATTGGGAGGAGACGGTAGACAGAGATTGGGAGGAGAGTACGGTGGAGACGTAGACAGAGATTGGGAGAGACGGTAGACAGAGATTGGGAGGAGACGGTAGACAGAGATTGGGAGGAGACGGTAGACAGAGATTGGGAGGAGACGGTAGACAGAGATTGGGAGGAGACGGTAGACAGAGATTGGGAGGAGACGGTAGACAGAGATTGGGAGGAGACGGTAGACAGAGATTGGGAGGAGACGGTAGACAGAGATTGGGAGGAGACGGTAGACAGAGATTGGGAGGAGACGGTAGACAGAGATTGGGAGGAGACGGTAGACAGAATGGAGAGGGTAACAAGATGGAGGAACGGTAGACAGAGATTGGGAGGAGACGGTAGACAGAGATTGGGAGGAGACGGTAGACAGATTGGGAGGAGACGGTAGACAGATTGGGAGGAGACGGTAGACAGATGGGGAGGAGACGGTAGACAGAGATTGGGAGGAGACGGTAGACAGAGATTGGGAGGAGACGGTAGACAGATGGGAGGAGACGGTAGACAGATGGGGAGGAGACGGTAGACAGATGGGGAGGAGACGGTAGACAGATGGGGAGGAGACGGTAGACAGATGGGGAGAGACGGTAGACAGAGATGGGGAGGAGACGGTAGACAGATGGGGAGGAGACGGTAGACAGATGGGGAGGAGACGGTAGACAGAGATGGGGAGGAGACGGTAGACAGAGATGGGGGAGGAGACGGTAGACAGAGATGGGGGAGGAGACGGTAGACAGAGATGGGGAGGAGACGGTAGACAGAGATGGGGAGGAGACGGTAGACAGAGATGGGGAGGGGGAGGAGACAGAGATTGGGAGGAGACGGTAGACAGATGGGGAGGAGAGAGTAGGCAGATGGGGAGGAGACAGTAGACAGAGATTGGGGAGTAGACAGATTGGGGGGAGGAGACGATAGACAGATATTGGGGGGAGTAGACCCTTGACATAAGGAGAAACGTTAGCCTTAGGAAGTGTAAAATGCACTGGATTTTTCATCAGTAAATGCCAACCTTCTTCGTTGAGCGCAGGTTTGGTAGCGATGCCAACAAGACTCTGGGCCAGCAGTGAAACGCTGACTTCGGTGGATTTTTGCAAGTATCGTAGTATGAGAGGACAGTCCTTTTTTATATAATGCTTGGAAATGGATATTTGGATGTGGAGTCATTTCTAAACTACTAGTGATCTGCAAGCAATTTTCCCAACCTGTGGTTCTCTATGCTGCTTGATGGTACCGGAGTGTGATGAAATCTGGCAGATCACACAGCATTCAGTGGATAGAGACGCTCCGCTGCCCATTATCACCACCCTGGCGAGTGCTCGCGCAGTTGAAGCCTGCGGCAGTCCTCGGCTGATGAGCCTTTATTTAGTTTGGCTGTTCGCTCGATAAATATGATTTACCAGTCAGAGCGCAATTGAAAATATTTGTTTTTCTTTATAAATATTAAGATCCCCCAAAAGGTCCTGACTTTATAGCGCCGAGCTCTGATTGCTTTCAGTGGGCGAGATCGCTATACATCAAAAACCTATTTCTTGTCTGTCCAATTCTGTTATAGCCGCTTTGGGTACAGCAAGAAATTGGGAATTGAATCCAATATCCCGGCTTGTTAAGCTGCACTGACATGGCCTCGCACTGAGGAGGTGGAGGGTTCAGCTGCCAGAGACTGCGCCCTGTGCTTAGTGGATTTTCAGCCGGCTCACTGGATTTCTGATTTGATTTTCAGAAATAATGGTGGTTTCCTTATGGACCGGCTTCTTCATTTACAAGTGAAGTGGAAGCTGCTGTTGTCCTATCATACGGGAAAACCGTTCTAAACTTTAATTTTTCCCCCTCTCTGGCCAACAACTCTTTTGTGTCTCGTTTTTCCAGTGTGTGGCATACACTGAAGGAAAATTTGGCAAAATATTTAGGTTGAAAATATAACTTTAAGGCTACGTGCGCACCGTGTCTTTTTTTTTTTTTTTCCAGGCAGATTCTGAAAAAGCACAAAAAAAAGTGTATGTACAGCCAAGAAGCTGCTAAAAAAAGAGACCTATCCGTTCATTCTTTTTTCTGATGGCTTCTTTTTGGAAGTCTATGCTATTTTAAATATAGTATATAAAAAAAAAAGTCAGACAAGACTCTTCAGGTAAAACATCATGAAGTCGGTCGTATTTGATCTTTTGTATATTTTTATCCAATATTCGGAGGACGACAGCTCTTTAGTTGGTCAAAATAACTTTTATCCACGAATGATAATACTTTGTAAGACTATTGTTCATCCGTCAACTTGTATCATTGAACTTGTATGACCAGGTAGATCGATCGTTACAACCGACGTGAACAAAAATGTGTATGTCTGCATTAGCAGAGGATGATTCAACCATCTAACTACTATCTAATGTGTATGGCCACTTTTACATGCACCAACATGCCGTACAGTTGCATAGAACACCCATTAAAGAAATGTGACGGCTGGTTTTGCTATCTAATCTGAGAACATCATGATGTAGGAGCAGAGACCTGGATTCCAGTGACGTGTCACTTACTGGGCTGTGTTTTGCTGTTTCAATACAATCAGTATTTTATCAGCAGGAGATGATCACTAAAGGACTAGGTGTCTCGTGCCTTTTGTTCCTTCCACACCCTAGCACTGAATAGTATCTTTCTGTCACTGTACAATGTATGCAGAAATCCCTATTTTTTCCCTTTGTAAAATAAATAACAGCTATACTCCCTTTCAGTGCCGTTGGCTCTAGCTCTCCCGGGGATCCCTTTTATACGTGCCGCTGCGTCACACTCCCTGCCTTCAGAGTAATCGCAGACATCAGCAGCTCTGATGTAGGTGAGGAGAGTGACGCCAGCACTCATTGGCCGCGGAGTTTGTCACGCGATCCCTGGGAGAACCGATGCTGATTCAGTGACATTCCAGGGATCCCGTGACATAAGTCAGTGCTGAGATCACTGGATCGCTACCGGAGGTGAATGTGTTTATTATTTTACAAGGAGAAAAGGTGGATTGAGAAGGGGTTGTCCGAGTAGTGGGCACTAGAGATGAGCGAACGTGCTGGCGTAAGGTGTTATCAGACCATGCTCGTGTGCTATCCCAGGCGTCTTCGGTGTGGTCGAAAAATATGTTCGAGTCCCAGCAGCATGGATTGCTTAAACTTTGTATTTGTAAATTACCACCAATTTTCACCCTGGTAGGGTGATATCCATCAGGTCCGCCTCTCGAGATGAGAGCTATTGAGCGGAGGGTGAGCTGAGCACATGCAGAAGATTATCAGCGAGCAATGTTACTGGTATCCTGTAGATAATCAGCTTGTGTTGGGTGGTGACCCGTCATTGTATCGTGATGTGACGGCTCGTAGTCTTTGTCGTCCGTTCAGTCCTCGCATCTTCATGCTGGATCTGTGGCTGTCTGAGTGTTTCCACTATGCGGGGTAATGAATGAGATCTGTATTCATCGCCTCCGGGCTGCAGCGTAGAAGTTGGTGGAGCCTTCTTATCTTATTTTAGAGAGATTTAAATGAATCCTTTTATCCAGTTTACCAACTGCATAATGTGACCGAGAATAAGCAACAGGAAAACCACGTCTGAGATGGAGATGAGAAGGCTCTTAAGCCCTTTCTCCACGTCTTTGTTGTTCTTCAGGCCTTAGCAGGGAGATAAAAACTTCAGAGTATAATGCTCCCTTTTACGCTATCCTTCAGGCGCAGGGAGACATTTGCACAAATAGATAATTTTCTTTTCTCGTTTTGTTAGTTTACTGAAAAACAGATCGGGTTTGGAGAATGAATTACAGCTCTTCCTTAAAGGCATTGTCCATGTTAGGAAACGGATTTATTAGAAAGGAATGAATCTCATCTCTTGGCCAGAACGAAGAACGACTATAATGAGCGTCTCTGGAGAACTTGTCCTGTATTACACACAACATTGGTATGAATGGACGCTGTGTAATGCTACATTTCCCCTGTGGTGGCGCTGCCGAGGAAGTGAATATTTACTGCTCAGATTACAGCTGATCGCCAGATTAAACTTTGTCGTCCGTTAATTGTGAAGAGAGATTTCTGGCAAGTCGACTTTGTCCAAAAATGAGAACCCCCTTCAATGGGGATTTTATCATTTCCACCCTGTTTGCCATGTGGGCTTGTACAGTCCTGCTTCGGTAGTACCATGATTTAGCCACTGACCACCAACAATCTCCATTGCTGGAAGCAGAGGCGGATTTAACTCTGCTTCCAGAGTTCCAGGGGCAGATCTGACCAGATTCAGAGCAGCGCTTACAAGCTCTATATCAAAGAGCTTGCAAGCGCTGCTCTCCTTGTGCAGTAAACCGGCCACTGATAGACTGCAGAAGTGGCAATTAACCTACACAACAGGCAGTAAACAAAATTAAAAAAAAAAGCTTCCATTAAGAAGGAAATTCTATAGTCACTAGTTTTTACTAGCACCTTGCAATTTTACCCATTTACCATGATCAGACAACTCCATTAAGCCAGCATCTATCTATCGTCTAAGGAGTTATGTTGGGGGAGCACTAGCCGTAAAAAAATAAATAGCCCATTTTCTTGGCTTTCGGACCCCCAGCCATTATACTTTGTCTTCTATCCTGTGTGAAGATGATAAATGCTGTTTATTGTCCAACCCGCTTTATTGCTAATATTGAATTTATTATAAAAATGGAAGACCTCTGGTCATGAAGGAGTTAACAGAACAGGAATTTATGGGAAGACGACGCAAAGGTGATGTATAAAACTCTAAAAATACAGAGTTCCCGATATAGAAATGTGGATCTGCTCACATGGTAGGACTGTAATGTAGGTCAGCCCCCCTTTAGATAAAATTGCTATAACCTTCCGAAAAACATCAAGTTGTCACTGCGGAGGACAATGAAGCTGTTACCGTAGTTCACAGCCGTCACTAACCAGCGAGAGGTTTTATAGTGAGCAGATAGAATTGTAATTTCCGTAAGGGGCATTACGATGGAAAAGTTTAAGGCTGGTGTGAAAAAAATGCTGCAAAGTAAGAATGGTTTTATAAAAAATAAATGGGTGTTTGGGAGTTTTTATTAAATGATAAAAAAGAATATTAAGTTCAGAAATAAGGAAGCAAAATCAAATCAATATTTGGGGTGACCACCTCTTGTCTTCAGAACAGAATGAAGGCATCCGTTCCTCCAGGCACACTTACAGTTTGTGAAGGAACTCAGCAGGGAGATTGTGCCCAACATCTTGGAGGACCGACCACAGATCTTCTGTGGATGTCTCTTGTGCAAATCCTTCTGTCCCTTAATGTAATCTTACAGAGACTGGATATTGGACAGAATAAAAAAGACAATACATTTTTTTTTTTTTTCTGCGTCACCAAGTATATCAATGAGAATTCCATAATATTCGTGAAAGGAGCAGGAACCAGGATGATGGAATGCGGTTTATTGTCGACGCGTTTCACAGTATAACAAACGTCTTCCTGAGGACAAACCACGAATGGTGTGAAAAAAGGAAAGGTAAGCACACCACGCTGATGTTATTCAGAAATATACCGGAAAACTGATGAGTGGGTGCCAAATCCTGCTCATGATGCACAGCCGTTGAATAGCGAGGGGAAAAAAAGAGATACGGCACATTCATCCATACGATAAAGGAGTCTTTATTAAAGAATCATAAACTTACAATACAAACTGATGGATCCATTGTGGATCATAGCCCTGACATGATTCTGGCGCACACTGCACCCTTATGCCTTAGGGGCAGGGTTATGATCTACGATTGATCTGTCAGCTTGTAAAAGTTTTTTTATGATTCTTCAATAAAAACGCCTTTATCGTATGGGTGGATGTGCCGTTTCCTTTTTTTTTTCCCCGCGCTATAGATATTGTGTAGAAGATAAGGTAGTAAAACGCACTAATATATAGTCTAATAAAGACCTGAATAATAAAGTATAACTATATCAAAATCAATTTCACACTATACATAAGATATTGATGGGTATGAAGATATATTAAACACCCATAGAAAGATGGAGTATACTGTCAAGATCATAAACTAGGATTAACACAGAAGTTTACAAAACCAAAAATGTGACGTCCAAACCGTTAGGAGAGGATCGATGAAAAAGGCATCAAGAGTCTGGTTATAATGTCTTGGGCATGAACTTAACATGTAGCACCACTGCATCAAGGGAAGCTTTACGGGACTTCATGTTGAGATCCAGACGTTGTGGGGCCATATAATCACTTCCAGGAATCCTTGTCCTTCTTTATGCTTAAGATAGTTCTTAAAGGGAATCTGTCAGCAGGTTTTTGCTAAGTAATGTGAAGACAGCATGAGGTAGGGGTTAAAACGCAGATTTCAGAGATGCCTCTCTTATTAAGCTCTGTGGTGTTGTTTGCTTGCAATGATTGTTTTAGCACCAGGAGCTCATCATTGCTGGGATACAACTGAGCGTGCTTCCTGGTCTGACTCCGCCTCCTCCAGTGATCGGCACCTCACTGTTTTTACACATTGTATATTTCTAGCCTGGTGTGGGCGGGGCTAGCTTTCTCAGCTCTGCTTCATGCTAAATCTAAAAACTGATTGTGTCAGAACGGCTGCATCCAGTAATCTAAGTGATACATCGTTGGATTCAGCTTCTCTTTGCCTACATCAGGCTGCTCTCAGATGAGGCAGCAAAAACCTGCTGCCAGATTCCCTTTAAGGACATCGGCTGTATGTTCGGGATAAAAAGACTGAACCTATGGACAGCAATTCTTTCAATAGAGATGAGTAGGATGAGTCTTTCATGGTGCTTTCTTTTGGTACAGTTATCCAGAATTGTCCGTTTGGTGCAGTTTGGCTTCACTACTTCTTGGCTTACCTTTGTTTTTTTTTCTCTATCCCTTCTTAAGAGGGGTAGCATTGTAATTGCAAAAAAAGAAATACAAAAATCCGACAGAACAAACTTGCTGCCATAGTTCATAAAAAAAAAAAAAAAAAACGAGAACAGAAAATCCCAATGCAGGTTTAATGTCCCTGGGGATCTGCGGAGAATTGTGGAGATCAGCGCAGCGGAGCGCGCGCACAGAAGAGTCTGCATTGATATCACTTTCTGAGCAATACGCTGACAGCTGTGACCTCAAGAATGTAGAAAGAGGCTGGAATATGAGGGATTTTGGTTGTCAATTCTCTCCTCACATCTAAAAAAAAAAAAATCACCTCAAGGCTCAGCTATTGCTTTTCAGCAAAATCGTGCAGGGGAAAAAAATAAAAATGGAGCCGTCGTCAAACCTGTCAGCACTCTGCTGACGTTATACAGTCTGTCTAGACAGTCCGACTAAGTTCTCCAAGAGTGAACCGTCAATATTTGTTATGTATAATGACTGGTTCAGGTAGACGGATGTATGGTATGGATATTATGGGGTTTTTAAGCTAAAATGAAACTTTTTTTTTTTTTTAATGTATTTTGTTAAGATATTTGAGTTATTTTGTTACATTTACATTATCTATAAGACTAGAGTGGTGTTATTCGCCATGCTCGGGTGCTGAGTGTCTTCGGCGCGCTTGAAAAATACACTCCAGTCCCCGCGGCTGCATGTCTCGCGGCTGTTCAACACTCGCCACACATATACGGATTTCCTGTTTGGCAATCCTTATATGTGTTGCGGCTGTCTAATAGCCGTGAGACATGCAGCCGCAGGGACTCGAACATACTCGAGCACACTGAAGACACTCTGCACCCGAGCATGGCGGGAACACCTTATCCCAGCAGGTTCGCTCATCACTAATGTTGAGCGATACTTTCCGATATCACTAAGTTTCGGATCGGAATGGGTATCGCCGATACCCAAAATAGAAAAGATACCCAAAAAATATCGGCGCTACCCGATACCGATACCGGAAATCCAATGTAAGTCTATGGGAACAAAATATCAGAATTAAAAAAAAACATTCTTGCCTTGTTGGTTAATTGTACATGAAGGAAAACACTCTTTGTTGTTTTCCTTCATGTACAATTAACCAACAAGGCAAGAATGTTTTTTTTTTAATTCCGATATTTTGTTCTCATAGACTTACATTGGATTTACGGTATCGGTATCGGGTAGCGCCGATATTTTTGGGGTATCTTTTCTATTTTGGGTATCGGCTATACCCATTCCGATCCGAAACTTAGTGATATCGGAAAGTATCGCTCAACACTACTCATCACTAATATAGACCTGCAGCTTCCCCTGGGATAATGCAGTGAATTGATGCTCGGCTGTAGACATTTGGTTCTCTCCTGGGCAGGAGATATGCGCATTATGTATGTATGCGTGATCCTAGTTTAACACTTTCCTACAATTCTCTGCGGTGCTGCTTACCCTACAAGGATACGATACGATACACTTTATTGATCCCGGGGGGAAATTACAGTATTACAGCAGCAATACAAACAGCAGTACATAATTTAGGACACAAATCTTGCACAGGTATACCAACATTACATAATAAATAAAAGTGGGTAGTTCAGGTGTATATAAGACAATGTTAATTGACATTAGTGCACCAGCCATCAGTCATTATTTTCTACCACCCTTAGGAAATTATTATACATCCCCATAGCAGTAGGTACAAACGATTTCCTGAATTTTTCCTTCTTGCTCCTTAATAGGATTAGACGGCTGCTGAATGTGCTCTTCTGCTTCAAGAACAGCTCGTATAGTGGGTGTGTATTATTGTTCATTATAGCCCTACACTTCTTCTGAATTCTATCCTCCAATACCTCCTCAAAAGAGTCAAGATGGAGGCCAACAGCTGCACTTGCCTTCTTGATAAGTTTGTTGAGCTTATTAGCGTCAGCTACTCGCACACTACTGCCCCAGCAAATGATAGCAAAAAAGAAGGCGCTTGCCACAACGGACTGGTAGAACATCTCCAGCATTTTACTGCACACATTGAATGACCAGAGCTTCCGCAGAAAGTACAGTCTGCTCATTCCCTTCTTGTAAACCTTTTCTATATGACACCTCCAATCGAGTTTACTGTCAAGGTGAACCCCCAAATATTTGTAGCTCTCAACAATTTCAACCTCCTGGCCAGCAATATTATTGGTAAGTAATCCTCCTTTTCAGCTGCAGATGGAAGGAAGAGAGCCACAGTATTCATTACTGATGGGTAGGCGGAGCCCCAGATCAGGATGTCACCTCAGATCAAAAGAGTGCTGACTGGCTGGCCCCTCCAGCTCGGGCTCCTCCTACTCAGCTCCAGTCTAAGATTTGAGGTCCAGAGGATGGTCGCTGCTAATGCAGCTCCTCAGAAGATTTTATTATTTTATATTCGGACAGGAGACTTGGATCACTAGTTGGTCTAGAGGTCTCAGGGGTACCAGCGCTGCTGTACCCCAACCTCTCCCTTGGCGGATCTGTACTTACTCAAAGTCCCTGCAGAATCCTTGCCGGCCCTGGGGGATGAGGAGAGCTTCCCTGGCGGGACGCAAACCACACGTGCGGTCACTGCGTTCCTCGCCCTGGGGGGAAGCATGGGCATAGCGCCAGAAACCCCTGAGGGTCTCTGTGGCGCCTTGGCTGGTGAGTACTCCACACAAAATTTTATTATTAATGTGTGAGTGCTTTAGCGTCTGAGACAGCGCTATTACATGTTTATCAGTGTATTTCACCAGCCTCTCCCTTGGCGGATCTGTAACTACATAATGGTCCCTGCAGAATCCTTGCCGGCCCTGGGGGATGAGGAGAGTTTTTCCCTGGCGGGGGCGCAAACCACACGCTGGGTCACTGCGCTTCCCGCCCTGGGGGGAAGCATGGGCATAGCGCCAGAAACCCCTGGGGGTCCCTGTGGCGCTGAGCTGATGAGTTTTTCCACACAATTTTTATTATAATAATGTGTGAGTGCTTCAGCGCTGCGGTGACAGCGCTACTACTTGTATGTCAGTATGCTTCAGCGCTGCTCTGACAGCGCTGTTACATTGTAGATGTGGTGATCTTTTGTCCGCAGGCAGATAGCTGCAGGACAGAGAGGGAGCAGGAGCGGGGGAGTTCGCGCTCAATTTTTGAGCTAGCAGGGGGCGTGGCCTATCTATTCCCGGTCTTTTGAGCAGGAAGACGCGCGCTCTGGCGTTTCTCCTGCGACTCCCTCACTGTGGCGGCCATTACACAGGCTCCTGGGCTCCTCAGACCGCTCCTCTCCTCATAAGACACCACGGCCAGCTGGGTGAGTGCTGATTCCTCACCCCGCAGCGCAGCGATCGCTATCCTGCAGCTGCAGTCTCATTAGAGACATAAAATTGGCTGGGACTCACACTTCATATATATATATTGTGGTGAGTTTGCAATATTAACCCTTCTGAGGGTTATTTCTACCAGAAAAATTTTTTGACTGAATACCGCTGGGGTAACCCTGCCTGGTGGAGCGTTAACCCTTCAGCATATAAAAAAAAAAAAAAAAGAAAAACCGCATAGTTTTTTGCTGGTATTGCCGCTTTGACATGTCTGAACAGAGTTCAGATGCCGCGGATCACGTCCCAGTGCCATTGCGGCAATCAGATACGCAGACCTCCACAGCGTCTAGCGCTGCGGTCGACAGCGGTGAAAAATTGGACGATATCGCTCGATCGATCAACAACTTGTCTGACCTTTTAGGTCAATATGTGTCTGCTAATTCCTCTCAGAGGAAGCGACGCAGGCCGTTACCGGCCTCTACACGGAGCGAGTCAGACATATCTGATATTGGGCAGAGTTCCCTTTAAATTCGGATGGAGAAATATCCGATTCAGATGCGGACGAGCCGCAGGGGCGTTCCTCTATGGCGAAGCGTACGGAGGCATTAATTGAAGCCATGAGAGATATATTACAGTTACCGGAGGAGGTAACTAGTCGTCCTGGTAAATCAGCACGCATGTTCCAGGAGTCCCGTGCTTCGCGTACAACATTGCCAGCTCTGGATGAGCTTAATAGTGTAATAGAGGAGGAACGTCTATGTCCAGATAAGCGTTTTCATGGAACGCATTTCTTGGATACACTTTATCCTTGCTCTGCGGAGTTAAAGGCTAATTGGACTTCTGCTCCTGAAGTGGATGTGTCTTTATCTCAGCTTAGTAAATCCTCACTACTCCCTATTAAGGGAAAAGCGAGCTTACAGGAGCCTTTGGATAGAAAAGCAGAATTGGCGGCAAAAGCAAGCTATGAGGCTGCGGGTCATGGATTCCGAGCAGTGCTAGGATCCATGTGTGCTGCTAGAGCTTCTCTAAGCTGGTTGGCACATCTGAAGACGGAGTTGCACAATGAATCTCCGTTATCTGAGATACGGGAAACTTGTGAATGGTTAGAAACGGCAGCCTGTTATATCTTTGATGCCGGTCTGGATACGGCATCTCTGCTGGCCAAAGCGCAAGCTTCAGCGGTCACAGTCAGAAGAGCTTTATGGCTCAGACAGTGGGCCGGGGACGCAGTTTCCAAACAAGGGTTGTTGGCCTTACCTTACAAGGGTGGCCATCTTTTTGGATCTGACCTCACAGAGCTGATTTCCAAGGCTAAGGCGAAGGAATCAGCATTACCACAGCGTAGGGCCATGGCCTCGGTGTCCAGTAAGCCTGGTGTCTATAGTGGTCGGCGGTCCTTTCGGGGCCGAGGACGATCTAGTCACTCCTCGTGGGGATCGGGTCGTCCTTCCTTCTCAGGAAAGAAATCCTCTCAGAAAACTCGTACTCCCTGGAAGCAGAGTTTCCGCCAGGACAAGCGGGAACTTGACAAGAAGCCCGCAAAGTCTAATTGACGCCAGGGGTCCACTCGAGGATTCTCGAGTGGGGGGTCGCCTGCTTCTTTTCAAGGCGACTTGGATGGCTCGCGTTCCAGATTCCTGGGCAACGCGGATTGTGTCGGCAGGCTATTTCATAGAGTTTGCTTCTCGACCCCCAAATGTTTTTTGTCAGTCTCGCGTTCCGTCGGAACCCGAGCTTGTTGTCGCTCTACAGCGAGAGGTCGAATCTCTGCTACAAAAGGGTGTAGTGATACCGGTTCCGTCAGAGGACCGAGGGAAAGGTTTTTATTCCAACCTTTTTATAGTTCCCAAAAAGGAGAACAAATTTCGCCCGATTCTGGATCTCAAGCGATTAAACCGGCATGTCCATGCCCGGAAATTTCGCATGGAGTCGCTTCGCTCCGTTGTGGCAGCTCTGTCACAGAACGATTTTCTGGTGTCAATCGACATTCGCGACGCCTATTTGCATATTCCCATCGGAAAGGCTCATCAGCGCTTTCTTCGATTTGCCATAGGTCAGAATCATTACCAGTTCGTGGCTCTGCCGTTCGGCTTAGCCTCAGCGCCAAGGGTCTTTACAAAAATTCTGGCGCCCCTCATGGCAATCCTTCAAAGACAGGGGATTACGATTCTCCCTTATCTGGACGATCTTTTGATCATGGCTTCCTCGGAGGAGGAGGCGTTGACGGCTCGGGATTTGTCTCTTCAGTTTCTGAAGGACTTCGGTTGGCTGGTCAATTGGGAGAAGTCGTCCCTGGAACCATCGAGGACAATCCTCTTTTTGGGAATGCATCTCGACACGTTTCGGTCGGTAGTTTCCCTACCACCAGACAAACAGTCATGTCTTCTTCGACATGTACAGATTATGAGATCCTCAACGGCAATGTCTCTACGGAAGTGTATGCGTCTTCTAGGACTGATGGTGGCGTCCATGGAGGCAATTCCTTTTGCCCAGTTCCACTCCAGGACTCTCCAAAGGTTCATCTTGAGTCGATGGAATCAGTCGCAATCGCTGGATTGCAGTGTCACCATTTCTCGCGCGGTGCGGGATTCTCTAGAATGGTGGTTACGTCCAGGGGCATTCTCCCTGGGGAAGTCTTTCCTCCCCCGAAGTGGTCAGTCATAACCACCGATGCCAGCCTGACGGGCTGGGGGGGTGTTTGGAACAATCTCTGGATTCAGGGGGTATGGTCATCGGAAGAGTCTGTGCTTCCGATCAACATTCTGGAATTGAGGGCGATTTTCCTTTGCCTCCAACATTGGACGGTCCCTTTGAGCGGTCTGCCAGTCCGAGTGCAGACAGACAATGCGACGGCTGTCACGTATATCAATCACCAAGGTGGGACAAGGAGTTCCAGACTCATGGTAGAGGTGTCCCGAATTCTGATTTGGGCAGAGGCCAATGTACCAGCCATTTCGGCGATTCACATTCCAGGGGTTCAGAATGTTACAGCGGACTTTCTCAGTCGCAGAAGGATGGATTCCGGGGAATGGAGCCTCCATCCGGATGTGTTTGCACTACTGTGCTCTCGCTGGGGAACCCCCCAAGTGGATTTGATGGCATCCAGGTCCAATGCCAAGTTACCGACATTCATGTCCAGGTACAAGGATCCGAAGGCGGTGGCGGTGGATGCTCTAGTGGCTCAGTGGGATCAGTTCGAGCTGATCTATGTATTCCCGCCGATATCCTTACTTCCTCTAGTACTGCGTCGGATCAGACTAGAGAGAATTCCAGCTATTTTGATAGCTCCAGACTGGCCAAGAAGGGTGTGGTTCTCGACAATAATGTCGCTGTTGGCGGCACCTCCTTTTCCACTCCCTCTTCAACCGGACTTGTTGACTCAGGGGCCCGTTTGTCATCCGGACTTGATGTCCCTGCGTTTGACGGCGTGGCTCTTGAGACCGAAATCTTGACCCGTAGAGGTTTCTCAGCCGAGGTCATTGCTACCCTTCGTGCTGCAAGATGTCCGGCTACTACTAGGATTTACCACAAAATTTGGGAAACCTTCTTTTCGTGGTGTTTGGGGTCCTCTCGGAACCCGAGAAAATTTTCCATTCCCAACCTGTTGGCTTTTCTGCAGCATGGGCTAGACAAGGGTTTGGCAGTCAGCACTCTGAAAGGTCAGATTTCTGCTCTGTCCTTATTGTTTCGGAGAACCATTGCTTCAAATAGAGACGTGCTCTCCTTTTTCCGAGGTATATCTCGTAAGTTTCCGCCGCGGAAGGCACCCGTGTCTCCTTGGCGGCTCAACCTTGTTTTGGAGGCTCTTCAGCATAAACCTTTTGAGCCTATGGTTTCTGCTAGCCTTTCTTTCCTTTCTTGGAAGGTGGCTTTCCTTGTTGCAGTCACTTCCTTGAGGAGAGTTTCTGAGTTGGCAGCTCTTTCTTGTTCGCCTCCTTTTCTGGAGTTTTTTCCGGATCGTGTAGTGCTTCGCACTCGGGGTGATTTTTTGCCAAAAGTGGTATCACAATTTCATGTTAACCAGGATATTGTGTTGCCTTCACTCTGTCCGGATCCGAAGAATGCGAAAGAGCGAGATTTACACACATTGGATTTAGTGCGGGCCTTGAAGTTTTATCTTTCTATTACTCAAGGTTTTCGTAAGACGGACTCCCTGTTTGTGGTTCCAGCAGGTCGTCGGCGTGGTCAACGAGCTTCCAAGGATTCTATAGCTCGTTGGATACGGTCAGCTATTTTGGAAGCTTACCGTCTTCAGGGTGCATCTTGTCCGATTAAGATTCGAGCCCATTCTACGAGAGCTGTGGCCTCATCGTGGGCTTTTCATCAAGGTGCCTCGGCAGTGCAGCTCTGCCGAGCGGCAACTTGGCGCTCTGTCCACACGTTTACAAAGTTTTATAAAGTGGACGTCAGTGCTTCCGCTGATGCAGCCCTCGGACGTAGGGTCCTGCAGGCAGCTGTAGTTTGAAGTTCTGGATGAACTTGTGTTTAGCGCTGGTTGCGCTTTGTTGTTAAGGTTGTTGGGTTTCTGCCTTTTGTTGGTTTTTCCCACCCTTATTTTTGAACTGCTTTGGGACGTCCCATCAGTAATGAATACTGTGGCTCTCTTCCTTCCATCTGCAGCTGAAACACGGATTTTGGTAAGAACTTACCTGTAAAATCCTTTTCAGCGAAGGAAGGAAGAGAGACACAGCACCCTCCCAAGGCAGAAGTGTGTTGATGTTTTCAGATGCAGCGCGACCCTTATCTGATAGCGATTATCTGGGCTGAGGTCAGCGCGCTAAGGCTCTGTTCCAGCATCGCCAGCTCATCGCAGTAGTCAGGTTCCGTGAGTAGTACCTGGAACTCTGTGGTTTTTGGCTTTCTTTGCATGCATAACCTGTATCCTTGTGTTTTTTCTCTGAAGTTCCTTCAGAAGGGGTTATGTTGCTCCGCTGGTGATCTTGGCTCTTTTCCTAAAAGCTTTGGTACGACTGGAGCTGAGTAGGAGGAGCCCGAGCTGGAGGGGCCAGCCAGTCAGCACTCTTTTGATCTGAGGTGACATCCTGATCTGGGGCTCCGCCTACCCATCAGTAATGAATACTGTGTCTCTCTTCCTTCCTTCGCTGAAAAGGATTTTACAGGTAAGTTCTTACCAAAATCCGTGTTTTCCTTCTATAACTCACCACCATCTCCTTGGTTTTCTTTACATGTAGTTCAAGACAGTTAGTCTGACACTAATCCACAAAGTCAGAAACCACCCCTTTATATTCCTCCTCCCCATGGCCCCCCACAATGCCCACTACAATCACAGAGTCATCTGAGAATTTTTGGAGGTGACAAAAATCAGATTTATACTGTAAGCCAGCTGTATACAATGTGAAGAGGAAGGGTGACAGCACTGTACCCTGAGGGGCTCCAACACTGCTCCGTACGCTGCCAGATCCCACCTCCCCCATCCTTACTAACTTCGGCCTGTCTGTCAGGTAGTCACTTATCCAGTTCACCATCCCCTCATCTACCGCCATATCAGTCAACTTATTACGTAGTAAGAGTGGCTTTAGGGTATTGAAAGCACTTGAGAAGTCAAAAAACATAGCACGCACTGCTGTTCCATCATTGTCCAAGAACGAATGCATTGTATGTAGCAGAGACACTACAGCATCATCCACCCCCAATCTCTGCTGGTACGCAAACTGCAGGGGGTCAGTGTAGGCCCTCACCCTCGGGCACAAGTAGGCGAGTATTATTCTCTCCAAGGACTTCATAGCATGCGATGTTTAGGCCACTGGACGATAGTCGTGTAGGGAAGTTGGAAAAGTGGTCTTAGGAACCGGCACCAGGCAGGTGGTCTTCCACAGTTCTGGTACCCCCTGTGATTGAAGGCTCCAGTTAAACAGGTGCTGGAAGACAGTACACAGTTGGTTTGCACATGCTCTGAGGACACGTGGGCTGAGGCCATCAGGCCCAGCTGCTTTGCCAATAACAAGTCTGCTAAACTGTCTTCTCACGTCGCTTTGGGAGACAGTGAAAGCAGGCAGCTTATCCCCCAATGTCAATGCTGCAGATCTTTTCCCGGATCCACCCCCATTCCTGATGACGCTGTGCTTGTGTTGGTGAATCTGTTGAAAAACTCATTCATTTCATTAGCCCAGGGCTGATCCACTTCCCCATGCTCCGACTTTGCCTTAAACCCAGTTAGCTGTTTCATGCCCGACCACACCTCCATGGAATTGTTGTGTGACAATTTATTTTCTAATTTAATTCGGAACGCCTCGCGGGCATTCTTAATTTTCCCCTTTAAATCCCTTTGTATCAATTTCAGTTTCTTTGTATCCTTCATTTTAAATGCCAGTTTTTTCTTGTTTAGTAAGTGTTTCAATTCTTTTGTAATCCAAGGCTTGTTATTTGCATAACATCGAATCTTTTTAGCTTGTACAACAGTGTCAGTACAAAAATTTATATAATCCGTTACTCGCCCGACGATATCATTTACGTCATCATGCTCTCCCCTGTCGCATATCACGTCGCAGTCTGTGAGGTCAAAACAGTCTTGTAGAGCCTCTTCTGCCGCTGGAGTCCACTTCCTAATTAATTTTATTGTCACTGGTTGCTTACTGACAACAGGTTGGTATGATGGAGACAATAGTATGAGGTTGTGGTCTGATTTCCCCAGGGGGAGGCTGTGCAGATGATGAATAGGCATCTTTAACCCCTTCCCGACCCATGACGCCGACGTCGGCGTCATGAAAACCTGTGCCATCCCGACCCATGACGCCGACGTAGGCGTCATGCTATAAATCATGTTACTGCGGGTCGGGGGTCCGGGGTCACTGAAAGGTCACCCGACCCGCAGTAACAGGACCCTTACTGCATCACCACAGGGGGGTTGGCTTAACCCCCACGTGGCCACGATCGCTCTGATTGGCTGTTAAAAGTGAAACTGCCAATCAGAGCGATTTGTAATATTTCACCAATGAAACTGGTGAAATATTACAATCCAGCCATGGCCGATGCTGCAATAGCATCTGCCATGGCTGGAGACCGCGATCAGACCCCCCCCCCCACACCATGTCACGGCGGTGATCGGCCGCCGCCATCGAAAGATGGCAGCGATCGGTCACCGCCGTCGCTGTCTGCTCCCCTGCTCCTGCGATCAACCCCCCTCACCTTCCGATCCCCCCCCCTCACCTTCCGACGTCCCCTACTCACCTCTCCCGGTCCACCGATGTCCCTGGATCCGTCCCGGCGGCTGCCCGGGATTCTTCATGGGCGCCGCCATCTTGGAAAATGGCGGGCGCAGTGCGCCCGCCGGCCGGCGCATGCGCAGTGCGCCCTCCATTGTAAAAAAATTTATTTTGATCACTGTGATAAACTGTCACAGTGATCAAAATAAAAAAAAAGTAAATGAACCCCCCCGTCATAGGTAGGGACAAATAATAAAAAAATAATTTTTTTTTTCCTAGCGGATTTTGCTGCTGATCCGCAGCGGATTTTGCTGCTGATCCGCAGCTGATTTTGCTGCGGATATGCGGCGGATATCGCGGCTGATCCGCGGCGGATTTCGCTGCTGATCCGCGGCGGATTTCGCTGAGGATCCGCGGCGGATATCGCTGCTGATCCGCGGCTGATTTCGCTGCTGATCCGCGGCGGATTTCGCTGCTGATCCGCGGCGGATTTCGCTGCTGATCCGCGGCGGATTTCGCTGCTGATCCGCGGCGGAATTCGCTGCTGATCCGTGGCTGATTTCGCTGCGGATCCGCGGCTGATTTCGCTGCTGATCCGCGGCGGATTTCGCTGCTGATCCGCAACTGATTTCGCTGCTGATTCGCGGCGGATTTCGCTGCTGATCCGCGGCGGATTTCACTGCTGATCCGCGGCGGATTTCGCTGCGGATCCGCTACTGATTTCGCTGCGGATCCGCGACTGATTTCGCTGCGGATCCGCGACTGATTTCGCTGCTGATCCACGGCGGATTTCGCTGCTGATCCGCGACTGATTTTGCTGCTGATTCGCTGCGGATCCGCGGCGGATTTCGCTGCTGATTCGCGGCGGATTTCGCTGCTGATCCGCGGCTGATTTCGCTGCTGATCCGCGGCGGATTTCGCTGCTGATCCACTGCGGATTTCGCTGCTGATCCGCGGCGGATTTCGCTGCTGATCCGCGGCGGATTTCGCTGCTGATCCGCGGCGGATTTCGCTGCTGATCCGTGGCGGACTTCGCTGCGGATCCGCGGCTGATTTCGCTGCGGATCCGCGGCTGATTTCGCTGCTGATCCGCGGCGGATTTCGCTGCTGATCCGCAACTGATTTCGCTGCTGATTCGCGGCGGATTTCGCTGCTGATCCGCGGCGGATTTCACTGCTGATACGCGGCGGATTTCGCTGCGGATCCGCTACTGATTTCGCTGCGGATCCGCGACTGATTTCGCTGCGGATCCGCGACTGATTTCGCTGCGGATCCGCGACTGATTTCGCTGCTGATCCACGGCGGATTTCGCTGCTGATCCGCGACTGATTTTGCTGCTGATTCGCTGCGGATCCGCGGCGGATTTCGCTGCTGATTCGCGGCGGATTTCGCTGCTGATCCGCGGCTGATTTCGCTGCTGATCCGCGGCTGATTTCGCTGCTGATCCGCGGCTGATTTCGCTGCTGATCCGCGGCGGATTTCGCTGCTGATCCACTGCGGATTCGCTGCTGATCCGCGGCGGAGTTCGCCGCTGATCCGCGGCGGATTTCACCGCTGATCCACGGCTCATTTCGCTGCTGATCCGCGGCGGATTTTGCTGCTGATCCGCGGCGGATTTTGTTGCTGATCCGCGGCGGATTTTGTTGCTGATCCGCGACTGATTTTGCTGCGGATCCACGGCTGATTATCTGCTGATTCATCTGCGCTAGCGGGTATAGCATAACGCGATCGCGTTATGCTATACCGTTACCAGCCGGTCAACGCTACGTGTTGAACGGGCTGGTAAAACGCAATATGAACCCAGCCTTAGGGTTAGAACTAGGGTTAGGGTTAGCATTAGGGTTAAGGTTAGAATTACGGTTAGGGTTGGAATTTGAGTTAGGGTTGGAATTAAGGTTAGGGTTGGAATTAGGGTTAGGCTTGTAGTTAGGTTTATGGTTAGAGTTGGGATTAGGGTTAGGGGTGTGTTGGGGTTAGGGTTATGATTAGGGTTTGTATTAGGGTTAGGTGTGTGTATGGGTTAGGGTTGGGGTTAGGGGTGTGTTGGGGTTAGTGTTGGAGTTAGAATTGAGGGGTTTCCACTATTTAGGCACATCAAGGGATCTCCATACGCGACATGGCGCCACCATTGATTCCTGCAAATTTTGCGTTCAAAAAGTCAAACAGTGCTCCCTTTATTCCAAGCCCCGACGTATGCCCAAACAGTGGTTTATCCCCACATATGAGGTATCAGCGTACTCTGGAAAAATTGCACAACAACTTTGGGGGTTCTAATTTCTCCTGTTAACATTGGGAAAAAAAATTGGGGACTAAAAATTATTTTTGTGGAAAAAAAATGATTTTATATTTTCACGGCTCTGCGTTATAAACTTCTGTGAAGGACTTGGAGATTCAAAGTGCTTATCACACATCTATAGGAGTTCCTTGGGGGATCTAGTTTCCAAAATGGGGTCACTTGTGGGGAGTTTCTACTGTTTAGGCACATCAGGGACTCTGCAAACGTAACATGACGCCCGAAGACCATTCCATCAAGTGGGCATTTCAAAACGTCACTACTTCCCATCCGAGCCCCGACGTGTGCCCATACAGTAGTTTTCTCCCACATATGGGATATCAGCATACTCAGGACAAATTGGACAACAACTTTTGGGGTCTAATTTCTCATGTTACCCTTGGGAAAATAAAAAAATTGGGGACTAAAAGATCCTGATTGTGGAAAAAATATGATTTTTTTTATTTTCATGCCCGGGCGTTATAAACTTCTGTGTAGCCCTTGGGGGTTCAAAGTGCTCACCACACATCTAGATAAGTTCTTTGCGGGGTCTAGTTTCCTAAATGGGGTCACTTGTGGGGAGTTTCTACTGTTTAGGCACATCAGGGGCTCTGCAAACGTAACAAGATGCCCGCAGACCATTCCATCAAGTCGGCATTTCAAAGCGTCACCACATCCCTTCCGAGCCCTGACGTGTGCCCAAACAGTGGTTCCCCCCCACATATGGGGTACTAGCGTACTCAGGACAAACTGGACAACAACTTTTGGGGTCCAATTTCTCCTGTAACCATTGTGAAAATAAAAAATAGTGGGCTAAAAAATCATTTTTTGAGAAAAAAAATGATTTTTTTTATTTTCACGGCTCTGCGTTATAAACTTCTGTGAAGCACCTGGGGGTTCAAAGTTCTCACTATGCATCTAGATAAGTTCCTTAGGGCGTCTAGTTTCCAAAATGGGGTCACTTGTGGGGGAGCTCCAATGTTTAGGCACACAGGGACTCTCCAAATGCGACATGGCAATCGCTAAATATTCCAGCATATTTTCCATTCAAAAAGTCAATTGGCGCTCCTTCCCTTCTGAGCCCTGCCGTGCGCCCAAACAGTGGTTTATGACCACATATGAGGTATCTATGTACTCAGGAGAAATTGCCCAACAAATTTTAGGATCCAATTTATACTGTTGCCCATGTGAAAATGAAAAAAACTGAGGCTAAAAGAAAATTTTTGTGAAAAAAAAGTACTTTCTTTTTTTTACGGATCAATTTGTGAAGCACCTGGGGGTTCAAAGTGCTCACTATGCATCTAGATAAGTTCCTTAGGGGGTCTAGTTTCCAAAATGGGGTCACTTGTGGGGGAGCTCCAATGTTTAGGCACACAGGGACTCTCCAAATCCGACATGGCAACCGCTAAATATTCCAGCATATTTTCCATTCAAAAAGTCAAATGGCGCTCCTTCCCTTCTGAGCCCTGCCGTGCGCCCAAACAGTGGTTTATGACCACATATGAGGTATCTGTGTACTCAGGAGAAATTGCCCAACAAATTTTAGGATCCAATTTATACTGTTGCCCATGTGAAAATGAAAAAAACTGAGGCTAAAAGAAAATTTTTGTGAAAAAAAAGTACTTTCTTTTTTTTACGGATCAATTTGTGAAGCAACTGGGGGTTCAAAGTGCTCACTATGCATCTAGATAAGTTCCTTAGGGGGTCTAGTTTCCAAAATGGGGTCACTTGTGGGGGAGCTCTAATGTTTAGACACACAGGGACTCTCCAAATGTGACATGGCAACCGCTAAATATTCCAGCATATTTTCTATTCAAAAAGTCAAATGGCGCTCCTTCCCTTCTGAGCCCTGCTGTGCGCCCATACAGTGGTTTATGACCACATATGAGGTATCTGTGTACTCAGGAGAAATTGCCCAACAAATTTTAGGATCCATTTCATCCTGATGCCCATGTAAAAATGAAAAAATTGATGCTAAAAGAAAATTTTTGTTGGAAAAATTAAAATGTCCATTTTTTCCTTCCACGTTGCTTTAGTTCCTGTGAAGCACCTGAAGGGTTAATAATCTTCTTGAATGTAGTTTTGAGTAGCTTGAGGGTGCAGTTTTTATAAAGGTGTCACTTTTGGGTATTTTTTGCCATATAGACCCCTCAAAGTAACTTCAAATGTGAGGTGGTCCCTAAAAAAAATGGTTTTGTAAATTTTGATGTAAAAAGGAGAAATCGCTGGTCAACTTTTAACCCTTATAACTTCCTAACAAAAAAAAATGTTGTTCCCAAAATTGTGCTGATGTAAAGTAGACATGTGGGAAATGTTATTTATTAACTATTTTGTGCCACATAACTCTCTGGTTTAACAGAATAAAAATTAAAAATTTGAAAATTACAAAATTTTCAGAATTTTCGCCAAATTTCCATTTTTTTCACAAATAAACGCAAAAATTATCGACCTTAATTTACCACTAACATGAAGCCCAATATGTCACGAAAAAACAATCTCAGAATCGCTAGGATCCGTTGAAGCGTTCCTGAGTTATTACCTCATAAAGGGACACTGGTCAGAATTGCAAAAAATGGCAAGGTCTTTAAGGTCAAAATAGGCTGGGTCATGAAGGGGTTAACATTCGCATAGAGGAGATCCAGTATACTGTTGTCCCTTGTGGCACATTTTACAGATCCATGAGCTCAAGGCCAAGTGCTCCCTCGGGGTCATTTAAAAAGTCTTTTACTTTTTATGTTGTACTTATTGCCGTGTATATATGCAAAAGAAATACTGGAATCACGTTATTGACAGGTCTGGAAATATATGGCCTTCCGTTTATTCAATCTATATAGGTGCACAGTACTCCGTACAGCTCCATATGTATCAATGTCAGAACTAGATATAGAGGTTTATGCCATGTCCAGTAGTTTGCAAATCTGTGAAAAATAAAATATGAAAAATTCACTAAAAGTTAATTTTAAATTGCTTCTGGCGGGCACATATGGGAGGTACTCTACCAGCACTAACGCGTTGGCATGGCCTTCGGTAGCACAAACATTCCTCTTCCTCATTTTGATCGATGACTGGCTTCTTGTCTCAGTTCATTAACTTAGCCAGTCCCATTCTTTATCACGGCTGTCTCCTTCATTAGTGAAACTTTTTATTTTGTATTTGCATATGCAGAAAACAGTTTTCTGGTGTCGGGCAACCCCTTTAAAGGCTTGATGTTATCTTCTATCTTCAGGAGCGCAATGCTTCCTTGCAGAGGCGCAGCTAGGGTTTTGATTCGGGGCTGGGCACTATAAAAGTAAGTGCCCACTTTACATTTAATAATGTCCCGAGTCTCCCTCTTGTACAGCTCCCTTATACACAGTATAATGACCCCTCGCTATATAGTACCACCCACACAGTATACTGACCACTTAGTAGCCACCAAACTGTTTAATGCCTCCAACACTGTATGATGGCCCCCTCACTGTAATCTCCACACTGCATGATGGCCGCCTAGATAGCCTCCATTTAGTATAATGCACCAGATAGTTCTCAGTATAGTATAATACACTCCCCATTGGCCACCATATAGTATAATGCACTCCTCATAGGCTTCTATAGTATAATGCAACCCCAATAGGCAGACTCTATAGTACAATGCACCCCCATAGGCAGACTCTATAGTATAATACACCCCTCCATAGGCAGACTCTATAGGATAATGCACCCCTCCATAGGCAGACTCTATAGTATAATGCACCCCTCCCCCATAGGCAGACTCTATAGTATAATCCACCCCTCCATAGGCAGACTCTATAGAATAATGCACCCCTCCCCCATAGGCAGACTCTATAGTATAATACACCCCTCCATAGGCAGACTCTATAGTATAATGCACCCCTCCATAGGCAGACTCTATAGTATAATGCACCCCTCCCCCATAGGCAGACTCTATAGTATAATACACCCCTCCCCATAGGCAGACTCTATAGTATAATACACCCCTCCATATGCAGACTCTATAGTATAATGCACCCCTCCATAGGCAGACTCTATAGTAGCAACATGGTGGCTCAGTGGTTAGCATTGCAGCGCTGGAGTCCTGAGTTCGAATCCCACCAAGGACAACATCTGCAAGGAGTTTGTATGTTCTCCCCGTGTTTGCGTGGGTTTCCTCCGGGTTCTCCGGTTTCCTCCCACACTCCAAAAACATACTGATAGGGAATCTAGATTGTGAGCCCCATTGGGGACAGCGATGATAATGTGTGCGAACTGTAAAGCACTGCAGAATGTTAGCGCTTTATAAAAATAAAAAATAAATAAATAGTATAATGCACCCCCAAAAAAAACAAGAAATACAATACTCACCTCTCCTACTTGTTGCACCGCTGCTCTGAGCGCCCGCACATCTCCGTACAGCGGGCGCTGAGTAGTGACGTCATCGCGCCCCCTGTCATTGTCTGCGTCAGGGATGGCAGAAGCTGAGAGGCGGATGGTGGGAGAGGGAGCGTAGTGACCCACTCTCATCAATGCGGTCAGCTGTATCTACATCTAGTCGATACAGTTGAACTAGTGATGACTGGGTGGGGGCCACTACTGGCACCGGGTTCCCCGCCTGCTCAGATGCTCCATAGCGGCCGGTTGTCAGTGCAGTGGAGATCGACCGCCGCTGATAGGCTCCAGATGTGGCATATATAATCTAGGAAACAAGCTGTATATTATGAAATGAGAATGGAAATGATTTTTATTGAGAATTAAATTGCAGAGGTGCTGGTTTGGGCAGGATAAATCTGATGACAGATTTAAGCATTTTGTTAGTGAAGACATTAATTTTGGGGAATAAGTCAACACCTTAATATTAGTGGAACCTTCAGGATTACCTAATAAAAATTGACACCTCTACAGGATATGGCATAAATGTCTGACAGATTCAGGTGGGACTTCTGGGACTCCCACATATCTCCAGAATACAGGCTGCCCACCCGGTAATGTTGTTGTGGGCCATAGAAGTGAATGGTGAGGACCACCACTTCGTTCATTCCACACCTGGATACAGTGGCTGACAGACGCGCCACCAAATCGGGTAACTACTGTTCTGGAGGTGACGAGGGAACCAGAGGGGAATATGCAATGGGTGAGGTGCGCCTATATATGTCTAAGTTGGCAATAACCTGTTTATAGAGTTTGGGCTAACATCACCCTCTCCCAAATGGGGATGATCAATAAGCAATGCCCCATCTGTCTGAAAGCTGTTAAGATCTTTGTTTATCACACAAACTTACAAATTAGTCTGTCCTGTTTGTGGGCGATGTACACGGCATCTATCAGACCAGCTGCTTTTGACATCAAGTGAAGACGTCTGCAGAGCCCGACACAACTCACAAGGGTCAGAGAGTCTTCAATGGTTGAATGGTCCTGATATAAGCGCTGCTCAGACAATGCTGATTATTGACTGACAAAGAAGGGCTTTGTGACCCGTGAATTTAGTAAACTACCAACAAGAAATCCTGACGTGCATGAAATATGTCTACAAGATGAAATAAATTGTTCTTACAGAAAGTTACGGCAATCCAGCCGGTGTAGAGTCTTCAGAACAATGCAAATTACAGCTCTTCTGAATGAATAGTCCCCCTAAGATTAGGTAGAGGACTACAAGTCATAGGCCGACTCTTGAACCCTTCCACTGCCAAAGACGTACGTAATATATACCAACTTTACATGCTTTTTACTGCTGCAATATGAGGGCGCAGCACTCTAGTAAAGATGGCGTGCAGCCTAAAAAAATTCTGTGTATAAGAAAGGGGAAGACGTGGCAACGGACAGCAGCAAGAAAGGTCAGTCAGAACCCGGGCTTTATGGGAGGTAAACCACCCTTATCTTACATTGAGCTAGCTGGGCAGGGTTGCATATTGGCAGCTGACCTTTTAGATGATAAATTCTCCATGCTTGCATTTGACATAGCAGCACAACGTTTCCCAACATTTGTAAACAAGCCCTTCCTTTTTCTTCAAGCAAGGAGCTTAACTTTGAAAGGTATGGCTGCTGGGGGTGGAGAAAGAGGGAGGAACGCTTTGGATGGCTTCCTTAGGACCGCCAGGGTGCAGATAGCCTCGACAAGCAGTATTTACACACTGTTGCGTAAGCAGTGGTCATGGGAGGGCAAAAAGACAGGTCCAGCACGATGGGTTAATGATATACAGAACATCACAGTCGGGGAAATCTTAGATGCCACTTTGATGCAACGGAAGGTGATCCCCTCCAGTAGTTATACAGACATGTCTTTATTACTCCTTCATAGAGCTTATATTACCCCACACATTAAGTCCAGGATGTCTCCATGGGGCACATTCACATGTTCCAAATGCGGGACAGGAAACACAGACATATTTCATCACATGTGGGGATGCCCCAAAGTGCAAAAAATATGGCAGTCTATCCATGCCGAACTGCAGAATCTTGGTGGGATATTGTTTCCTTTGACACCGCAATGGGCAATATTTAATATTTTAGACAGCTCTCAACACAAATTCCCCAAACATCTTAAGGCCATGTTGATAATATGGGCCTCAGCTGCCAGGAAAAGTATCTTGCAGCACTGGCTAAATCCATTACCACCACCCAAATCTCTCATGTACTCCAAAATAATGTATATTTTTCGAATGGACTGGCTAGACACCCTGACAAATAAAGAGAAATTGACTGGGAAGTTTTTAAGTACATGGTCATTGTTCATCCCATCACTGTCTCAGGACACCAGGGACAAATTAAGGACACATTTTGAAAACACCCAGTGGTATCTTCTTCAGAAAATTAGCGGACATAATCCTATTCCTTGAACTTGTTGATTGTTAATCAAATGCAAAGTCGCTTTAGGGTTTATATGTTGGGGGGATGGGAGGGTTGAGGGTGGTGGGGGGACATTTATGAATATTATACCTGTCAAATAAGCGTAGAATAAGCTTGATACCTTCAAACCTGTATGACGTTCTTTTTGGTAATGCTCTTTAAATCAATATTTTGAGTTTTACGTCTGTCAAATAAGCTTGTTACTTCAAGACTTGTATGATTTTCTTTTGTTGTAATACTCTTTAAATCAATAAAACATGTTGGAAAAAAAAAGAAGAAAGGTCAGTCAGCTCTCCGCCTGTACAGCCTTCAAAAGGCTTATACGGTGATGTGATACCAGAGCTTTTCCTCATGTTATCAGCCCCTCACCTACGAGTTGCATATAAAATCACCCCTGAATCTTATCAGGACATCTAGTGTCTGCTGTGATGTTTACTGTCAATTGGATCTTTAAAATTTTTGAGGCCTCCAGTCCTCATGAATATGAAGACATGTCATACTTTTCATGTTTTTTTTTCCCCCCAAATACTACACTTTGTTGCAAGATTGTGGTTATTACATTATACTTGTCTATAAATCTATATATATATATATATATATATATATATATATATATATATATATATATATATATATATATATATATATATATATATATATATATAATATATATATATATATAGATAGATTTTTTAGTTTTTTAAAATTCAGGTTTCATTTGTTTGTCCAAAAGAGTGAAAATTGTCCTGGCAGCAAAAGTGGAATCTTAAAATACATAGTGTGTTATAAACGGATTAAAGAGGACCTGACATAAATATGGAAGTTTTTAGCAGGTGTAATTGCCGCTGTTCTCTTGTGGGTTTTTTTTTTTTTATGTTCCTGTGCCTCTCCATTCTTGAGATATTGCCCCTCTTCCCTATAAATCTAGACTTTATAGCCAAGGAGGTGCGGTCCTCAACTTTCCTTTGTGGGCATCCTTTTGAGGACCATGTTCTGTTGGCCTCAAATACAAGGAAGGTACAGGAACAAAAATAAAGTATTCCTGATTCAGGAGGAGAGCGTCACTTTTACACCAGGCAAAGAAAATTGCGTATGTTTGGTAAGTGACCGGTCCTCTTTAATGTTTAAGATTCTCCGTCTGCACTGCTTTTCTTTGTTATGTTTTGCAAGGGATCTAGTAACATTGTTCTTCTGAACATGGTTAAATTTATATTCTATATTGACGACCCTCTAATACCTGACGGTGATTTCAGGGAAGAGAAGGAACAGATTGTTGGAATTTCAATGCCATTACTTTGTTTTCAGTGGAAATAAGTCACCATCAGAAGTTCCTTTCTTCTCTTTCCCTATTCGACTTTCTCCTCTTTCCCTATTCCAATCGCATGAACGCTTGGCCAAGCCTAGTATCCAGGTGTATGGGGGAGTCTGCAGAGACAGCTCCCTGTTGAAAGAGGTGTGTGCATGGCCACCTTCAGGGTTAGGAGTTACTAACCTTTGGAATGTTTTTGGCCTTTTGTAGGAGGATGAGGAGGCTGTCGCTTACCTTGACCGGGATGATAGTGAAGATGAATTGGACCTCAGCGCCCTTCCTGACCCCGATAATTACAGAGGAGATGATGACAGTGATGATGATGATGATGATGAAGACCACGAGGATGACCGCAGTGGAGAAGAAAGTAGCAGGTACATTATTGCTTTGAATATTTCGGGGTTTACTCTGAAAACTTCAAGAACATTTGCAGATAATATTCTCTCGGCTTTATCACAGCTGTCCACTTCAAGTGAATATTTAATGTTAAATCCCTCTTCCCACTTTCTAAAACCAACACTGCCAGGAGCCCATTGGACAGATGCTGTAACCATCTGGACAGGACTGTCAGAACTTGTTGTTTCAGGACATTAGAATTTCAGATTCTCTCGGGAACCTATTTCAGGTCTCTGAGACACAGACCCGTAAGATGAGGGAAACGAGGCATGGATTATTAACTATTTGGTGCCAATGGATCTCGACTTTGAAAATGCTTTGTCCTCATTATAGCAGGGTCAGATTCCCTCTACGTCCCATCTCTGTCCCTAAGCCGTGGGCGCTACATCACTGTCGACATAATGCGATTGCATCTACTTGCCCATATGTTGCCAGTATGGAGCTGCTGTTTGATGACTAAATTCACCTAATTATACGGTTTCCTAACTATTTGATATGTTTAGTGTTAAAAGGAGAGTTGTTGTAGAAAAGAAGCTTTTAGCATTATTGCTACGATGCCGTAAAAATACTAAAATTCTGGTAGTATAGATTACCTTTGTGTAGGTTGCAAACCATAGTTACAACATGGCTTCTCAAGTTGCTTCACGTGAAAGTGACGCATTCCTTTAAGGGTGTTTAAACGGTCCTTTTTCTCATTAACAATAGTGAAATCTTGCCTAGCTAGTCTCTAGCAATAAATACCGTGGCTTGCTTTGCATGACCTGAATTCCTTACGGCTTTTTCAACCTTTTGACTGAGTATCGCTAAAGCTTAAATGGGTCGTCCCTACTGGACCACTCCTTCCTAATTGCTATAGTGTGCTGCAGGATAAAAAAAAACGTTTGCACTCTGCTCCCGCAAACTTCCTGCTGTCTCTTTTGGCTGCACCATGTGATATTTCAGTTTTAATTTAGTAAATTTGCAAAAATTTCTACTTTTCTAGGTTTTATTCCACTCAAGATGGGGTGCAGAGTGCACATTAATGAGAAAAAAAGAACTTTTTTTGAATTTACCAAATGGCTGCAATAAAATAGAGTAAAACATTTAAAGGGAGCTGAATACTTTCTGTACCCACTGAAAGTCTGCAGCCAAAAGAGACAGCAGGAAGGAGAGTCCTCGGGGAGGACACAGGAGCGGACTCTTCATTAACTCATTCTGCAACCAGCCATACACAGTGTGACACTAAGACTATAGAAGGCTGAGTGCAATTTTTTTTTATTTTTTTTTAATGAAACCCCATTAAAAAAGTGATTTTTGATTTTAAAAAAATAAAATAGTGGTGACATTCTTTTAAATGTGGTCACTAAATCGGAGTTTTACCAGGCTGTTTTGTAAAATTTCAAAATCTTTGTAGCCTCAATGTCCCTTAGGCCGGCGTCACACTAGCGAGTTTGATGCGAGTTAGTCGCACGACTTACTCGCATCAACACCCGGCGCGGCCGCCCGCTCTCGGACCAGAGTGCTCGGCTGCATGTATTTCTATGCAGCCGCGCACTCTGGTCCGAGAGCGGGCGGCCGTGCCGGGTGTTGATGCGAGTAAGTCGTGCGACTAACTCGCATCAAACTCACTAGTGTGATGCCGGCCTTACACTTGTAGTTGTAGCAGCGTGCCATCAGCATGGCTGCCGATGGTTGTGTATTGGGGTCGTCTGTCTGTTTGCCTTTTGTGTAGCATATATTTTTAGGCTGTGTTCACACTGCTGTCAGTCTCCATCAAGGGCCAGGAACATTTAACAGAAAGGGTAGTCAGACGCAGCACAGAACCTGACGGGCCCCCTTGTGAGCCGGGTATAATTGGTGGTACTTTGGTTCTAATGCTCTCTGCACGGTGTAAGAGGATGTAATTACTTCTTGCGTGTGTTCCCGGTACACATGGCGGCGACTTGTCATTTTTAGAAGTATTGTAGACATTAATAAAACTGTGACACAAAACTGTTATCCCTGAAGAAATGAACCAGAAATTCCATCTCTGATAATAATTCATGAAATACATTTTCCTATTAGTGATCGCCGTCTCATGAATTGAAGTAACCAACATCCCGGGTGCAAAATGGGTAATTCAGAGATAGCGAATGTTAATTTAATGGGAAAATACAGGCAATCTGTCATCCGTGCTCTGTTGTGCCATATAATGGTGAAGAAAGTGCCGTCTTCATCCGAACTGACATAGTACGTTGGGCAGGAAGAGGTACACTAATGGTTTTCCAGAAATACAGTAACATTCACCCTTGGGTTTAGTAGAGAAGATATAAGGTCATGTCATTTATGTCTAACGCAAGTTTACTGTTTATCTAAAATTGTCTGACGTCTCCGGGCCGGTAATACGACTTATAGGAATCGTACAGGCTCGTGCACATCTCCTCATAATTGTTATGTATAGAGCCGTAATGGGGTGTATCAGCGTTTACCTATGTACGCTCCTGGTTTCATACAGATGTACGCTTTCTGCTTTGTTATATTCTTTAGGAGCATATTTCAGTGGATGTGGCACCCAACAGAAGCCCATGGACATACGGAAGTCACACTTCATTTTTATTTTTTGTATATGTTATAAGGGCATATAGTTGTAATATAGCTTTCCTTTTTTATTAATGCATCGATTCTCTCTCTCTCTGGTACAGCTCTTTAACGTTTGCCCATTGAGTGCAATGTAAATGCCATATAATATCAAATACTTTAAAAGCCGGCCCAGGGAATAAGTCGCACTTGAGACTGGTCGGAACGACGGGTCCCTGGCGACTTCTCCACTTCCTCTGCCAGTGACGGACAGGACTCTCCCTGTACACGCAAGCAAGGAGAGAAGTTGACTCCTAATATCGCAAACACTGCTCTACAGCCAATCTGCTGTTACAAATCTTGCAAAATCACCAGCCCCCCAGCATCGGCAGATTTCAGAGCAGGTCTCCTAATCACTGCTCTCACTGTCCCGAGCAGTGTGCCTGTCATGTCGATATGTAAATACAGTGATAGGTGTAAACTGCAGAAAACACTGATGAATGTGTTACAACAGCATTTTTACTGAGCTTTAAAATTCTACTAATACTACATCTCTGCTTTTCTATATCAGAAGGGCTGTCACAGTGTAGAAGGATCATCATTATTCTCATTTGCACATGCAAACGTGAGAAGCAATGGAATGAAACTGAAAGGGAGAAGATACAGATTAGATATTAGAACAAACTTTTTGACCGTGAGGGCGATCAAGCCACGAGAGGTGGTGAGTTCTCCTTCAATGAAAGTCTTCAAACAGACACAGGACAGACATCTGTGTGAGATGGTTTAGTGACTCCTGCATTGAGCAGAGGGGGTTGGACACGATGACCCTGGAAGTCCCTTCCAGCTCAAACATTCTATTAATCTACTCTCCAGAACTGTTACTCAAGAAAAGCCATCACTAGAATCATAGAATGGCAGAGTTGGAAGGGACCTCCAGGCTCATCTTGTCCAACCCCCTGCTCAATGCTGGAGTCACTAAACCATCTCAGACAGATGTCTGTTCAGCCTCTGTTTGAAGACTTCCATTGATGGAGAACTCACCACCTCTCGTGGCTTGATCGCCCTCATGGTCAAAAAGTTTGTTTCCCTTTTAGGAAGTGGATTTCCCAGAGACATTACCTAATATTTCCGTAAGTGTGTAATGTATATTGATGTGTAATGTATATTGATTATCTATAATATACGGTTCTCACCTATTCTGTAATAATCCAGGACAATGTACGGGGCTGTAGGGCAAACGGTAGGAGTTTACGATCATCTCAGGAGTAACGCCAGTTGAAAAGCCAATCTTTATTTCGGGTACTGTCCTATTTTCTTCCAGTACATCTCTCCCCTTCACTTGTGATTATCGCCAGTGAGATTCCCGCAGCGCAGGAGACGTTATTAATGCTTTTTGCAGAGTATCTTCCAAGTCCTATAAAACTAAAGGTCATTCATAAGCTCTTGTGGAAGGCATATTAGTGACAAGCGGCGGGGCTGGGGAGCAGTTTATCTCCAGCTCTTTCTTCCCCTCTTAAAATCAAATTTATTGTTCTCGGCCTGAAGCTTTTAAGAGCCGCGCGATCCGAGGAAGAACACGAAGCAGAGCTGCAACAACTCCCTTAGTCTTAATGAGAAATTGTTATTGTTGGTAGGTATTGTTGAAGAAAAATAAACTTTATTTTTCTTTTTAATAAAAACATATATCCCAATAGAGTAAAAAAAAATTATTCCGCATTTCCAGACTCGTAAGAGTGCTGAAGTATCAGTGCATAATATGGTTAATTTGGTTTTTTGACAGTCTGGGAAATCTGGGGGACAGTGTTTGGATGTTTGTGGTCAAATTGGTTGTCACTCAGTTATCCGCCATGCTCGAGTGTCTTCGGCGTGCTCGAATAATATGTCCGAGTTCCCGCAGCTGCATGTCTCTCGGATGTTAGACTGCTGCAACACATGCGGGGATTGCCTAACAGACAGGTACGTGTGTTGCAGTTCTATAACAGCAGTGAGATACGCAGCCGCGGGACTCGAACATAATATCTGAGCACGCCAAAGACACAAGGCTTAGCAGCAGAGCATGCTCTGATAACACCTTATCCCAGCACCTTCACTCATCATTAACTGCTACGAAAGTGTCGCACAGACACTTACTCCCGTTTCCCTGCTGTGTATTTCGGGTGGGAGGTCGCAGAATAGCGTCAAAATCCCACTCATACATTTGCGCAGAAATCAGCATGAAAATGTTAGCGTGCAGTGGATTTTAAAATCTGCAGCCTGCTCATCCTGACGCTGATTTTAATTGCAGATGAGACCTTATTTAATGCTTTTATAATGGAGTAGAGATAAATCCACAGCAAAATCCACAAGTAATAGAGGAGGATTTGTTGCAAATTTATTGTGGACCAAATCCACACGAAAATCTTCTGCAACGTGTGAACATGGCCTATGGAAATCCTTGTGATAAAGATAAGTAAGGGGAATATGTCCGCTCACCCATAGCGGAGTCCAGAGGATGGAAAATCCGGCCGTGCTGCAGGAAGATCAATCAATAGCCGAAAAAGGTAAATCCAGCTTCAGAAATCCTGGCCATGACTACCATACTGTTATCTTATTTTTAATTTACCTAATAAATTTGATACTTTTATATACATCAAATTTCTGGATTTACCTTTTTCGGCTACCGATGGGAATTCTTGATCCTTTAAAGCACAACTCAAGCGGGCTTTTTTTATTGCTCCGCTGGAGTAGTGCTTTAAATGTTGTCCCCCCTGGCCATCTCTTACTCACCTGCCACCTTCATTGTTTTCCAGCGGCGCTTCCGTCTGTCTCTGGCGAAAAGTGACCTAACAGCAGCTCCAGTGTATGATGGAGGTCACTTTTGAATACAGATCTATGAGAGCGTCGTTCTGGCCTCGTTCTGGCTCACATACACTTGTATTGAGAGACTGTGACGCAGCTTCCGACTTCCGGCCGTCAAAAGTTGCACTCACAAGATGGCATCGCTGGACTGATGCGGTGCTGAATAACGGTGAAGGAGGATGAGTATATGACCGGGGAAAGGGAACTTATATTTAAGGCTCCACACCAGCAGTGAAAATAAACCACTGGAGTGGTGCTTTAAGCAAGGATTGTGCCATGGACTATTGGACTTTTCCAAAGAAGTGGAAGTGGAGGAATATTTGAGGTATCATAATTTTCCAATTATACATGTCGCTGTCAGTCTACACGGGTGTTTCATATTTGCCTTTTGTAAATAAGCAAAGTGTTAAAAAATTAATAGATTTCCAGAGAGGAGTGCAGAATAGAGCAGAGCGTAGTGTTCGAGGAGGTCTAGGCTGTTCGGGCATTATGTGCCGGGTGTTACATTATCTATTTAGTTATTTTGCTCACTTATATAGCGCCATCATATTCCGGAGCACTTTAGACATCCACATCACTGTCCGTGTTGGGGCTCACATTATACATTCGCTATCAGTATGTTGTGTGGGAGGAAACCGGAGGAAACCCAGAAAACACGGGGAGAACATACAAACTCCTTGTAGATGTTGTCCTCGGTGAGATACAAACCCAGGACCCCAGCGCTGCAAGGCAACAATGCTAACCACTGAGCCACCGGGATGAGCTAACGTGCTCTAATAAGGGTTTGCCAGTATTCACTCGGTGGTCTCTGTGGCTGTTATGGCTCCATTATAAATGGATGTTATGGCGCCAGTATGAGCTGAGTCTAGAGCCTGAAATTTACAACTAATTTAGAAAGTTTTCTAATGAACTTTGTCTTTCCGAAGACCTGGGTTGTAGAGTTTAGGAAAAAGACCCAGTGCCTCTTCTGATGGGTGAGGCGTGATGTATGCCTGATGTTGCACCAGGCTTATTAATCAGAAAAGATGCTGGTGATGCAGACGGGTAGGAAAGCAATCACAGGGCTCAAGTGCGGCTGCCATGGACTTCTTATTCAGTCGCTGGACCAGGCTCTTACATATCTTCTTGCACAACTCTAGGTTGTAAGCTTGGCCGTAGACTCGAAGACCATTGCTATCAACTTTTCAGTTCTCTGACTACAAAGAACTTTTAATTTCCTCACCTTTTGCAAAATATCTGATTGCTGTCAAGAAATCGAAAGCTTTATCTCTTGCATCAAGGAAACTAATATCTGTCCTGGCCGTGTGACGGACACACGGGTAAATGGCTCGTCACTAGCAGAAATCAGATATCTGTCCTGTACCTGGAGTGATAAATATCTTTCAGTTGATGCAAGCAACAGTTGTGTATAGAGAAGTGTTGGACTCGGTCTTATCTGCACACCCTGTATATGCTTTTTCTGCATCTCACTAAAGTTTGCATACTTTGCTTTTTTTCTCCTGTAGTGTTTTCTTACATTCTTCACGGTAGTAACTTGATTACTTTATTACACATGTAATAAATCCTTCACAACCGATTATAATTTATAACTCTCAGATTTGCTGACTGTGGATATCTCACCGCCCTTATTCCTTATTTATTCTTTTGTGCACAACTGCTTAAGGCTCCTTCACATACTTTACTACGCTCGTAGCTTTACGTACGTTTATGTCCAGAAGAATAATAACCTATTTATATCTATATGGCAAACATTGTGCAGCACTTTTCAGTATAGAAGAATACATTGAACTGGCTCAAATCTTAAAGAACCCGTAAGATAATCGCGAATATGGACACCTTATGGGACGTTGTTGTTACTTAAGTGTTTGTATTTTGGGCTAAAATTAATATTTGCAATTGAGTTTCATTAAAAGTTGTGCAACAATTGGCTTGTAAGACTTTGTTTCCCTGCACGTTGATGGCTGAGGAATGAGATATGGGGAGCAATAAAATTGTTGCTTGAGATATTTAACCCATGTTTGGGACGTTTTTTGTCGCGATTCTACATCTGCCCTTATTTTTCTTTCATCGGCTCTAGTTAATGTGATGTACCCTATGCATATGCAGACTGCCGATCAAACACTAGGACTGGTGTTCACTAAACATTATTATTTTTGTCACTTTGTTATTAAAACAAATTCATGCATGTAGATTTATTTTATTTATGAAGAATTTACATCAGAGAATAAGAATTAAACGTGTAAAAAGTTGTCATTGAAACTGTTCATTTACTGAGATACCTTGAAAAGTGGCACCATAAAGATTTCTTGCATTGAGTTGCGCCAGGGCAATCCCTCAGGATAGACCAACAGTAATCCTCCTTCATGTGACTATCACAGTGTCCGTGGTATCTTTCGTCTATAATTCTTAAATCTTGGTAGAATTGTTCACCCTGCTCTTCACTTAGGTCACAAAGGTTTTCTGGGAAACAACCCAAGTTGCTTGGGAGTGAATGCACCTTGAAACTCATTGTACAGCCAAGGTGTCGGATAAAAGATGGCATTGTATCTACTACTTCACTGTAATTATCTGCTTTATAGTTCCCAAGAAAATTCTGTCCAACCATAGTGAAAGACCATGCATCTGCCTTAGCATCGTTCAATGAATCTTTGAAGTGTGGATCTTTCAGGAGTCCTCTGATTTGAGGACCATCAAAAATACCCACCTTCTGCTTCTCCGTGGTCAGCTCTGGAGATTTTCTGCAGGTACAGTCGAGACGTCTTCCTCCCCTCTTTATTTAGAACCTCTACAAACTTTTTAAACCTTATTTGATGTGCGGTGGTGGTAAAATGATCTTATTCTTGGAAACCAATGGTTCTGCAATTAGTTCTTTTCTCCTACTACCATGAGTTCTCTCAGAGGTCACTATTTTCTCACCCAATAAACTTTTTTTGATCTACTATCCAAGAGACAGATAATACCGAGCTACTTGGTGTATCCACTCTGCTGTCCCTGGAGAATGGTCACCATCTTAAGATCCACACAGATTGACCACTGGTGATCGTGGTATGATACTTTCTGAAGGATCAGAGCAATTGTGTTTTGCCCTTCTGTCATCTTAGTTTAGTGACCTATTGGGATTGATCCATATTTGTTTCCATTGTGTAACAGCACACATTTTAGGCTCAGATTAGGACTGTCTATGAACAGCCACCGTTCGCATGGTCGATATTGTGATATACCCATTTTCATCAGCAAGCCTTGAACATTGTTGCAAATAAACAAAATCACTTTTGTCCAGGATCAATGGCAGTAAATCCTTTTCTCTGCTGCGATAGTATGCGATTTTTGTTTCCGGTTGCAATAAATTCCTCTCTGCTAGCCTAGATGTCAACAATTCTGATGATTTCTTTGGGAGGTTTGGCTCTCTAAAGAGGTCATCAAACTCCTGGTGATTAAAAACTTGTGGCACTGATGAGGTTCCTTAAAAATCACAGTCCTCATGACTACTGTTTATAGGTGAAGAAGAGGATTCATCTTCAGGGATCTCTTCTCACTTATTGAATAATGGGACTGGACATTTTGCCTAGTCTAGGTCAGGATACATCCATTTACTCAGATTACGTTCATTAAAAGGGATATCCGGGACTTTTTGTAAAACAAAAATATGTGTCTTAGAACTAACAGGCAGGTAGTTGCTACCTACCTGTCTGTTGTGCCCGGCGCCGCTCATCGCCGGCACAAAGCAGTAACAGACCGCTCCTGACAGGGATTCAGCTGCCTTTGCTGTGACGTCACATCCACAGAGCTGCAGCCTTTTTTTCCACCCTGCTCTGTCAACAGGGTGGGACTTCTAACCTCATTCAGATTTTTATAGTCGGCTCCCCAGTCAGGCAGCAGGAATCCGTCTGTCAATCAGTATGACATTGAAGTCCCGCCCCGTCAACAGTGGAGGCAGCTGTCTCGCCGGCAGGAGTGGTCTGTGAACGGCGTCGGGCACAACAGGCCTGTAGATACCAAATGCTCTACTGTGTTGCCACACATAGCCAATAGTTATTAAATACAATGCACATTTAAATAAGTATTCAAGCATTTGTCACATACCTTACAGACCATATTTGATTCTATAATTAATACCCCTGTCGAAGAAAAAATCCCAAACTCTACATTGAGCAACTCTACATTATCTCAAGTAGAGCTTCTACAAAAGAACATGAATGACATATTCTGATTCAGAGGACTGAATATACCTAAAATCATCCTGAGGCACCCAAATTTTTCTTTTCATTTGTTCCTCCTTCTGATGGGAGTCAATAACTATCTTGTCTTTTTCTGTGCTCCTGTCAACTGATTTATGACTACAGACCACGAGCCGAACTTTAATGTGATCGTCATACGGCTGACAAAAGTAAAGCAGGGGCTCACGCAGACGGACATATAAAGCGGACGGATTCTGTACGTTTTCTTTTTTGATCGGACGGCACACTGACCCATTTTATTCCATAGTGATGTTGAGATTAACGACTTTTCTCTTGGTCTGACTGCCCTTGAGAAACCAAAAAAATTACTGTCTTTCGAGTCTCGGCCGTTGAAGACTAAAAAATAAATGAATCCCACACAACATCCAAGTTGCATCCGATTTGTACGGATACATTTCTTTACAATCCTAGGAAACTGAATTTTGTCACGTAACATTTTTTAATGTAGACGTTAGAAAATGGGTCACATACGGACGTAAAAGACGGACACGTTCTTTATCTTGTCTCCATTGAATTCACAACACAGCCATCTACAGTTAATAACAAGTGCATGTGGCTCCTTTATTATTCTTAGTAATAATTGAGAGGCATATGGGACGGTTAACATTGTGATTAATTGCAACGGCTGCATCATTGACGTGAAACCGCCATTTACGAACGGGCTGACCATCGTTCAAAGACCTTTTTGCTTTGCTAGGGATTATTAAACAATGTAAAAATTAGAATCTAAAATGAACTGGTCACAGCCAGAGAACCAGTATACCGGAGAGATGTTGCTGGTTGGAATTTATTGGCACCAAACAAATCTATTTCCAGCTAAAACCCTACAGTACTGAGAAGCCCTAATGGTGTTTCTGCAAACCCCACAATGACAACCCAAAGCAGTTTATCATCTTTGGGACTATTACCTAATAGTCCTTCCTTGAGGTTATATTAATCTTGACGAATGGGTTCTAAAGTCTCATCTCCCTTTTTCGTGCACAGATGTATATATTTAGAGCTATAAGAATCCAAAGTGACCTGTTGGTACTTTTTTTTAGTAAAGGAAAAACCTTGAGGAACAAGGAAACATAAAATCTGCAACCTATTCCAGTTTTGGCTCTACTTTACGTTTGTTTGCTCACTCATAAAGCCCCTGTCACACTAAGCGAAATCGCTGCTGAGTCACAATTTTGTTTACGCAATAGTGACCTAAGCAGCGATCTCGCTACATTTGACACATAGCAACCAGGCCCCTGCTGTGAGATCGCTTGTCGTGTCGGAATGGCCTGGATCTTTTTTTGATCGTTGAGGTCCCGCTAGGTAGCATGCGTCGGTGTGTTTGACACCTTACCAACGACCTCGTTGGCGACTCAGAACTGAGACACATATAGGCGTAGATTTGCGACATCGTTACACAAGTCGCTGCGGGTCGCCATATTGTTGCTGCGTCGTTGGGAAGATTTGACTGTTTGGCATCTCACCAGCGACCACATAGCGACGCAGCAACAATCCCTGCCAGGTCGTATCGTTTTCGGGATCGTTTTAGCGTCTCGGAGTGTGACGGTACCCTAAGATTCATCTTTTCTTGGTACAAGGGAGAGGATAAACATTCAAAAAACTTTTTTATAGCTAGTGTTTCGAAATTAATGTGGAAGCAGCCTTATAACTGTTCAACCCAACTATACATATAAACAGAAGCATGTAAAAGTTTGGTACTGTTATTGTGAACAGTTAAGCGAGTTGAAGATAAAATGGTCTGTAAAAGGCTTAAAGTTAAAGATGACACATTTCTTTTGTATTTTAGGCAAAAAGACCAAACATTTTTTTTCTTTTCAAAAACTAAAAAATTACAAAGAGAAAAATGGGCAGATGTAAAAATTTTTGGCACCCTGCATGGTTAGTACCTAGTAGCGCCCTGTTATGTTACGGTAGCTGAGGAGTGCAGGTAAAAAAGGAAATACACCAGAGCAGTTGGAATCTATGAGATTGCAGTACCCTGACTAACCACCGCAACTAGAGGCAGCCGTGGAGCGTTCCTACGTTGGTCCTAGACGCCTCGTCACAGCCTGAGAAACTAACTACACCTAAAGATAGAAATAGGAAAGCTATCTGCCCCGGAGCAGAACCCCAAAGATAATAGAAAGCCCCCAAACATGTAATGGCGGTTAGACAAGAGGAAATACTGACACAGAAAGAAAATAGTATGAGCAAACGCTGGGGCCCAAACTATCTAAATAGAAAAGGACAGGAAGGGTACTTACTGCAATCTCAGAAAACCCTGAAAAAACACCAACTCTACTAATTTCAAAATCACCTGAGATCACACGACCTCTACCACCTAAATTAGTTCTCTGGTGTAAAAAAAATCAAAACAGCAGCCACTGAAAAAAAACTGGAAAAAGCAAAAGTACAAAACACAGTGGCCGGACTAAACTGAGAGGGCAAAAGCCCCCGGAGGGGACCCTGAAGGCCCCCACAGAAGTGCAGGACAAAATGCAAAAATATAGCAAAAAACACAAAATAAGAAATTGTCTTATCTGATAGCAGGAGATGCAGACACGACACAGCAGGCTACAAGGGAAACTGGAAAGAAGGATTCAGACCAGAACAATTGATCACCGGCAACCCTGATGGGAAAATGACTCCCTTATATAAGACCAATCAGTAACACCTGATTCCCAGTCCTCACAATCCTCACTAGTACCGCTTGTAACCACCAGAGGGAGCCTCTGCTCAGAACTCATCTCAAACCCATTCACAACAGTACCCCCCCCTTGAGGAGGGGTCACCGAACCCTCATTTGAGCAACCAGGTCGGTCAGGATGAGTTCTATGATACGCACGGATAAGTCTCCTAGCATGGATGTCCGAAGCAAACACCCAAGAATTGTCTTCCTGACCATAACCTCTCCATTTAACCAAATACTGGAGTCTTCGTCTAGAAAAACGAGAATCCAATATTTTCTCAACCACATACTCCAGATTGCCCTCAACCAAAACAGGGTCAGGAGGCACAGCAGCAGGAACCACTGGCTCAACAAACCTCTTCAACAAGGACTTGTGGAACACGTTATGGATCTTAAATGTCCCTGGAAGAAGCAAACGAAAAGAAACAGGATTAATAATCTCCATGATCTTATAAGGTCCAATAAACCTAGGCTTAAATTTAGGAGATGCTACTCTCATAGGAATATTCTTTGAGGACAACCAGACCAAGTCCCCCACTTTAAACCGAGGACCATCAGTCCTATGCCGGTTAGCAAACCGCTGGGCCTTCTCCTGAGAGAGGGACAACCTCTCCACTACCTGGTCCCAAATCTGCTGCATACGCTCAACAACAGAGTCAACACCTGGACAGACAGAAGCCTCCGTCTGTCCTGAAGAAAATCGAGGGTGAAACCCAGAATTACAGAAAAACGGAGACATCAAAGTGGCAGAGCTAGCCCTATTATTAAGAGCAAACTCAGCCAAAGGCAAAAAAGAGACCCAGTCATCCTGATCAGCAGACACAAAGCATCTTAGATAAGTCTCCAATGTCTGGTTTGTTCTCTCAGTTTGACCATTGGTCTGAGGATGAAATGCCGAGGAGAAAGACAATTGAACACCCAGTTTAGAACAAAAAGTCCTCCAAAATCTGGAAACAAACTGGACTCCTCTGTCAGACACAATGTTCTCAGGAATGCCATGTAAACGAACCATGTGCTGAAGGAACAACGGCACCAATTCAGAGGAGGAAGGCAACTTAGGTAATGGCACAAGATGTATCATTTTGGAAAACCTATCACAAATTACCCAGATGGTGGTCATTCTCTGAGAAACAGGAAGATCGGAAATGAAATCCATAGAGATATGGGTCCATGGTCTCTTGGGCACAGGCAATAGCATCAACAAACCACTAGAGCGAGAGCAAGGCTTGGAGCGAGAGCAAGTCCCGCAGGACTGCACAAATTCCCTGACATCGCGAGACAAGGTAGACCACCAAAAGGACCGACTAACCAAGTCTCTGGTACCAAAAATTCCGGGATGCCCAGCCAATGCGGAACAATGAATCTCAGACATCACACTCTTTTTCCATTGGTCCGGGACAAACAATTTTCCAACAGGGCAGCGCTCGGGCCTATCCTCCTGACACCCCTCCAGAGCAAGTCTCAAATTGGGCGAGATGGCGGAAAGAACTACACCCTCCTTCAAAATAACAGAGGGATCAGATAGCTCAGGAGAGTCCGCAAGGAAACTCCTCGAGAGGGCATCCGCCTTAACATTCTTAGTGCCAGGAAGAAAGGAAACCACAAAATTAAAACGTGTGAAAAACAAGGCCCACCTGCCCTGTCTAGGATTGAGTCGCTTGGCAGATTCCAGATAGACCAGATTCTTATGGTCCGTAAGGACCACCACCTGATGTTTGGCTCCCTCCACATACAGAGCATTCTCTCTCAAAATCTGGAATACAGTTCGAACATGTTTCACATGAGAGTCCCAGTCATTAGAAAAAATCAAGATATCATCCAAATAAACAATCAGAAACTTGTCCACAAAATCCCTGAAAATGTCATTCATGAAGGACTGGAAGACGGAAGGAGCATTAGTGAGCCCAAAGGGCATCACAAGGTACTCAAAATGCCCTTCAGGGGTGTTAAATGCCGTCTTCCATTCATCCCCGTGCTTAATGCGAATAAGGTTATACGCCCCCCTGAGGTCAAGCTTGGTAAACCAAGTAGCGTTTTTCACCCTGGAAAACAGGTCAGAAATCAAGGGTAACGGGTATTGATATTTCACAGTAATATTGTTCAAGAGACGATAATCAATACACGGCCTTAATGAACCATCTTTTTTGGCCACAAAGAAAAAACCGGCACCTAAGGGTGAAGAGGATGGTCTGATATGACCCTTCTCCAATGATTCCTTGATATAAGACCGCATAGCGTCATGTTCAGGTACAGACAAGTTAAAAAGGCGACCTTTAGGGAATTTACTACCTGGCACTAATTCAATAGCGCAGTCATAGCTCCTATGGGGAGGCAAGGATGCAGATTTACTTTCGCTAAACACATCAGAAAAATCAAACAAAAAGTCAGGAACATCCTCAGCCTGGGGGGAGGCAGAAAAAACAGGAGTGTTGGTATTAACACATTGGCAGCCCCAACTGGTTACAGACACAGATTTCCAATCCAAAACAGGATTGAGACTGTAACCAAGGGAAACCCAGCACTATAATGTCATGCAGATTATATAGAACCAAAAATTTGCAGCACTCCTGGTGATCAGGTTCAACCCTCATTATCACCTGAGTAGAAAACTGGGGTTTATTCTCAGCCAAAGGGGTAGAATCGATCCCCAGTAAAGGAATAGACTTCTGTAGGGGTATCAAGGGAAACCCACAACGTTTAGCAAAATCATAATCCATCAGGTTAATAGCTGCTCCAGAATCAACGAAAGCCTGAGCAGAAAATGAGGACAGAGAGCATATCAGAGTGACAGTTAATAAAAACTTAGTCTGAACACTACCCAAGACAACTGAGCGTGCAAAATGTCTTCCCCGCTTAGGGCAGACTGAAATAGCATGAGAGGCATCACCACAGTAGAAACATAACCCATTGCGCTTTCGAAACTCATGACGCTGTGCCCCAGACACCACTCCATCACACTGCATGGGCTCAGCAGCTGGCTCACAAGGCAACACCACTCCACGCATACTTCTCCGCTCACGCAAACGTCTGTCAATTTGAATCGCTAATGACATAGAATCATTGAGACCAGAGGGGACAGGGAATCCCACCATAACATCCTTTACATTATTTGACAGATCCTTCCGGAAAAGGGCCGCCAAAGCGTCGTCATTCCATTTGGTCAGGACTGCCCACCTACGGAATCTCTGACAGTATAACTCAGCGTCATCAAGCCCCTGATTTAATGCCAACAAGGCTTTTTCAGCTTGATCAGTGACATTAGGCTCATCGTACAATAACCCCAAAGCCTGAAAAAATGCATCAACATCACTCAAAACAGGATCCCCAGGTATCAGGGAAAAAGCCCAATCCTGAGGATCGCCGCGCAGGAGAGAGATGATAATTTGAACCTGCTGCGCTGCGTTTCCTGAGGACTTAGATTTTAAGGCAAGAAACAATTTACAATTATTTTTGAAATTCTGAAACTTAGCTCGATCCCCTAAAAACAAATCTGGGATGGGATCCTAGGTTCCACAACAGGCAACCTAGCAAGATATGCAGCAATACTCTGAACCTCAGTGGCAAGCTGATCCACACGGCCAGACAACTGTGCAAACTCCATTGGGAGAAAAGATCCTCCCCAGCACCCAGAGATACAGAGGGGAAAAAAAAAAAAAAAAATGCAACAAACAGAAAAATATCTGACAACTTTTCTTCCTTCAAAATATTTTTTCCCTTCTGTGAGTACCATACAATTTTTATGGCCGGTGATACTGTTATGTTACGGTAGCTGAGGAGTGCAGGTAAAAAAGGAAATACACCAGAGCAGTTGGAATCTATGAGATTGCAGTACCCTGACTAACCACCGCAACTAGAGGCAGCCGTGGAGCGTTCCTACGTTGGTCCTAGACGCCTCGTCACAGCCTGAGAAACTAACTACACCTAAAGATAGAAATAGGAAAGCTATCTGCCCCGGAGCAGAACCCCAAAGATAATAGAAAGCCCCCAAACATGTAATGGCGGTTAGACAAGAGGAAATACTGACACAGAAAGAAAATAGTATGAGCAAACGCTGGGGCCCAAACTATCTAAATAGAAAAGGACAGGAAGGGTACTTACTGCAATCTCAGAAAACCCTGAAAAAACACCAACTCTACTAATTTCAAAATCACCTGAGATCACACGACCTCTACCACCTAAATTAGTTCTCTGGTGTAAAAAAAATCAAAACAGCAGCCACTGAAAAAAAACTGGAAAAAGCAAAAGTACAAAACACAGTGGCCGGACTAAACTGAGAGGGCAAAAGCCCCCGGAGGGGACCCTGAAGGCCCCCACAGAAGTGCAGGACAAAATGCAAAAATATAGCAAAAACACAAAATAAGAAATTGTCTTATCTGATAGCAGGAGATGCAGACACGACACAGCAGGCTACAAGGGAAACTGGAAAGAAGGATTCAGACCAGAACAATTGATCACCGGCAACCCTGATGGGAAAATGACTCCCTTATATAAGACCAATCAGTAACACCTGATTCCCAGTCCTCACAATCCTCACTAGTACCGCTTGTAACCACCAGAGGGAGCCTCTGCTCAGAACTCATCTCAAACCCATTCACAACAGCGCCCCCTTTTGCAAGTATCACAGTTTATAAATGATTTTTGTAGCCAGACTAGAGTCTTTCAATTCTTGTTTGAAGGATTTTTACTAGTGATCGAACGTGCTTAGATCAGGTCTTATCTCACCAGGGGTGCTCAAACTTTTACATGCCACTGTAGATATTATCTGTCCATCTATCCTCCAATGTCTTCATTGGTTGGTCCTGGCAGTTGTTAAAGGGTGAAAATACTTGCCCCTGGACAGTATCTTGCTCAGGTATTTTCACATCACTTAAAGCTCTGTTAACAGTCCCTCTCTTCATAAGATTCTATCGGCCTCCCATAAGTCCCTTGAATAAAGAGGTCCTTCTGCTTAACAAGTCTTTGGTTCTAATATACTTTTCAATGAGTTAGCATGCCCACGTCATTGAAACCCATAACTCTCCATGGGCAACCACTCTAAGCTTCAAGAACCATTGGGATTTGGCTCCGTGTGCCAGAACCCCTTCAAAGTACAGTTGGCAGTCCCATCTCCGTTGACCCAACTGATATTATTTTCCTTTGTTTACATGGACTCTTTGTATTGCTGTACAATGCCCAGTTGGGTGTCATATGTTATAGGCAAAGTTTCTGGTGTGGATAAGTTTTATATAGATGGATACTGAGGCCACAACTTTTTTCCTCTCGGATTCATATGGATTATCAAAAGTTTCTGTATGACACTGGAAAAGACATTGGACATACAGGCCACATGCACATCTGAGAGCTCAGTTATAACATCATCTATACTGGCAAGACCAAATGTTACAGCAAAGCATGCCCAGCTGAGCCACTAAGTCATAGTTTGCCCACAGGAATGTAGCTGCACCATGGGGTGTCCCCCGAATGAAGCCATATTACAACCAATGACATGAAGCCTTACACCTATAGTACAAGTCAAAACTTTGGACACACCTGTTCATGCAATGGTTTTCTTTGTTATTGGAATGTGCACATTGTAGAGTTAGACTGAAGAAAACAAAACACGAAGGTACACATGTAGAAAGGGAGTAGTAAAACAAAACCAGAATACGCTATTCCTCAAAGTACCCTCCTCTTATTCTCATGACCGCTGTGTGCCACCTTGCCAGTCTCTTAAACAGCTTCATCAACAATGACCTAGAATGGCTTCTTATGAACAGGTATGCATTCTCAAGAGTTTTTGTGAAATCACTGGTCTTCAGAAAGTGTTTGCGACCATCAGGTGTGTTTTGCACAGGCAGAGTTGGTGTTAAACCAGAATATGGCAAGAATCACTCAACTAAGCCAATCATTATTGTAAGGTATGCAGGTCAGTCAATCCAGAAAATTGCTAGAGCCTTGAAGTCATCCTACATACAATCATGAAAATCATTAGTAGCTATTATGAAAATTGCTCTCCTAATGACAGCTGCAGGAAAGGAAGAATTACCTTTGCTGCAGAGGATAAGTTCATCAGCGTTACCAGTCTCAAACTGCAAATAGATTGCTCCTCAAAAAACAACCCTCATAACTGATGCCCACATATCTGCTAACAGGCATATCTCAACATCTGTCCAGAAGAGACTATGAAAAGCAGGCCTTTATGGTTGGATTTCTGCAAAAGAAGTCACTACTGACAACAGCAAACAAGAAGATTTAAGTTAAACAAAAATATCACTGGGCAATAGATCAGTGGAAGTCTGTACTGTGGTCTGATGAGTCAAAAGTTGAGATTTTTGGTACCAAACACCTTGTCTTTGTGGGACGCAAAAAAGGTGAACAGGTAGTTTCTACATGTGTAGTTAAATAACAGGCCATCCCATCTGTTTTGCTGTTAATGGGGCCATCATTTGTGTTATAATAGGGCACTGTTGTGAACGTGTTGGAGATGTCTTCGGAGCTGAGGCTCCCTCTGGTGGTTGCTGAGGGTATTGAACCTATGTTGAACAGCAAAAGTCCACCACCTGCAATTGATGAATGGTTATCCGGTGGGACGGACTGGCCTGATATAAGTGAGCTGACCTCCCATGATCCTCGCCGGTGTCAATTGTTACTTCCTGGTCTAGGTTGGAATTCAGCTTGCTTTTCTGCTGTCTCCTGCTATCATTCAGATAAGTCACTTTCTGGTTTTTTTCTGTGGTTTGATTTTCCTTGTTTTTGCTACCTTGCTTTTGAGTTCAGCTGGGTCCCCTTTGGGGGCTTGTGCTGGTCTCTGTTCTCTTTTTGTGTTTGTTCATTTGCTCAGTTCTTGTGATTTTTTTTACTGCTGGGTAGCTGCGTGTTCACACCAGAGATCTGATATAGGTGGTCGAGACCGTGTGGTCCCAGCTTTTTTGGATTCAGAAGTGTTGGGAGTTTTTCCTAGGGTTTTTTGGGTTACAGACAGTATTCTCTCCTTTGCTGTCCTATCTAGGCAGTTTTGGGCCCCAACGTTTGCTCATTCTATTTTCTGTCTGTGTTTGTGTTTTCATCTTGTCTAACCGCCATTATATGTTTGGGGGCTTCATATCCTTTTGGGGCTCTACTCCGGGGCAGTTAGCTTTCCTCTTTCCATCTTCAGGGGTAGCTAATCTCTCTGGCTGTGACAAGGTGTCTAGGGCACCGTAGGTATGCTCCACAGCTGCTTCTAGTTGTGCGGTTAGTTTAGGGGTCTGCAACCTATTCGTTCCCAGCCTCTCTGGTGTTTGGCTGCCTTTGCGTTTTTTTGCTCTTGCCTCCTCAGCTACCAAAACATAACAGGGCACTGTGTATCAGCCCTGAATGGTGATGGCCATATCTTATGTCGGCCAAAACTGATGACAGGTTCCCTTTAGTACACGTTCTGGTTTGTTGCACTTTTCTTTACTCTGTTTCTATATATGTTTCCCAATGGTTTTGCTGCTTTGGTATGAAGCTACAATATGCACATTGCAATAAAACAGGGAAAATCATTGCATGATGAACAGATGTGTCCAAACTTTTGACAGGTGCTTTACCTGTAGAAGAAAAAAACTCTTATAATAAGAGGTGTATGTTTTGTACATGCTGCCACACTGTAGGTCATTTTATATTTACTAATCCTATACTTTTATTACCTGCTAAAAGTATTTTTGTGTATTATATTTTTACATTTCTTTTTGGTACAGATTTTTTTTTACCCCATCTTTATTATATAAAAAAAATTTTGGTCATTTTTGCGGCCAGACTGTGGCCAGAGAAAAGACTTTAACAACACAATATATTTTCATTAGTGTTTTGACAGTAACCTAGGAAGAAGCTGCACTGAGCTTTATGAAAGCCACTGCAGTAATTAATCTTCATTAGGATCGTTGCCTTGGCCTTGTAAATTAAAATTTATTATCTGAAAATAAGATTGTGGCACAGTGTGTTTGATTATCCAAATGCCAATATTTTGGAGTTGACTCCCTTTTTAGGCGCAAAAATCTGTTTGGCAGATGTTTTTATACGAGCCGGCTAATTATTCATTCCGAATACCCTGGTACATGGTAGACGGCCCCCAGTTAACCTTGTAATGACTGGAGTATCTGTCATGAAAATACTGAACCCCAAATGCATCAAGCCTATTTTTCTTGCATTAACGACCTCATGATTTTTTTTTTTGCTGCATTCGGATTTTTTTTCTTTAACTGAATATGGGTTTGTTTTGTTTGACATTTTTTATTTGTTCAGATGAGTTTTATTTTTAATACCAAACGTTTCCTGCTCATGTAGTTTATTACCTTTTATTAACTTAAAGGGGTTGTCTCGGAATTTAACATTGACGGCCTATCCTTGGGATAGGTTATCGGATGTATGATCGGCAGGGTGCGACACCTGGCATCCCCACCCAACCGATCAGCTGTTCCTGGTGTCTACAGTGGCCAGAGCTGCTCATTTATGGAGTTGCATATCTCTGTCGACTTAATGGTGGTTGTGGCTGGCTAGTGCACATCCACCCCCTATTGACTGATTTTTTTTTTTTTCTGGACAACATGGGAATGACCATTGGCAAACAAAGAAGTAACGCAGGATAGAATTCCCTGGCGAGCACCGTTCCATAGAATGACCGAGAATCATACTCAACTGAGCAGCTAAGAGACAGAACAGTTCAAGGAATTTTTTTTTTCTGTTGGTGCACACCATAATCCATTTTTTTTTTTCAATCTTTTTCATTTTCCGTCAATGTAACCATATGAGGGAAATTGGGGGATTATGGCTTGTTAGTAATAAACCTCAAGGCTGTCTGCTGGGAGAGTGGATACAAAGAGCGTCTTTGTCTCTTGTCTTGTTCGGCACGACACACAAGCCCATATGCGTCAGCACTGTGTAATGCTTTGATAGGTCACCGGCATCCAATCGGCAATTGGCTCCCCATACCCAACACCCCCATTGATCAGTGAATGGAGCGGGATATCACGGGTCTGTTCCCTGTGTAATGGCTGTTGCCGAGAATTGCAGGTCGACTCCTATTGAATTGAATAGGAACTGAGCTGCAGTTCTTGACAATGGCCCCTCTTTTGTCGGCTGACATTTGCTGTCTCAGCTCAGTTCAGTTCACTTTTTACATCTGACTGTAGCTGAAAACCGCTGATCAATACCATAAGGGAGCACAACCCCTTTTTAAAGAGGTTGTCTAAAATTAGCACCAATGAGCTAAAAAAAAATGATCTAACTTGATACACTAGTAAGCCATTCATGTTGGATGACCTGATCTTCAGGTATCTCCTCCAATCTCTCTGTTCAGCAGGAATTTCATTAAAGGTACTGTCACACTAAACGAGATCGCTAACGAGATCGCTAATGAGTCACCGATTTATGACGCAGTAGCGATCTCGTTAGTGACTTAGCTGTGTGTGACATGTAGCAGCGATGTGGCCCCTGCTGAGATGTCGTTGATCGCTCATGAACGTTCTGAGCCGTTTTTTGGTCATTGGTGTCCCGCTGGTGAGCCTGAATCGCTGAGTGTGACACCCTTTATGAACGACTTCACCAGCGTCGCAGGTGGGACTAGGTTTTCCCAACGACTGCAGAGGTCGTTATACAGATCGTTGATGAGTCGTGTCGTTGTCGTGATCGCTGGTGCGATCCCTAAGTGTGACAGTGCCTTAACCGAAATGTTACCAGTGCTTTGTGTAAAGTGTGCTGGCTGACTGTTACATTTCAATAGGTAAGCCAGTCTACTTTACGGTCTCAGTTGTGTATTACACTTAGAAAAGACACAATTTAGCTGATGAAATGAGAAAATCAACCTCATTCATATACACCACCTGTGTTGAGGAAAGGGTTGTGTATAATATTTCTTTTCTTTTTTTGCTTGACATCTGAGGTGGCTCTGCATGGAAATGTATCACTCACTGCTAGGTTCTCCAAAATGTACTGCTGATCACTTGTGGTTCTAAAAGGGGGAAAGTTTGTGGTTAACTTATTGTCAAGAAATTGGGATAGCACTAAGTGGAGAACCTCTCTGGCGTTTTTTCTCACTATTAACAAGTGATCAACTAGATCTGCAAACTGCAAGAAACCCAGAATTAAACACCCCAATACATTTATTACTATATGACTTAAATCGGCACAAAGTTAACCACAGGGCTGTAAGTTTTTGATCTTTTTGAGCTAATGATCGATCATATTAAGCAAGGTCTGATCTACGGTACAGGAGAGTTCGCTTACAGCACATTTGGGATGACGTTCGAGTCTTTATTGCCTAGGATCTACATGGTTATCACTTTTATGTCTGCGGCTCAGGACAAAAAAATAAAAAAAACAAAATTGGTTTTGAAATATACCAGAGGCAAGTGTTTTTGTTAATAGAAAGAGTAGAAAAGCAAATCTTTATATAGAGTGTAAAGAAAACTAGCCTTGTAGGACAGCGGACGTGTTAAGGTGATGAGAGGTTTATAGCTCTGTTTTGGGTGACCTTTCCTCTAATATTTACCTGCAAGTGTGCGTATGCGCCAGTGAACTATGTTCCGGTATACAGCGAAATACTCCCGGGACATAGTACTTCCGACGCATGCGCACTAATGCTTTTCGGCTTTGCCCGCAGTTGGGCAAAGCATATTGCACACGCGCGAGGGGCAATTTGAATGCGCACACGCGCGAGGGGCAATTTGAATGCGCACACGCGGGACCTGTACGCGAACAACGCTATTCACAGAATGGAATGCGTACAGCACGCAGAGGAGCGGTGGAGAGAGGGACCAGAACAAACACCCATCGGACCAGACCTAGGAGATTTACATACAGAGCAGGAGCAATATAAAAGGGTTTCAAAAGTAGTTGGGGAATGTATAGCTCACACTCTTATTAGATGATATTTTTAGTTGATAGGCCAAAAAACTGGTGACAGGTTCCCTTTAACTGCCGCCGTTAAAAGGCCTAGCGGCGGTCGTTAAGGGGTTAAAACAAAATCATTTTCTTATGACTCATAACATTTAAATTCTATTATCTACTGATAATGATGACTCTGCTTATCTGTCCTGGTCTAAACAGCAAGTTTGAAAAGTTAAAATGTCAGCCTACTGCGTATGTGGCTGGTGTAAAAAAATTGTAATATGCCAGAATTACTTTTACATGGATAGGTGCCAAAGAAAATAATTTATAGTAAGCGGATGCCATTTATTTTGATAATGCATGCTGCTGAAACATTACCTTTCATATTTTTTAATGTAGCAACCATAAGATTACTTGAGGTTTTTCATTGATTTTGCATCATTTCTGGCAGTTCTTTACTATTTTTCTAGCTTTACAGAGCAGACCTGTATGGGTATGTGCACACGTTGAGTATTTGGTGCAGAAAAAACGCAGCTGCAAAAGCACCCAGTTTTTACTTGCATTTTTAGTGCATATTTTTCCCCATTTCATTATTGGTGAAATCTGCAGCAAAAAACACACAGAGAATTGACGTGCAGCAGATGTAAATCTGCACGTCACAAATAAGCAACGTGTGCATGAGACTTCAGGATTCTCCTTCACTGCACAGAGCCTTAATGTCCTACTCGCTCTTCCAGGCATGCTTACCTGGTCTCGTTAATACCGCCCATGTTTTAGTGGTTACTATTCATTAAAGTAAAATAACAGAACCTGGGACGAGGAGACATCTGGAGCAACGGAATAAAACACGATTTTAACACTTCTTAATTAAAACCCAGCGTGTTGAAATGAAAGGCTGTAGCGAATAAAAATAGAAATGTCTTCTGGAGTAATACAATTTAGACCTAAAATGATGAGCTCTGGAAACAGCTTGCCAAATTAGAAATGATCACCATATTAGATTTCCTGTTTATGTTGCTCAGCTGGTCACTTCTCGGTCATAAACGTCGGATGATCTTCTGTGCTCTGATCTGAGCCTGTCTCGGTAATGACTACTGGGCTGCTGTGCATACACAGGAGGCGACCCCATTCATGTTTACAGTAGTGCTGTAGCCCCTACTGACAGATGCTTTCATGCCAGTCATAATGTGTGGGCAGGGTGGGAGGGCACGTCCTAAAGAATCAGCAAAGTGTGTGAGCCTCCAGGTCCGTTTTGCTACAGATATAACTCGAGTCAGGTCCTGGAGTAAGATGTGTGATGTAAGGTATGCCCTCACTAGTCTGGAGTTTGATGGGTGGGATTTGCTACACCTCATCCTTCCCCTGCTCCACTTACTGTATCGGAGTTGGCCAAAAATGGTGTAGAAACGCCAAAAGATGCAACAGTTTTTCACAACCTCACATTGTACAAATATTTGACTTTTCAAAGCTTTTTATGCCAAAATGTGGTGTGAAATCTTTCATTAATTGGGGTTTGAGTCCAAATGTATTGCTTGATCTCTATTATTACTTTTTATATTGTTTATTACTTCTATTATTTATTACTATTTATTACTTATTATAACTTTGTATGTAACCACTTCTCATGTACAGCACCATGGAATTAATGGCGCTATATAAATAAATAATAATAATAATTATTTTTATTGCCATTTTGGCAAATAGGAGAGAGGACCTCTCTGTGATATCCTGCCCTCACATAGTGTAGAAATATGATTACAAAAGATCTACTTTCCCATCTTTAGAAGTGTCACCTGTGCATAGGTCATAACTTGCTGATTGGTGTGGGTCCGACCACAGGAACCCCAAAAATGCAGAGAATGGGGCTCTTTCCCCAAAGGAATGGTGGCTACGCATGTCTAGTGGGAATCACAGCACTCCTTTGGGAGAGGTCATAAGCAATTTTTGTGTTTTCACCTCCTTGGACCTATTAATATGCGTTTGCCCAGTACTGGATAACCCCTTTAAAGGGAATCTGTCACCCCATATTTGCCCTATAAGCTGCGGCCACCACCATCAGCAGAGTACTGCAGTGCGCAGGCGCTGGACCTCGCTGACCTTTCCCGGCGCCTGCGCACTGCAGTACTCTGCTCTGCCCTCACCAGGGCAGAGCCTGCGCAGGAGCCGCGACGGGACGGAAAGAAAAGGCAGGCTTCGCTACAAGATGGGAGGCGCCGAACCGGAACGGGACTCCCTCCGGACCGGACCTGACCTGACGGCGGACCGCCCCTGGGTGAGTATTTTAAAACTCGTTTTTCTTCACTTTCAGGTGACATCGGGGGCTTATCTACAGCATTCCAGAATGCTGTAGATAAGCCCCTGATGGCGGTGGCCGCAGCTTATAGGGCAAAAATGGGGTGACAGATTCCCTTTAAGCTGTCCAAACTGATTTAGGTAAGATTGTCCGACATTCTCTTCTGTAGAGGCCAATTTGAGCATGCATGTTTTTAGGCTTGGCTGCAATACCAGACTTAGCCCCTGACTTAGCCCCTGACTTGCAGTACTGCAGTTGTGGCACTTTTTGTAGAAAAAAATAGCCATATGTTTCTCATCCCTATTTCCTTTCTCTCTTTCTCCTTTATTTCTTTCTCATTTTCTTTTTTTTTCTTTTTCGCCTTTTCTTTCTACTTCATAGTTTTTTCTTTCTTTCTCTTTCTATTTTTTTCTCCTTTTTGTTTTTTGCTTTCTCTTTCTTTCTTTTTCTTTCTTTTTTCTTTTTTCTGTCTCTCTTTTTCTTTCTTTTTCTCTTTCTTTTTCTCTTTTTCTTTTTGTCTTTCTCTTTTTCTTTCTTTGTCTTTTCTTTCTCTTTTTCTTTCTCTTTGTCTTTTTCCTTCTTTCTTTTATTCTTTCTTTTTCTTTCTCTTTTTCTTTCTTTCTTTCTCTTTCTCTGTTTCTATCTTTCTCTTTCTCTCTTTCCCTTTCTCCTTCTTTCTTTTTTTCTTTCTTTCACTTTTCATCCGCTCCCTTTCCTTAACCAAAACCTAGACAATGGCTTCAGTCTTGGAGAAATCTCAAGCTGAATCACAATTTATATACAACCAGTGAAACCATAAACCCGCTGAGCGTTGTATTTGTCATTGCAGTTCATTACCGTGAACCGTATCTGTTACTAGCAATGAGCTCGTTACAGGAAGATCTAAGACCTTTCCTGTCCCCCTGTAGCTGTAAAGATGGACTGAGCCGAATGGATCACTCAAAGTAATGGTCTGCCTGCATATTAGCACAGATTGCAGCATGATGTTCATTCTGGGAATTGAACCTCTAGCGATTCCTTGACTTCTTTATATATGACTCTGTATGTGGCCACTTAATAGAAAATGGATCATTAGAGGACAATTCTGGCTAATTGACATTTGGAACGTGTTGCAAGCTGCTTATAAGTTACAAATCTTATTAGTAGGAGGCAGATAGGTCGGACACATAATCCAGATTTTTCACAATGTTACTTGTCTTTTTAAATTTTGAGTGATCAGGGAGAGATATGAATTGATGTAATTGTATAGTTGGGAGTATATAGTTGTATTCATGCCGATGTTTGTTTTCTACCTATTGAACCGTGTTATGTATTGGGCTTGGGCGGTACGTGCTCACAGACGCACGATTTACATTTTATGTGTCACTAACTCCAAAGCCTAAAAGTTTATATAAAGTAAAGCATGTAATTATTCCGAAGTTTTCTCCTTTCTTCTGCATCATTTAACTCTGTTTCTGACTGTGGGATATGTTTAAAAAGGAGTACATATATATTATTTAAAAGTTGACCTCTAAGGGATCAGCAAGTACAAGCTTTTATTAAAAAAAAAAAAAAAAAAAGTCTGATTCACTTGGCTGCAGATGTCAGAATTCTGGCTTAGTTTGCTCCAAAGAAACATATGCCTTCTCTGCCTTGCACCACATTTATTATGGGATTTAAACATGGTTTTTTGACAGGCCATGACCTTGTATTGAGCATATGAAAAGGTGGCCAGGGAAAGGGGTGAGACATCATTTGGTGGAACAAGGTGAACCAACTATTTGATTGTGTAAACTTTACATTTGGCATTTCTTTAGACCCAATTATACCATCTAAAAGCCAGACACTAGTGACGAGAAAACGTGCTTGGATATACTCAAAAAATCTCGATTTCTCATCACTACTAGACACCTTTTAGTAAATCAACCCCATTGTCAATAATCATGACTGTCTCTATCCTAAATCTAATTTCTGTAAACCTGGCCGTACCAATGATCGTTCAGACAGTTACATCTCCATATACATGAACGCTTGACTATGTGTTCATGTGTTTTCTCTTGGCGGAGATGAGAAAGTTGCCAGGCAGCGTCTCTTTGTCTGGATATAAGCGTTGGGCTTTTAAATTTCAGCTTATTCTTACGACATTGGAGCCGCCAATACAATGGTTGTCCCACCCGCCAAAATTGTCTTTTTCGGCTCACTTTCATCTAATGTGAGGGTCTTAACTCTCAGATTCTTCTTTTGTGATACTTATGTCAGGGATGCGAATGCCATGGTAGCAAAGTGTTTGATCATGTTCTTAGGGGCAGTTTGGTGTCATTTGTTTGAGGAGGGGGTAATTTGCTGAATAAACACTGACCCACACACACCAATTCATAGAAAGCAAATATATCTGAATGTTTTAGGATTCTGTTAAAAGTGTATAACTTTGGCTCCTAAAGCTCATTTTATATTAACTATGCTCAAATAAGGAGCACATTTTTAGCACAACCTTGAACTGTCTACTCGGAATAGAAATTTTTCATTTTTTTTTGTGAATAGTACATAGTATACGACAAAGTTTAGACACCAGGGAGTACAGTCTTTTTGTTTTTGGAGAGTTCTGATTTCAACTAAGTTTCATAGGATCAAAGCAAAATCAATTAACAACTGTAGCGCCAATGGGTGGCTACTAGTGATGAGCGAGTAGCAATGTTGCTCGGGTAATCTCCGAGTATTTTGGCGTGCTCGGAGATTGTTTTCGTCGTCGCATGATTTGCGACTTGTAGACAGGCTTAATACATGTGGGAATTCCCTAACAAACAGGCATTCCACACATGTATTCAGGCTGTCTAGCAGTTGCAAATCATGCAGCTGAGGCGATGAAAACTAAATCTCCGAGCACGCCAAAATACTCGGAGATCACCCGAGCAACGAGTATACGCGCTCACCACTAGTGGCTACTTGTATTTTTCTTTTTCCACTTTCTTTTTGGAAACATACATACATTTGCCAACAGTTGCATGAGCAGTTTTTACAAGTAGCATTTACATGCTACTCAACAGTAATTGTTGAATTGGTTCTCTACAAGAAGCATAATAAAAATTAGTATAAACTAAGAAAGGTTACAGTTATTTTATTTTTATTGGGCAGTTTCGTGCTTGGCAGTATACATCTACCATATTGGAATGTTACTGACCGTAGCTACGGTAGGTGTAGACTCCAACTCCAAAATGACCCCTCCAAATAATGGCTACCAATAAGTGGAAAATCACCTCGATGTATTTCCAAAGAACCATTGGAGCCAATAAACACCGGGCCAAAATATGATCTATAGATCCCATGTGACATGAACTGTATTCTCTTGAAAGTTTATTATGCGAAGCTGCTTAGAAGCCGAACTCAAAATTACTTTTCATTGACGATTGTCATATTAAATTCACTGGTATAATGGAAAAATTATAATTTATTTCTCCTTTTTTTTTTTAAAGTGACCACGATGAGATGACATCAAGGAAGAGAATTTTCCCCAGCAAGTCCAAGGGCCCAGTAGAAAAACCAATGGCTGCTAAAAAGAGGAAGATTACTCCAAACTCGGAGGAACCATTCGAGCCACTAAACACAGGACTTTCCCTTCGAGAGGATGAGGAACTGGTGTTGCATCTTCTAAGCAACAAGACCTAATTATTGACCACCCAATTTTGCTTGATTCATTCAAGTTTTTCCAAAAAATCATTTTGATTCTAAGGAAATACAGTAATCTGTAACGTTTGTAAAAGGAAACTACGAGAGTGCTATAAATATGGATTATCACAAACTATATTGGATCACTCTATTTTTTCAAAAAATGCCAAAAAAAAAGAAAGGTTGAACAGCTGATGACTACCCAACCTGAGTCAGACTCTGCCACATTAAAAGTAAAAAGTTTAAAAATCCTGAGTTAATACAAGAGTGATCTCTTTTAAGGACCTTTATCTTTTAACCCAAGTGGAGAGTGGCTACAGAGAGAGTCCCTCTCTACAAGACCTTTCCTGTCCTGTATTACACAGACAATATATTGATTGTTGAGTCTGCACTGTGTAATGCCGCCAACGATGGCTCTGAAGTGAAATTGCTCCAAGGTTTGTCAATTGATTACAGCTGGACTTGGTTGTCCTCTTTTTTTCAAGATCTTGTCCAAGGTGGAGAAGCGTTTGTGTCACCGTAATTCTCTGTCATTGGGCTCATTTATTTTTAGGCAAGCCTAACAAAACAAATCCAATACTACCAAGTAACGCTAAACTTTCAGAAAATTTGAAATATTGATGTGATTGTAAAAATGATCCCATATTCAGAGGATTTACAGATATTCGTTGATACATCTGTATAGCTGGTATAGTTAGAACATTTCTTTCCCTAAAGTGTAAGATTTATGGCACGTCTTACTGATTATCAGTAACGTTATCCTATAAAAAAAACATGGTATTTTGTGGTCATTTATCCTTTTATGATGTATCATCCTATCAGTTTGTGGGCTGCAGTATATAAACTACATATTTTTATCACTGGGCCAAGAATGATGGTACAATGTGAAGTTTTAGACATGGCTAACGCTCTTGATGTTGACCTCTGTGAAATAACTTCTATCTTTCAGGGGTTTTTTTGTTTAACAATTTCTTTTCTGTTGTAGTATCTGAAAAAAAAAAAAAAATATATATATATACAGTATATTTCACAGAATAAAAAGTTATGATTATACTGTTGTAGTTATTCTGTTGGTCGGAATATGGACATTTGCCCAAGACTAGTTTCACACTAACGTTTGACCGACCTGTGTCGGTCTGCGCACGGCTGCCGCTAAGCACCACCCCCGGCCGCGCCTTCTCCCGGCCGCTCCGCCTATGGACGCATGACGCTGCATACAACCTGCGTACGCTATCTTTAGCATTGAGTGCGCAGGTATGCGTTTGCCGGCGCATGCGTCCTTTTGATGGTGCGCCGACCTGCGCCCAACTCACCGTGTTGCATATTGGTGTGCTCGGCGCACCGTCAAAAGGACGCATGCGCCGGCAAACGCATACCTGCGCACGGCCTGCATACCCAATGCTAAAGATAGGGTACGCAGGTCGCACGCAGCGTCATGCGCCCATAGGCGGAGCGGCCAGGAGGAGGCGCGACCGGGGGCAGAGCTTAGCGGCGGCCGTGCGCAGACCGACAAAACGCTAGTGTGAAACTAGCCTTAGCTTGCTGATATTTTCGGACATTATCACATAATTTTTCCTGGTTTATTTTCTTATGCTTCATTTGTTCTTAATCAGTCACTCCATATATTCTTTATCCCCCTCCTCTTCCTGTACAAGTTCCCCTCTATTCCATTGTTTGCAAAGTGATCTACTTAATATTTATCGTACTATATTTGGTCAAACATTTAATCAACTCCTCCCTAATTTGACGGCTGAAGCTGCTTCTGTTGCAGTTTAGCTTTTTTTATGTCTCTGTCAACAGTGGGGTCCTCCTAGGTCTCCTTCCATAGTGTTTCATTTCATTCCAATGTAGATGAATAATTTGGCTTGCCACTGATACTCTAACCCTGCAGGACAGCTTGAATTTCTTTGGAACTTGATTGGGGTTGCTTATCCACCATCAGGACTATTGCTACTATTGCAGCCTCAATCAAGTTCCAAAAAAATTCAAGCTGTCCTGCAGGGTTAGAGTGTCAGTGGCAAGCCAAATTATTCATCTACATTGGAATGAAATGAAACACTGGAAGGAGACCTAGGAGGACCCCACTGCTGACACAGAGACATTAAAAAGGTAGACTGCAGTTTGCCAAAATGTAAATGAGTAAGCCAAAAATCTTTCTAGGAAAGCATCTTGTGGACAGATGAGACCAAGATAGAGCTTTTTGGTAAAGCACATCATTCTCCTGTTTACCAAAACCTGAATGAAGCTTACAAAGAAAATAACACAATACCTACAGTCAGATATTGTGGAGGTTCAAAGATGTTTTGGGGTTGTTTTGCTGCTTCTGGCACTGGGTTTCCTTTACTGTGTGAAAGGAATTGTGAAATCTGAAAATCATCAAAGGATTTTGGGTCGTATGTAGTGCCCAGTGTCAGAAAGCTGGGTTTACGTTCTAGGTCATGGGTCTTCCAGCAGCACAATGACCCCAAACCTACTTCAAGGAACACCCAGAAATGGATAGAAACAAAGTGCTGGAGAGTTCTGAAGTGGCCAGCAATGAGTCCAGATCTAAATCCCATTGAACACATGTGGAAAGATCTTACAATTACTGTTGTGAGAAACCTGGAGCAGTTTGCAAAGGAAGAGTGGTCTAAAATTCCAGTTCAGGTGTTAGAAGCTTGCTGATAGTTATAGGAAGCAATTTTTTGCAATTATTTATTCTAAAGGGTGTGCAACCAAATATTAAGTTGAGGGTGCCAACAATATTGCCCTGCCCATTTTTGAGGATTTATGTGAAATTATGTCCAATTTGCCATTTTTCAGGGTTTTTTTAGTGTTGTTCCAATACACATAAATCAAATAAACATGTGTATAGCAAAACGTGTAATTGCAATAATTTTCCGGTGAAAAATACTTCCTTTTCTTGAACAATTTCAAGGCTGCCAAAGCTTATGTTCATGACTGTACATAACATAGGAGACACTGAAGCTGGTGAATACATCACTTTAGGGAAGAATTAAAGGGCCATTGGCTCAAGCACTTTGACCCCCTGGAATCTGCCCGAGGGCCTGAGCAAATTATGTAAATGGACAGCGGGCTGGATATTCCTCACCCCAAGTATTAGTCCAATAGGGAACACTTTGAGAAGAATTGAGAATTTTTACTTTTACATTACAGTTTGGGTTAGAAACAGACAAACATGCTAACAAAAAAACAGGTGCTGAACAGGTGAAAGCTGCAGTCGGATAAGACATATGGGTGAAAAATTCATACATCTTTTTCTCTTATCCATCATTTATTCTCTCTCATCCATCAGTTAGTCTCTTTTCCATCTTTTTCTCTCATTTTTCTATCTTTCCCATTTCTTTTTTCTATTTCTGTCCTTCCTTTGTCTCTTAGCTGTCCCTCGCTGTCCCTCTTGTTTCTCTTAACATGCCACATCCTTTTCCTATTCAGTTTTCTCATCTATTTCTCTATTTTTACATGTCCATATATTTTCCTTTTAGAACAAATAAGCAGAATTTACATCCTCTGAATTTGTGTATCAAACTGAAACCAATGTTTTTTTTTTTTGGGGGGGGGTTCCTCTCCTTTCTGTTAATTTCTAGAACATAAGTTTATTCTTCCATTGTAAAAATAAAGGGTAAAGCTTCTAATTGTGGAGAGTGTCAAATTGGCATAAGGAGACTTATAGGCCATGCAAGGCTTCTCTGATAATTTAAATATGCAAATAGCCTCATAAGAGAAGATGAAGACAGAAACTCTAGCGCCACCTATTGGAAGTAGCAATCATAAGTCAGTATTGAATTTCTTTCATTCCATTGTGGTACACCATCTTTCTGCTGGGAGCACATTACATTTAGTATTAACCTTATAGAAGCAAGTAATGATTCAAAAAGCTGGAGGTCAAGCTCAGTCTCTGCTCTGAAAACCCTACAAAAAGACTCCATCTGCAGAAAGCCATTATCCTTCACTTCTGAGCTTTATACATAAGCATTTTGTTATTTCTGTACCTGACTACTCCAGACCTTCCTTTTTTTTTTTTTCTTTCTCCCTTTCTGAAAAGGCTAAATTTCCCTGGGAAACAGACCTTAATCTGTAAGCCTGTTACATTGAACTTGAAATGTCAGTCTGCCCTGAGCGTTTTATGGTATAAGCTGAGGAGCGAAGGTAAACCTTGTGACGAGACTTTAAATCCTACAAAACAAATCAAAAATTCTGCAAGATGCAAACACTGCTTGGACTAGAAGAGCTTTGCCGCAGGAGTTGTTGCAAAAAGACGTGATCCATAAGACTACAGTGAACCTCGCTATACAATCCAAGAGTCAGAATGTAGCAGGACCTTTATTTAATGCAGAACGGTCGCGGTCCTTAGTAGTCACGTTAATATCAAAATGATGTAAAGCAGCTGAAATCACATCAGTTCAGGTAGCAGAACTGTACCTGAATTTGAACCCTAACCCTATAGAAATCAATGGAGACCAAAACTTTGGCACTGGAAAATCTTTCTTCTCTCTCCAGAAGTCAGAGTTCAGCTGGGTGCTATTTTCCTTATTTCTCAGCTCCATAAAAGGCAGTAGTGAGGAATAAGGGTTTTTATTGATCGCTGAAATAAAAGGTTAATCGGACACCACTTCTTAAAGTAAATGTTCAGCCCCGATAATATAATAAAGCCTATACTCTCCTCCCGTGCTGGCGTCGTTCCAGCGGTGTAAGCACTTGTGGTCCGAGGGCTGTGATGCGGTGTAATGATATGTGATGCCCGGCCCCCAATCAGCGCCGATATCACGGTCTCCGCCTTTGGACTAACTGAACATGAAGAAGTCAGGGATCGGTTTGTCCGAAGGCGGAGACAGCTCTGATTGGGCGCCGGCATCATGTGTCATTCCACCTAATCACAGCCTCTGGACCACGAGTGTCGACAACGCTGGAACGGAGCCGGCACAGGAGAGGAGTATAGGCTTTATTATTTTATCGGGGCTGAACATTTAGGTTAAGAAGAGGTTGTCCTAGTAGTGGACAACACCTTTAAGAGATTAAATAGCCAAATAATTTTGAACGCAATGATAAATGGTGGAAATTCACTTTAATTTATGTTAATGGTGAAGGAGGCTGAAACGAATAAGTGCTTGGAGAATGTAACGGTTTACTGACTTCACTTATATGAGCCACAAAGTGCTACCGGCTGCTAATCCCCAATAACGATGTATGGTCGGAGGGCGCATATTGATCATAGCTCTCATCTTACTTGAGCCCTTGAAAATGATTAATCACATAAAAAAAAAAACTAAATGCGCTTCACTTCTTACCGAAGGCAGAGACAGCACCCATCATTTAAAGCATACTTGTGTGTCGTGAAAAAAAAAATTATTGCTCCAGTATTTAATGGCTTCCGCCTTTTATGTCCTTTACCTTTCAGAGGTTCCAATTACTTGTGTTGTCCTTGTGCCATTGCACCCATCTCTGGTACTGCTCGCTGTTCCCGTCAGTTACTGACAGTGGGCTTAATTGGCAGCACAGTAGGTAGAATATGATTGACAGGTGATAAACAGGATTTTGAATTGGATATGTAGTTTTTTTATATTAAATTTAGGAGGCATCCTCTGTGCATCAAAGTAAAAGTACGGGCGCAGAAAAAAAAAAATTGTGAAGAAAACTGAAGAGGTTACAATAATCACCTCCCCAGGTTATTGAGTGAACTGGCGGGGTAGTGCATTCAACCCACGGGGAATTTACGATTATTATAATGGGTCCATTATTTCTGCGTGATTAAAGCTGTGGGCTGGTAAGGAGGGTTGTGTACGGGACGTTCTCTGGATGAACCTCCAAAGTTAATATATTCCCTGGTTCTGCTGAGGGTAGAGCTCCCAAAGGTGTAATACAGCTAGCTAAAATAAGCGCTGCTGAATTATTTATCTTTATACTTTTTTTTTTTTACTATGGAAATATAAGATTTACAGTGGACATAGTTATGCTAATTCTTAACACACAATTGTTGGGGGAAAGTTATAATGGGAAAGGAAAAGATGAGTTGGCTCTCTTCTGTGTCGCATTGTTGAGAACCACCCTCTAAGTCATTCCCTTAACTAGTTTCTTTAAAGGGTCGACATTTACTTAAGGAGTAGCTTCCTTCAGTTGCTTGCATTAGCAAATCTGCTTTCTTTTCTTTGAGGGGAAGGAGCAATGCCTGGCCCAAAAGTCTCCATACGCCTTCTGGACTATCTCCACTTGGATCCTGTTGACACTGCTACATCTTCACGGGGGGAGAAGTAATGGTGTACCAATGATATCCACTCCACCAAGAGAGCAACTTTATCAAAAGAAACCTGTCAGTGTTCCCCATTCGAACTCATGTCAACCTATTACAACTCTACTTATAACACTTTCCTAATTCCTTGCAGGTAACCTGTCTTTGGGTTATCGGTGTCAAAAACGGGTCCCTCCAGTTGTTCTAATTTGTAATAACTTTCTAACAACTCCTCCAATGGAGCCCTGCAGCCACACATACCTTGTAAGACTTTTTGAACTTGTCCCGCAATATATGACAAATGAGTGCTGAATGGGCATCTCTGGACTATGCATGGTGCTCCCGCCCCTCATAATGTCTGCAAATTAAGCCCTGATTAATTTGGATGGCATCCCCTACATCATCCACACAGCCTCTGAAATCTCACACCTGCACTGTTGATTTGAAAATTAGCGCCTGGGCAATATTTCTGCCTCGGACATGGTTATCTCATGACTAAAGGAACATCACCGACATCAGAGCAAAGGGCTGCATTAACAGGTGCATGGTTTGGAGACAGACATCAGTCCACTCATTTCAAGACCCAACAATGAAGTGTCGCTGGTTTTGAACGGTAAAATGTGATGACAGGTTCTCTTCAAAGTTGCATTTTCTTGGTTTGATGATTTGGCATATCGCTAAGATCTGGGGAATGAAAGGACAGAGTTCTCTTTTGGTGTTTTCCTGCACAGCAGCTCTATAGACAACCCGCTATCTATAAAATTACCGCAACATAAAATGACAACATAAAAAAAATATGTTCTCTGTGGGATTTTCAGCCGTAGGTTCAGCATTATCCACCTTAGAGAGAAACCTTCCACAATTCTTGAGTTAAATTGGCAGACGCTTGTTATTTTCACGGAAACATTATTATTAGCGCAGTAAGGATTTGATGCTTTATTTATAAAGTATAAAGTAAAGTGCTGCTATTGTAAGGGCAATTTAACCGATCCGTATAAAACAATTTTGACGTTCTCTGGGACGAAACTCTCGTTTCCAGAGGCGGCTATAAATATGTTTTATAATAGCGCAAACTATCTTCAGCTACAAGCCTCAGCTGTTTGTTTTGAAGGTTTGTCTTATGTTCTTTTGACCTTGTCATGCCGAGAAATGACTTTCTCCTGCATGTAGGTTCTGTAACATTTTGTTTAAGAATATATTATATAGAACAAGAAAAAAAATTAAGTCATTAACGCAAATAAAACTAATCTGAAAAAAAAATAAATATTATATATATATTATACTACTCAAAAAAATAAAGGGAACACTCAACTAACACATCCTAGATGTCAATGAATGAAATATTCTCATTGAATACTTTGTTGTGTACAAAGTTGAATGTGCTGTCAACATAATCATACAAAAATCATCAATGGAAATCAAATTTTTGAACCAATGGAGTACTGGATTTGAAGAGATCCCCAAAATGAAAGTGGAAACAAGTCAAAATGAAATTCAAAACAAGACAAAATTAAAGTGGAAACAAGTCAAAATGATGCTCAGTATTGTGTGTGGCCTCATGCTCTTGATGAGGTTGCGGATGTTCTGCTGAGGATCTCCTCCCAGACCTGGACTAAAGCATCCGTCAACTCCTGGACAGTCTGTGGTGCAACGTGACGTTGGTAGATGGAGCGAGACATGCTGTCCCAGATGTGCTCAATCGGATTCAGGTCTGGGGAACAGGCAAGCCAGTCCATAGCTTCAATGCCTTCATCTGCAGGAACTGCTGACACACTCCAGCCACATGATGTCTGGCATTGTCCTGCGTTAGGAGGAACCCAGGGCCAACCGCACCAGCATATGGTCTCAAGGGGTCTGAGGATCTCTCTCGGTACCTAATGGCAGTCAGGCTACCTCTGGTAAGCACATGGAGGGCTGTGTGACCCTCCAAAGAAATGCCACCCCACACCATTACTGACCACTGCCAAACCGGTCATGCTGAAGGATGTTGCAGGCAGCAGATTGCTCTCCACGGTGTCTCCAGACTCTCACATCTGTCACATGTGCTGAGTGTGAACCTGCTGCCTGCAACATCCTTCAGCATGACTGGTTTGGCAGTGGGTCAGTAATGGTGTCAGAGGTAGCCTGACTGCCATTAGGTACCAAGATGAGATCCTCAGACCCCTTGTGAGACCATATGCTGGTGCAGTTGGCCCTGGGTTCCTCCTAATGCATGACAATGCCAGACCTCATGTGGCTGGAGTGTGTCAGCAGTTCCGGCAAGATGAAGGCATTGAAGCTATAGACTGGCCCGCCCGTTCCCCAGACCTGAATTCGATCGAGCACATCTGGGACACCATGTCTCGCTCCATCCACCAACGTCACATTGCACCACAGACTGTCCAGGAGTTAACGGATGCTTTAGTCCAGGTCTGGGAGGAGATCCCTGAGGAGAACATCCGCAACCTCATCAGGAGCATGCCCAGGCATTGTAGGGAGGTCATACAGGCACGTGGAGGCCACACACATTACTGAGCATCATTTTGACTTGTTTCCACTTTAATTTTGTCTTGTTTTGATTTTCATTTTGACTTGTTTCTATTTTCATTTTGGGGGTCTCTCCAAATCCAGTACTCCATTGGTTAAAAAATTTGATTTCCATTGATGATTTTTGTATGATTATGTTGACAACACATTCAACTTTGTACACAACAAAGTATTCAATGAGAATATTTTATTCATTTAGATCTAGGATGTGTTATTTAAGTATTCCCTTTATTTTTTTGAGCAGTGTATATAGTTCTGGCAAAATTAAGAGACCACTGCACAGTTTTATAAAAATCAGCTTCTCTACATGTCTGACAGCCATTCCATTCCAATGTCAGTTGAATTCCAACCAGAGTACACCTCATTCTACTTAATGTGCTTCTGATTAGGTGATCACCTGAACCAAATCTTATTTAACGAAGGAAAGTATAAAAAACACTGCTGTGGTGTTCACAATCCTCTTGCAATTGGACAAGCTGGATGGCAAAACAAGTGCTAGTAATATCCCAAAAGTAATAGGAATGAAAAAATAATTTATCCATGCCAAAGGAGTTGAAAAGAAAAGTCTTGAGTGAGGAAAAGAAGGGCTCAATTCTGACTTTACTAGCCGAGGGATACAGTGAGCGTCATGTTGCCTCCATCCTTAAAATTTCTGACGTCAGCCCATTACAACAAGGTCAAGCAGCAGACATTGGGGACAACAAAGCTACAGACCGGAAGAGGGTTAAAACGACTCTCCACTGACCAGGATGTCCGTCATCTTATTAGAATGTCACTCTGCAACCGCAGGATGACATCAAGTGATCTACAAAAGAAATGGCAGCTGGGGTGAAGTGCATGGCAAGAAAAGTTTGTAACAGGCTCCTAGAGGCAGGCCTCAAGTCATGTAAAGCTAGAAAAAAGCCTTTCATCAATGAGAAGCAAAGGAGAGCCAGGCTGAAGTTTGCCAAAGACCATAAGGATTGAACCATAGAGGACTGGAGTAAGGTAATCTTCTCTGATGAGTCTAATTTTCAGCTTTGCCCAACATCTGGTCGTCTAATGGTTAGATGGAGACCTGGAGAGGCGTACAAGCCACAGTGTCTGTCTTTCACCCACTGTCTTTCACGGTGATGATCTGGGGATGCTTCAGCAAGGCTGGAATTGGGCAGGTTAATCTTTATGAAGGACTTATGAATCAAGCTGCATACAAGTTATCCTGGAAAAACAGTTGATTCCTTCTGCTCAGGCAATGTTCCCCAACTCGGAGGACTGGTTTTTCCAGCAGGACAGTGCGCTATGCCACACAGCTAGGTCAATCAATGTGTGGATGAAGGACCACCACATCAAATCTCTGTCATCGCCAGCCCAACTTCCAGACCTGAACCCCATTGAAAACCTCTGGAATGTAGTCAAGAGGAAGATGGATAGTCACAAGTCATCAAACAAAGAACTGCTTACAGTTTTGTACCAAGAGTGACATAAGGTTATCCAAAAGCAGTGTGAAAGACTGGTAGAAAGACGCATGAAAGTTGTGATTAAAAATCATGGTCATTCCACAAAATATTGATTTCTGAACTCTTCCTGAGTTAAAACATTAGTATTGTTGTTTCTAAATGATTATGAACTTATTTTCTTAGCATTATTTGAGGTCTGCAAGCACTGCATTTTTTTGTTAATTTGACCATTTCTCATTTTTTGAAAATGCAAAATTTATTGCTTGCAAATTCGGAGACATGTTGTCAGTAGTTTATAGAATAAAAGAGCAATTTACATTTTATTCAAAAATATACCTACAAAGAGAAAAATCAGACAAACTGAAAATTTTGCAGTGGCCTGAAAAAATATTCACTTACGCAATTGACTTGTCAATAATAAGAAGGGGATAAGGAGGAGATGAAGGTGGAGGCACGCTAATTACACTAAAGCTTTACTGTAACATGGTATCATTCATTTAAATGCTCTGAAAATGTAAGAAAACAATGATTCTTATTAGTAAAAAAGAATACCGCATATACTCGTGTATAAGCCGACCCCCCCCCCTAATTTTGCCACAAAAAACTTGGAAAACTTATTAACTTGCGTATAAGCGGGTGTATAAGTTGCCGTCCTGCTCTGTGCCTTTGCCCCCATCCAGCTCTGTGCGCCCCTCCTCTGCTCCTCCTCCTGCTCCAGTTATCCTCCTCTCCTGCTCCTTCCATGCTCCCCCTCCTGCTCCATGCTCCCCCATCCGCTCTGGCCTCCCTCCAGTCTGCTCCTCTCTCGTGCCCCACCCGTCCTGCTCCGTGCTCTCCGTCCTCCCCCGTTCTGCTCCGTGCTCTCCGTCCTCCCCCTTTCTGCTCCGTGCTCTCCGTCCTCCCCCCCGTCCTGCTCCGTGCTCTTCGCCCTCCCCCTTCTGCTCGTGCTCTCCGTCCTCCCCCCCATCCTGCTCCGTGCTCTCCGTCCTCCCCCCGTTCTGCTCCGTGCTCTCCGTCCTCCCGTTCTGCTCCGTGCTCTCCGTCCTCCCCGTTCTGCTCCGTGCTCTCCTCGTCCTCCCCCCCCCCCCGTCCTGCTCCGTGCTCCTTGTCCTCCTCCATGCTCCCCCCATCCTCCTCCATCATACTCACCCTCCCCGTGCCATCGCTGAACGTCCCGGCCGGCAATCCTGCGTTCTCCCCGGCTTCCTACAGCTCTCCAGCGCTGAGCGGTGACGTAATACCGCTCATTAAGGCCATAAATATGGAGGCCACGCCCATGGGAGTGGCGTCGCGTCCATATTACATGACCTTAATGAGCGGGTATTACGTCACCGCTCAGCGCTGGAGAGCTGCAGGAAGCCCGGGAGAACGCAGGATTGCAGGGACGTTCAGCGATGGCACGGGGAGGGTGAGTATGATGTCCCAGCCACATCCCCTCCCCCGCTGGTTTCTGCCCTATGACTCGTGTATAAGCCGAGGGGGCATTTTCAGCACAAAAAAAGGTGCTGAAAATCTCGGCTTATACACGAGTATATACGGTATATAATTTTTAAAGTAGTTAACCTGGTTTTTAAAATGAATGTCCTATCTTAGCATAGGCCACTAAAGGGAACCTGTTTTTCTCCCTTAGGCCGGAGTCACACTAGCGAGAAATATGGACGAGTGCTATACAAGAAAAAATCGCACTGCACTCGAACCAATGTTAATCTATGGGGCAGCTCCCATCAGCCGATTTTCTCGGCCATATTATACGGGCTGAGAAAACCACAGCATGCGCATACATCATAACACACTGCGGGGCGGGATCTGGGGCCGCCGCTACACGCAGGCGCGATATCATTACATCACCTGATGTAAGTTCCCGGGCAGTGCGCACGGTTCATGCCCAAGAACTGATTGGACAGCGCAGGCGCTGGTGATGTCACAACAAAGAGAGGAGGCATTGGACGGAGCCAAGAGGGGGATGATGGATGGCTGCGAGGACGTAGAGTCAGGGGGAGAAGACATATCTCCCGGACTCAATTCATTGATCCTAGTGATCAGAAACATACGAGCATCCTTCACAGAATGCAGCCTTAGTGCTGCTGAAGGTGGCGCTTCTACTTTAATAGGCCCTGGGAGGGGGGTGACAAGTTCCCTTTAAGATATGAGTAAAGGAAGTGTTCAAGACCGTGTATATGTGTGTGTGAATATAAATATACATAAATACATATATAATATAAATGTGATACCAACCATATAAAAATCTATACATGTTTGCAGGGATGACTGGGGTGTCTAGGGCCCAGAGGGGAAATTGACCCTAGGGGCCCACCCTACAGCTATATGCAAGTAACTTAGCTATTATCCCCGATGTAGTGGAGAATCGATTGTAAAACACAGGCGGCTGCTGCACATCTACTGTGCGCCACCATAACTGGAATGTACAATTACGGTAGTTTGCAGTAATGGGTGCTATCCACAGGTGAGGTAAGTGATAACTTAATGATCGGTGGAATCCGACCATTGGAAACCGCACCGAGCGGAAGAATGGGGAACTTTTATCCATGACAGGACACTTTTATCCCCATTTTAAAAATGGAGCGGCAGATGGGATGTCTGACCACGGCTCCATTCATCCTCTTTGGGGGCTTCCAGAAAAAGCCAAGTGCAGCCCCTTAGGGAATGAATAGATCAGTGGTTGAGTCGTACATGCCGCTCCATACTGATGGGGATAAGAGTTCATATTCTGCAGATCCCAGCAGTCGGACCCCCACCAATCTATAACTTGTCACTTACCCTTTGGTTCCTGAGTGGAACAATAAAGGAAAAGTATAATAGAGACACGTCACCACTTTAATTTTATCCAAGTTGTCTAGTATAATATTGTATGCTCCATGGTGGATATAATTATCTTTTTATGCCTTTGTGTCGCTGTAGCACTAAGCACAGCAGTGTTCTGCTCCACCAGTACACAATAAGATGAAGAGGACATTGCGATCCTGAAAATCAAGTTAAGTAGTTGTCATAACTGATGCCCTGAAACAACAAAGGTGGAAAACTGAGAAAGCAGACCTTGAAGGAATGATCTATGCCGCTGGGCTCCGGTGATTACATCAAGTCTTTTTGTCTACATGTACATGGCAAAGTCACAGCTAGGAAAAATAACTAAATGTTCTCTTCCATGTCATCCAAGAGCGTCAAGAGATTGGAATATCATTTATCAGCTAATTCTACACTCTACAAACTGCAAGATTACTGATATACTACCCACAGGACAGGGACTGGCACCTGAGTAATGGGGCTTGTTTATCAAGGTACAGCCACCAGAGTACTGGCCTAAAACACCTCCAAAATTTAAATTTTTTGCCATTTTTCACACCAGCCCCACCGAAAGGGGAGGAGTTGGAGTAAGAGGTGGGACAGGGCGTGACAACTCCGGTGGCGGTGCTCCTTATGCCAGAACTGATACTTCATGAATATTGTAATTACGGTAATTAGGAGCAACTTATTCCTGCATGCCCATTATTAAGAGACTTCATGAATCTGGGCCTTAGACTATAGTAAAATTAGATAAATTTATTAAAGGGCGTGAATTACTTTGATATATTTGCCACATTTAAAAAACATCTATGCTCGCAATCAGGGTTTTTGCTTTTTTTTTTTCTGCGTCCAAAATCTTTGAATACTGAACTGTGTATAATCCCGATCACACTACTGATTGGATGCTTTCTACAGACAAAGCGTCCAATCAGTAGTCGTGTCCTGGCTGGACTAGCAGGCACAAGGCCAGTTGTCCTCTAAAGATAATCTTTTATTAATAAAATACTGTATTGAAACTGCAAAACACAGCCCAGTAATATCGCTGGAATTGGAGTATCTTTCCCTACAATATTGTGTGCTCCGTTTGCATAGTAAAAACCTGCTGACAGAGTCTGTTTAACAGTAGACATTCACATGTTCTGTGTTATGATTTGGTAGCTGAGGAGAGCAGGCAAAAAAGGAAATACACCAGAGCAGTTGGAAACTATGAGATTGCAGTACCCTGACTAACCACCACAACTAGAGGCAGCCGTGGAGCGTTCCTACGTTGGTCCTAGACGCCTCGTCACAGCCTGAGAAACTAACTACACCTAAAGATAGAAAGAGGAAAGCTATCTGCCCCGGAGCAGATCCCCAAAGAACATAGAAAGCCCCCAAACATGTAATGGGGTTAGACAAGAAGAAATACTGACACAGACAGAAAATAGTATGAGCAAACGTTGGGGCCCAAACTTACTAAATAGAAAAGGATAGGAAGGGCACTTACTGCAATCCCAAAAAACCCTAAAAAGCACCAACTCTACTAATTTCAAAAACACCTGAGATCACACGACCTCTACCACCTAAATTAGCTCTCTGGTGTAACCAAAAACAAAACAGCAGCCACTGAAAAAACTGGAAAAAGCAAATGTACAAACATCAGTGGCTGAACTGAACTGAGAGGGCAAAAAGCCCCCAGAAGGAACCCTGAAGGCCCCCACAGAAGTGCAGGACAAAATGCAAAAATCAAGCACAAAAACAAAAAGAAGAAAATGTCATCTGTTAGCAGGAGATTCAGACACGACACAGCAGGCTACTAAGGAAACAGGAATCAAGGATTGAGACCAGAACAATTGATCACCGGCAACCCTGATGGGAAGGCGACTCCCTTATATAAGACCAGTCAGTAACACCTGATTCCCAATCCTCACAATCTTCACTGGACAGTCCAGTACCGTTTGTAACCACCAGAGGGAGCTTCTGCTCAGAACTCATTTCCAGCCTATTCACAACAGTACCCCCCCCTTGAGGAGGGGTCACCGAACCCTCATTTGAGCAACCAGGTCGGTCAGGATGAGTTCTATGATAAGCACGGATGAGTCTCCTAGCATGGATGTCCGAAGCAAACACCCAAGAATTGTCTTCCTGACCATAACCTCTCCATTTAACCAAATACTGGAGTTTCCGTCTAGAAAAACGAGAATTCAATATTTTCTCAACCACATACTCCAGATTGCCCTCAACCAAAACAGGGTCAGGGGGCACAGTAGTAGGAACCACTGGCTCAACAAACCTCTTCAACAAGGACTTGTGGAACACGTTATGGATCTTAATGTCCCTGGAAGAAGCAAACGAAAAGAAACAGGATTAAGAATCTCCATGATCTTATAAGGTCCAATGAACCTAGACTTAAATTTAGGAGATGCCACTCTCATAGGAATATTTCTTGAGGACAACCAGACCAAGTCCCCCACTTTAAACCGAGGACCATCAGTCCTATGCCGGTTAGCAAACCGCTGGGCCCTCTCCTGAGAGAGGGACAACCTCTCCACTACCTGGTCCCAAATCTGTTGCATACGCTCCACAACAGAGTCAACACCTGGACAGACAGAAGCCTCCGTCTGTCCTGAAGAAAATCGAGGGTGAAACCCAGAATTACAGAAAAATGGAGACATCAAAGTGGCAGAGCTAGCCCTATTATTAAGAGCAAACTCAGCCAAAGGCAAAAAAGAGACCCAGTCATCCTGATCAGCAGACACAAAGCATCTTAGATAAGTCTCCAATGTCTGGTTTGTTCTCTCAGTTTGACCATTGGTCTGAGGATGAAATGCCGAGGAGAAAGACAATTGAACACCCAGTTTAGAACAAAAAGTCCTCCAAAATCTGGAAACAAACTGGACTCCTCTGTCAGACACAATGTTCTCAGGAATGCCATGTAAACGAACCACGTGCTGAAGGAACAAAGGCACCAATTCAGAGGAGGAAGGCAACTTAGGTAATGGCACAAGATGTATCATCTTGGAAAACCTATCGCAAATCACCCAGATGACGGTCATTCTCTGAGAAACAGGGAGGTCGGAAATGAAATCCATAGAGATATGGGTCCATGGTCTCTTGGGCACAGGTAATGGCATCAACAAACCACTAGAACGAGAGCAAGGCTTGGAGGAGAGCAAGTCCCGCAGGACTGCACAAACTCCCTGACATCACGAGACAAGGTAGACCACCAAAAGGACCGACTAACCAAGTCTCTGGTACCAAAAATTCCGGGATGATCGGCCAACGCGGAACAATGAATCTCAGACATTACACTCTTTTTCCACTGGTCCGGGACAAACAATTTCCCAACAGGGCAGCGTTCAGGCTTATCCTCCTGACACCTCTCCAGAGCCAGTCTCAAATTGGGCGAGATGGCGGAAAGAACTACACCCTCTTTCAAAATAACAGAAGGATCAGATAACTCAGGAGAGTCCGCCAGGAAACTCCTCGAGAGGGCATCTGCCTTAACATTTTTAGTGCCAGGAAGAAATGAAACCACAAAATTAAAACCACCTGGCCTGTCTAGGATTAAGTCACTTGGCAGATTCCAGATAAACTAGATTCTTATGGTCCGTAAGGACCACCACCTGATGTTTGGCTCCCTCCAGCCAATGTCTCCACTCTTCAAAAGCCCACTTCATGGCTAATAACTCCCGATTACCCACGTCATAATTACGTTCAGTGGGAGAAAATTTTCGAGAGAAAAAGGCACAAGGGTTACTTTTAGAGGTCTCTGGATCTCTTTGGGACAAAACGGCACCTGCCCCAATTTCAGAGGCATCCACCTCCACCTGAAATGGTAGAGAAACATCAGGCTGCCGTAGAACAGGAGCAGAAGTGAATCTCTGCTTAAGTTCCTGAAATGCAGAGACTGCCTCAGGAGGCCAATTCACCACATCAGAACCCTTCTTGGTCAAATCAGTTAATGGTTTAACAATAACAGAGAAACTACCAATAAATTTACGATAAAAATTGGCAAAATCCAAGAATCTTTGAAGAGCCTTTAATGAAGTAGGTTGGACCCAATCACAGATGGCCTGAACTTTGACCGGGTCCATTTCAATAACAGATGGGGACAAAATGAATCCCAGAAATGAGATCCTCTGAACGCCAAAAAGACACTTTGATCCCTTCACATACAGAGCATTCTCTCTCAAAATCTGGAACACAGTCCGAACATGTTTTACATGAGAGTCCCAGTCATTGGAAAAAATCAAGATATCATCCAAATAAACAATCAGAAATGTATCCACAAAATCCCTGAAAATGTCATTCATGAAGGACTGGAAGACAGAAGGAGCATTAGTGAGCCCAAAGGGCATCACAAGGTACTAGGTTGAGCATTCCGATACTTCCGATACTTCCGATACCTGAAATCCAATGTAAGTCTATGGGAACAAAATATCGTAAGTAAGTATCGGAAGTTCTTCCGATATTTTGTTCCCATAGACTTACATTGGATTTCAGGTATCGGAAGTATCGGAATGCTCAACCCTACAAGGTACTCAAAATGCCCTTCAGGGGTATTAAATGCTGTCTTCCATTCATCCCATGCTTAATGCGAATAAGGTTATATGCCCCCCTGAGGTCAAGCTTAGTAAACCAAGTAGCGTTTTTCACCCTGGAAAACATCAGAGATCAAGGGTAACGGATATTGATATTTCACAGTAATATTGTTCAAGAGACGATAATCAATACACGGCCTTAATGAACCATCCTTTTTGGCCACAAAGAAAAAACGGCACCTAAGGGTGAAGAGGATGGTCTGATATGACCCTTCTCCAATGACTCCTTGATATAAGACCGCATAGCGTCATGTTCAGGTACAGACAAGTTAAAAAGGCGACCTTTAGGGAATTTACTACCAGGCACTAATTCAATAGCGCAGTCATAGCTCCTATGGGGAGGTAAGGATGCAGATTTACTTTCGCTAAACACATCAGAAAAATCAATCAAAAAGTCAGGAACATCCTGAGCCTGGGGGGAGGCAGAAAAAACAGGAGTGTTGGTATTAACACATTGGCAGCCCCAACTGGTAACAGACACAGATTTCCAATCCAAAACAGGATTATGAGACTGTAACCAAGGGAAACCCAGTACGATAATGTCATGCAGATTATACAGAACCAAAATTTGCAACTCTCCTGATGATCAGGTTCTACCCTCATTATCACCTGAGTAGAGAACTGAGGTTTATTCTCAGCCAAAGGGGTAGAATCGATCCCCAGTAGAGGAATAGACTTCCGTAGGGGTATCAAGGGAAACCCACAACGTTTAGCAAAATCAAAATCCATCAGGTTAATAGCTGCTCCAGAATCAACAAAAGCCTGAGCAGAAAATGAGGACAGAGAGCATATCAGGGTAACAGTTAATAAAAACTTAGTCTGAACACTACCCAAGACAACTGAGCATGCAAAACGTCTTCCCCGCTTAGGGCAGACTGAAATAGCATGAGAGGCATCACCACAGTAGAAACATAACCCATTGCGCTTTCGAAATTCATGACGCTGTGCCCCAGAAACCACTCTATCACACTGCATGGATTCAGAAGCAGGTTCACAAGGCAACATTATTCCACGCATACCTTTCCGCTCACGCAAACGTCTGTCAATTTGAATCGCTAATGACATAGAATCATTGAGACCAGAGGGAACAGGGAATCCTACCATAACATCCTTTACATTATCTGACAGTCCCTTCCGAAAAAGAGCTGCCAAAGCGTCGTCATTCCATTTGGTCAGGACTGCCCACTTACGGAATCTCTGACAGTATAACTCAGCGTCCTCAAGCCCCTGACTTAATGCCAAAAAGTTTTTCAGCTTGATCAGTGACATTAGGCTCATCGTACAATAACCCCAAAGCCTGAAAAAACGCATCAACATCACTCAAAACAGGATCCCCAGGTGTCAGGGAAAAAGCCCAATCCTGAGGATCGCCGCGCAGGAGAGAGATGACAATTTGAACCTGCTGCGCTGCGTTCCCTGAGGACTTAGATTTTAAGGCAAAAAACAATTTACAGTTATTTTTGAAATTCAGAAACTTAGCTCGATCCCCTAAAAACAAATCTGGCATGGGGATCCTAGGTTCCACAACAGGCAACCTAGCAAGATAGGTAGCAATACTCCGAACTTCAGTGGCAAGCTGATCCACACGGCCAGACAACTGTGCAAACTCCATAGAGAGAAAAAAAAATCCTCCTCAGCACCCAGAGATACAGAGGGAAAAAAAAAAAATGCAACAAACAGAAAAAAAAAAAAAAATCTCTGACAACTCTGACAACTTTTTTTCTTTCCACAATATTTTTCCCTTCTGTGAGTACCATATAATTTTCAGTTTAGGCCGGTGATACTGTTATGATTTGGTAGCTGAGGAGAGCAGGCAAAAAAGGAAATACACCAGAGCAGTTGGAATATGAGATTGCAGTACCCGACTAACCACCACAACTAGAGGCAGCCGTGGAGCGTTCCTACGTTGGTCTTAGACGCCTCGTCACAGCCTGAGAAACTAACTACACCTAAAGATAGAAAGAGGAAAGCTATCTGCCCCGGAGCAGATCCCCAAAGAACATAGAAAGCCCCCAAACATGTAATGGCGGTTAGACAAGAAGAAATACTGACACAGACAGAAAATAGTATGAGCAAACGTTGGGGCCCAAACTTACTAAATAGAAAAGGATAGGAAGGGCACTTACTGCAATCCCAAAAAACCCTAAAAAGCACCAACTCTACTAATTTCAAAAACACCTGAGATCACACGACCTCTACCACCTAAGTTAGCTCTCTGGTGTAACCAAAAACAAAACAGCAGCCACTGAAAAAACTGGAAAAAGCAAATGTACAAACATCAGTGGCTGAACTGAACTGAGAGGGCAAAAAGCCCCCAGAAGGAACCCTGAAGGCCCCCACAGAAGTGCAGGACAAAATGCAAAAATCAAGCACAAAAACAAAAAGAAGAAAATGTCTTATCTGTTAGCAGGAGATTCAGACACGACACAGCAAGCTACTAAGGAAACAGGAATCAAGGATTGAGACCAGAACAATTGATCACCGGCAACCCTGATGGAAGGCGACTCCCTTATATAAGACCAGTCAGTAACACCTGATTCCCAATCCTCACAATCTTCACTGGACAGTCCAGTACCGTTTGTAACCACCAGAGGGAGCTTCTGCTCAGAATCATTTCCAGCCTATTCACAACAGTTCTGTTTGTTTGGAGGAGAGACTATTCACAGCAATGAACTCACTTCATCTAGTGACGTCGGCATGAGTGCCGTGGGAAATTTTAGAACATTTTCCACGCTCGCTGCTGTCAGAAGGTGATTGAGTTAATTTGCCGTGAACTGCAGGACCTGTGTGATGGCACCGCGAGCAGGAGAACTTTCTCACGCTTGCGGTGCCGTTAGACAGGGAATAGCAGTTCACAAAGAGGTGCTCAGTTTCTATGCTGGATGACAAGCTGCATGGTTGCACCATGCAGCCTGCCATGTAGATGTAGCAGAGCTGAACCTGTCATGGGACTAATGGATTAAAAGCTTCTCTGCAAAAAGGTGAGGAATTTTTTTTTTTTTTTTTTTTTACCTCTTTGGAGATGATGAGGGCATCAAAGGAATGGGTGAGGTCATAAGAATAGTTTAATTAAGAATATTAAAGGAGTCTTTGTCTTTCTTTCAATTAAAGGACTTTTTCTGGGTGTCTGTGTTTTTTACAATGTGACTATGGAGATAGTAATGGGGACGTCTTATTGGCGCCTCTTCATTACTAACCTCGGGTCTTGATGTGACCTGACAATACAAAGGTGACATTAACCCCCTCAACTATTACCTTAGAGATGCTCCTTTTCTGGAGCGACTGAGAGCTGATGTTTATAACTGGGGGGGCAGCATCCATGACCCATTCCTAGGCTATTAATATCAGCCCGCAGCTGTCTGCATAGTCTTTGCTGATTATTAATTATAGGGGGACCCCACGTAATTTTTTTTGGGGGGTCCCCCATTTTGATAGCCAGTAAAGGCTAAGTATACAGTTGTGAGCTGATAATAATGGCCTGGGAAGCTTCATGGGTATTACCCCCTTCCCAGGCTATAAACATCTGCCCCCAGCCATCAGCTTTCCCTCTGCTGGTTATGAAAATTGCACGGGAGCCCACACCATTTTTTTCTGAAAAATAATCTTTTATTAATTTTTACAATTATTGAAAACATTTTTTTTTACCTCATTCTATGTTTTACACTTCATCCTACTGTGGGACAATCATTTTTTGCAGGCTGATCGCTTCTATAGCATGCAGATGAAGCAGCATCTGCATGCTTCAGAAGCTCTCAGTGCTGCAGTTTCTGTGCACTGGCCTGAGAGACTCCCTGACATGCACTGCGCATGACAGGAAGTTTCTCAGCTCTGGAGACCCGGATGTCATCATGACGACATTGGGTCTCCATGCTAGCGATCGGGACCCCGCGTCATGCCACAGGGTCTCCGATCTAAAGGCAGAGGGGCTGTCAGTCCTCTGCCTGCTCCCGGAATGCTGCAATCATGTTTGATCGCAGAATTTCAGGGGTTAAAATGCCGGGAGCGATCTGTGACCACTCCTGGCACTTAGCTGACACCCGGCCACGATCGGGTGCACACGATGACGATCACGATGACGTACTGTTCCATCCATGGGAAGTAAAGCCCAGGTCACATGGAAGGAATAGTACGTCTGATGTCAGAAAGGGGTTAAAGAATATTTCTTTTGAAAGTGTGTCGACCCGCCACCACAATTGTGGGTTACCAGGGCAATGGGGTACTCAGAGCCGAGCCCATGGAAGTCTATGGGGATTCTGTCACAGGTAGCTGTGGCTCGGTCTGTGGCCCGGGCGGTCTGGCGTATGTTGGGGGGGATTATTTACAGGGGATAGATTTATATACAGTTCGTGACGCCACCTGTAGTCTCTGGTAATTTGTACCAGCGCTGCTGTAGATCTCTGAGGGGATGGTGAGGCAGCTAGATGTCGGGTCCCCTACAGGTGGGACTGGTCCCTCAAAGTCTATGGGATTTGTGAAGTCGGGTGCAGATAAAGAACACAGTCTCACACGGTCAGCGTCTTTCCATACCTTTACTTGTAAGATGTTCAAGCAGGTCCCAGGGAGGCTGATCCAAGGAGGATGTATTTCGAGATAGCAGCTGGGCAAGTTAGGGGCCTCCTTTACTTCCAATATGACGAGTCCAACTAGCATGAAGCGTAGTTCCCTCCAATAAATCTGGTTCTTCTACCACCATGCATGAAGCTATGGTGATGCTTCGGTCCCAGTAACCGGTTAACAGTGCAGGACTTCCAATCCTAAAGCACTCACAATATCTACCACTGTGCCTTTCGCCTTGCCCGTGCTGGTAGCATAAGCATCCCTCACTTCACAGATATATATAGCAGTCAGTTCCTTCTTAGTTCCTTCCAGAGCTTGCTAGCAGAATACCAGTAATACTTTTAGGCAGGAGCACGTCTCTGAACCTCTACCGTCCTCTAGACAGGCGTCTGAATTCTCTGCAGCTCACTCCTCTCCTCCTGCACAGTCTTCACACTCTGACTGAACACTAACTGTCTGACTGACCAACTGACTACTCCCTGCTGATGTCACTAGCTTATGTACCTGTGGGCGTGTCAAAGTGCATGTTGGAATGAATGTTCATTTAGCATTAAACTGCTATCTCTCCACACATCCTCCAGGGTACTGCGTGTGCCTTCACACCAGGGCTACACATTCCCCCATGGTAAAAGACAGCACTCCCGGGCTGTGAAATACAAGAAGACAGAAAATTTTGTTTATGCATAACAACAAACATTAACTTCTTCCCATCCGGGAGGTACGAATATCTTGAACGTTGCATTAAACATAGAAAAATACACAAAGTATCAAATAGACATTTTTCATATTAACGGTACAACTACTTTCACTTTTATAAAAACTTATATACATCTTCTCAGCTGCGGTAAACCCTGTCTGGGTCCTACCGTTCTTCACATCTCTTTATTAATTTCTGTTACACTTTCCATCCCGGGGGCTGGAACAATGCGATGATCCCTAGATCTCATGACGAACAGATCATGTGCTGCGATCAGAGTCTGGGTCGCAACAGTCTTTGTATGAACCATCAGGGGCGCAACGGGTATCTCTTTCTCGTGAGACGCCGACTGCGTCTCAATTTGCGTTGCAGGGGGCGATTCAGCTGTAACCGCAGTTTGCGATGTAGATTGGGTCGCCGATTGCGATGCAGAGGTGTACGCAGGGGGCGATGCGGAATAGGACGCACAATGCTGGTGTGATGCAGAGCAGGAAGCAGGTGTGCGCAATGGCTCAATTGAGGACGCACTAACCTGCTGCTGTCGCTGCTCCATCTCTTCCCAGTCGCTCTCCATCATTGACGGCTGGGTCCCCGCCGGTGTCCCTACCAGGGATTGATCATCTGCTGCGGCCTCCTGGCCGGGCGGGCGTTCCGGAACTGGCGGTACCTCCTCAACCTCCTTTGCCTCCACCGCTCCATCGGTGGGATCAGGATCGGTACTTTTGGGGGCAGCCTCCGGTTTCTCTTCAGCCTTCCTCAGCAGGGAACTTGGGAATTCAGGAGACGGCATTATGCTTGTAGGAGAGAACACTGCGTCCCTCAGCAGCCGCTGTTTCAGGGCACGCCAGCGTCTCTCTATCTCCTTCATTCCTTTTCGGTGGAGACAGGATCTTCGTCGCAGGCGCTCTGATGTCAGAGCGTTCACTTCCTGTCGCAGGACCTGCCGATGAGTCAGAGCCGGGGGCGGAGCCAGGCAACAGCGCGCTTTTACAGGTACGCCCACCTTCTTCTCCAGCGCCTGAGGGCGCGAATATGGCGGCAAAATGGCGGATTTTAGCGCCAAAAGTGCAAACGATCCTTTTTCACAAAAACACTCCACAGGCACACAGGGCTCGCAATGCTGCAAGTTTCGTATCCTGTTCGTGACGCCAAGTATTTGTGTCGACCCGCCACCACAATTGTGGGTTACCAGGGCAATGGGGTACTCAGAGCCGAGCCCATGGAAGTCTATGGGGATTCTGTCACAGGTAGCTGTGGCTCGGTCTGTGGCCCGGGCGGTCTGGCGTATGTTGGGGGGGATTATTTACAGGGGATAGATTTATATACAGTTCGTGACGCCACCTGTAGTCTCTGGTAATTTGTACCAGCGCTGCTGTAGATCTCTGAGGGGATGGTGAGGCAGCTAGATGTCGGGTCCCCTACAGGTGGGACTGGTCCCTCAAAGTCTATGGGATTTGTGAAGTCGGGTGCAGATAAAGAACACAGTCTCACACGGTCAGCGTCTTTCCATACCTTTACTTGTAAGATGTTCAAGCAGGTCCCAGGGAGGCTGATCCAAGGAGGATGTATTTCGAGATAGCAGCTGGGCAAGTTAGGGGCCTCCTTTACTTCCAATATGACGAGTCCAACTAGCATGAAGCGTAGTTCCCTCCAATAAATCTGGTTCTTCTACCACCATGCATGAAGCTATGGTGATGCTTCGGTCCCAGTAACCGGTTAACAGTGCAGGACTTCCAATCCTAAAGCACTCACAATATCTACCACTGTGCCTTTCGCCTTGCCCGTGCTGGTAGCATAAGCATCCCTCACTTCACAGATATATATAGCAGTCAGTTCCTTCTTAGTTCCTTCCAGAGCTTGCTAGCAGAATACCAGTAATACTTTTAGGCAGGAGCACGTCTCTGAACCTTACCGTCCTCTAGACAGGCGTCTGAATTCTCTGCAGCTCACTCCTCTCCTCCTGCACAGTCTTCACACTCTGACTGAACACTAACTGTCTGACTGACCAACTGACTACTCCCTGCTGATGTCACTAGCTTATGTACCTGTGGGCGTGTCAAAGTGCATGTTGGAATGAATGTTCATTTAGCATTAAACTGCTATCTCTCCACACATCCTCCAGGGTACTGCGTGTGCCTTCACACCAGGGCTACACAAAAGCGATGTGTAAATGACAGAGAATTGCTGTGTGTAAAAGCTCAGGCTAAAAACGCATTACAGTCGGATAGCAATCGCACTGCATTCGGATGTCAATTGGATGCTAGGTGTGAGAAATCAGATTGTACTCGCATGACACACACGTTACACTCCTGCAACTCTTGGCAGGGAGACTCGGACCAATTTTTCAGATGTTTAGTGTGACCCCGGCCGTAGAATGATTGCCCAGTCCAACACTCCTCATCAATACTACTGAGAACACTTCATAATGATTTCCAATGGGAGTGGTGACACTGAACCCAAATAAACGAAAACAAAAAACATAGCAAAAAGCAAAAGAAAAAAACATAAAACAAAACTTTCAGGAGGAGAGTCATTCATGCTATTCTTTAATTTTCCAGAGATATTAAATAAAAATAAAACGTGGTTGTAATATAGAGTTAAGATTTACAAAGACGTTATATAAAATTCCAAGAAAAGCTTCTTGTCTTTGCCTGGAATTAGTATGATTCTTATTTGAGGTTGGGAAATGAAAACCCAGCGAGAATGGAAATCCCTTGGATGCATCAATATTGTAAGTGGTGAGCGCAGAAATCCCGCAGACCTCGGCACTTGGCCAATTACATGCAGTAACCACTGGACACTTCCAAAAGCAGCGACCTTCCAAAGTCCTCAGTGTTTTAGGAATACTGATCGGCAGCAGAGAGATTCAGCCCATCGAAACGAGTAGTATGAGGGGTCCTCAGTGGTCAGACCCGAAAAAGCTGCTAAGCTGTAATGTAGAAAATCTGAAAAATTCCAAGCTTTTATGCCAATTTTGCAAGATGTAGGACAGTAGAGATTTGTAAGGGAAAAGGAAAAGTCAGCTTCCCACATTGAGTTGCACTTTAGCAGATGTAAATCCTCGCACAGACCCGTCCTAGTCTGGGATGTGAAAATTCAGCATAGAGAAGAAAGAGCTTGTCCTCCAGTGATGATTAGTTTAGTAAAAAAAAGGGAAAAAAAAATCAGAAGTACATAACTGACGCGTTTCAGCTACAAGCCTTAATCATGGTATGTAACAATGATGAAAAATAAGGTTGTTATATAGGTTCAGCTCTGAAGGACCACTGCTGTCTGGAGAAATCACTTAAAATTAATCTGAGATTTAACCCCGTAAGATACAACAGAGAGGCTGAAATTGTGAAACCAATAAAGTAACAGGGCAACAGCAAAAATAAATTTTACATTTAGAAATAATACAGAAAAACAATAGAAAAAGACAGAAAAACATCAAATAAAAATAAAGAATGACTGACAAAAGAAGAAATTATTTTTATAATGCATATATATCCTCAAATGTATATAAAAACCTTTTTTCATCATTGTTACATACCATGATTAAGGCTTGTAGCTGAAACGCGTCGGTTGTGTAGAATCAGAGAATCATAGAATGGTAGAGTTGGAAGGGACCTCCTGGGTCATCTGGTCCAACCCCCTGCTCAAAGCAGGATTCACTAAATCATCCCAGACAGATGTCTGTCCAGCCTCTGAAGACTTCCATTGAAAGAGAACTCACAACCTCTCGTGGCAGCCTGTTCCACTCATTGATCACCCTAACTGTCAAAAAGTTTTTTCTAATATCTAATCTGTGTCTCCTCCCATTCAGTTTCATCCCATTGCTTCTAGTCTTTCCATGTGCAAATGAGAATAAAGATGATCCTTCTACAATGTGACAGCCCTTGAGATATTTGGATTTCAATGGTGAACAGTGTACTGTTTTCATTTTTCATATAATTTAAATAAAGGTTTTTTTTTACTTTTTTAACCAAAAAAGGACAATCTCTTTTTTTTCTGCATGTCAATACTTTACTATTTACAGGAAAAAATCCTAAAGATCACAATACTTACAATATTTACCCCAAATTGATCAGATGGTAATAATAATGCAACATACTCCAAAGAAAACCAACATCCCTGAAAGTGTATCTGGTTTCAGGAGAATTTGCAGCTCATCTTTTCTTCTCTCCAAAAAACAACTGCCATCTCCTATCTCAGTAATGGGAAAATCTGTCTTTGATTGATCGGCAAACTCCTCATACACATCGGTCTTTCTAGCTGAGAGAACATGGAGAAGAAAGAATCCATTTGGTTGAATTGGTTGATCCTTGTTTTCCCATACATAGTCCTAATGAACTTCAGCCCAAACTCCATGACATGTTTGATGGTTGGCCGGTCCCACAGAAATTGGCACGTTTCGATGACCCTATTCTACAGCATATGGCCAGTGAGCAGTAACATATCATCTAAGAAGTGTAGAGCATTGCTCCCAGTGCACAGACACAACATGTTAATATAAAGCAGCCAAACTTAAAGCAATAGTTAAATAATATCTAACAAAAGTGTGTGCTGCCTCAGGAGAAAAGTGTTTTAGTAATTTAGTTGCTTTTGACTGATACGTTGATTTATTTACAATTTTCTCTACTTGAAAACCTGTATAAAGACTTTACATGTCTCTGAATTATTTGATCATAATGTGACCCCCTGACAAAGCTTTATGCAAAACACTTTTTGGGGTACTGGGCAATGAGTGTCAAGCGGTCCACTGTTATGTCGTGTCGTGGATATTATAATTGCGATCTCTTCCTTCTTTGGACCTGTATTATAATTATATTGATAGTTTTAGAGTGGCTGGCTGTGGCTGTTAGGCTGGAGTCACACAGAACGTTTAAAAAAACGGTCCGATTTTGTAATGCGATAATGGCACAACTGTCCTCCGTATGTTGATCCGTATGTAATCCGTTTTCAATGCGATGATGCGATTTCCTTGCATGTCAGGATCCGTATGGCTTTTCATTTCTCACTGCTTTTCCCCTTTGAATTTAATGGCTCAATGGGCTGTAATGAGGAAAATATGTGCGTATTTCTCGCAAGTCACACTAATGGTCCGTGTGATGTCCGTTTTTTTGTCGCACCCATAGACTTGCATTGGCGATTCTGAGCCGAGATACGCGTACAATCGCAGCATGCTGCGATTTCACTCGCGCGTATAAAACGCGCGATAAATAATCGGCTGATGGGACCTGCCCCATAGAATAACATTGGGACGAGTGCTATGCGATTTTTTATCGCCTAGCACTCGTCCGTATTATACGGTAGTGTGACTCCGGCCTTAGAGTGGTTCATGTATAGTTAGTGATGATTTTCTAATCGCTTGGATTAATATGTTCGGTATACACCTTGTTGATTTTTGCATTGATTTTGATGTCTGAGCCCACAGAAAAATGCAGTTTAGTTTTCCTGCAGATGGAACGATAGTCTTCAGTTAGGCTAAAAGAGTCAAAAACCTTTGGGTTAAAAAAGCCTCAGTCTTGTTACCAAAACCCATACAATCCACCCTAAATACTTCGCATTCTGCCTTTGCCTCCACCGGATAGTCTCCTGTTTGTTTCCATAGTGTCTCTTCCTTTCTCTTATATATTACTTCTATAACTGTTCCATTTCTGTCTATCATATCGACATGGCCATTCCTGATTGTACAGCTTATCGTCCCTTGTTTATTACGCTTAGACATCTTGATTTTGTTGGTCCTGCGACCTTGTTTCTAATATCAATTATTCAAGTCCTACATAATGTTTTCTATTATGTATGTTGTTTAATAAATAAAGAAATAAGAGTTCAAAACGTACAACTATGGATTCCTTTTGACCTTTTTTTTTTCCCAAAGGTGCCAGTTCTAAGAGGACGGGGACTGTTGTCAAGTTGTTTTTCTTATTGTTTTGGCCAAGATCATCCCCACATGCAAGTACCGTATGTTTATTGTGTGTTTATCACCATGTCGGCTACAAATTTTGTAGGACATGTTGCCACTTATTCACTTACACTTTAATTTATGTTTATTTTCATATTACCTTTATTACATATGTTTTTAGACTCTTAAAGTCACATTTTCCTACAAGTTCCCTTTAATAGCAAGGGCATACTCACCCTCACTTACTAGCTATCTATGATGCAGGCTTCTTTTTAATAGCAAAGAGCAAATACTCACCCCCACTTACTAGCTATTATGATGCAGGCATCTTTTTAATAGCAAGGGAATACTCACCCCCATTACTAGCTATGTATGATGCAGGCATCTTTTTAATAGCAAGGGCATACTCACCCCCACTTACTAGCTATCTATGATGCAGGCTTCTTTTAATAGCAAGGGAATACTCACCCCCACTTACTAGCTATCTATGATGCAGGCATCTTTTTAATAGCAAGGGCATACTCACCCCCACTTACTAGCTATCTATGATGCAGCACATCCTCCTCCAGGAAACGCTACATTATTTGCTCTCAGGAAAGCTACCAGGGAATACGAGGATGCTTCCTAAGTTAATGCCATGCTGGTACATCATCAGCGGTCTCACCTGTAACTCAGCGCAATTTAACTGTTTAGGACACCATGCAAACGGTTTGCGATTGTATTAGGAGTGGTCCTTAAACTGACCTGCCTATGAATGCCTGGTTGGTGCACAAAGTGCACAACTTGTAAGCTGTTTTGTTTAACTCAGTCACAAAATAACAAAATGCACAACTGATATATTGAAACCCAGAATTATGCAGCTGCAGATGTTTGGAGCTGGCATTGTTGTGTGTAACCTGTACAATTCAGTCTGTTTTCCTTCCCTTCCTAATTTCTTTAAGAGTAAATATTTTTGCTCTCCATCTTTTATGAACCTGTGATGGCCATCTTAGTTTCTAAGTATGGGACCTGTATGACTAAGACTGGTTTAATTAATATACATCATGGGTAGTGATGAGCAAATGTGCTGGGATAAGGTGTTTTCTGAGGATGCTCGGGTGCTGAGTGTCTTCGGCGTATTAGAATAATATGTTCTAGTCCCCCGGTTGTTCCGACACCCGCAACACATGCAAGGATTGCCTAACCAACAGGCATCACTGATTATGGGTACTTGCTGTTCTCCTAGACAATATTGTATTTTCCCTTTCTGTAAAAGAATTGTATTTGTTAGTTTTCGCTGTCATAGGAGAATACTGTGTTCGATATTTTAGCACAATGTTTCTGATTGCCCATATTCCGATAATGCATAATGTTCTGTTGGATGCATCGTCTGGAACCTCAGGTGCCAAAGTTTTTTTTTTTTTAATTTAGGAACATATTTCACCTATTTCATATTTTAGCAATTTCATGAGTCCAATACACTGTTTATAATTTTGTCAGTAAACTGATTTAGGACAGACAAGGTAAACCTTTACAGCAATTTAAAATAAATAGCTCCAAGGCAATCCACACTTTCCAATAAAGATGTATGACCTTTATTTATTTTGTGCTGTAAAGATGTTTAAAGAAGTTGGTGAAAAAAAAAAGAAAGCACTTAAAGAGGAACTTCAGGACTATCCCTATGTACGTAGTTTTTTTGGGGACATTAATATTAAATATGAGGGCCGATCATCTGAAATAAGACGCTGAATTTTCCATTGAGGACCTATTAAAGGGAACCTGTCAGCAGGATTGTGCTCAGTAACCTACAGACAGTGTCAGGTCTGTGCCGTCATACTGATTAGGCCGGGATCACACATGCGACGAAAACGTCCGATGCTCGCATGTGAAATCCCAGCTCTGGCGCCGGCATTCTCACTGACCTGCCCCCTAGTTTACATAATTAATACCTAACATACTTAAGAATGAGACAAAAAGCCTTCTGCAGGCAGGAGCTGGCCGTGGCACCTGCTCTACAGCATAATCGCATGTTTAGTGTGCCAATAATGCCTGCAGGATCACACCACATACAAGAACCCCGCCTTATTATGGTTCTTGGTAGAAGAAGGGGAGGAAAAAGTAAAGCACAAAATCCAAAAAATGATCCAGTCATAAAAGGGTTATTATTATGCTCCATTTATACTGCCTATGTTTTTTTTCATTGCTAGAAGAGTAGTTTGGGAGGATTTTCTACCGAGAGAAAGCTGCGTCATATTCTGCTGTGTAGGCTTACTGTGACGCTGAGTCCCTTCTTAGGACAAGCCGTGATTTGGGGAAGTCAAGGAGTGGGTATTAGTGATGAGCGAGTATACTCCTTGCTCGAGTGGTCTCCGAGTATTTGGAAGTGCTTGGATATTTAGTTTCTGTTGCCGTAGCTGCATGATTTTCTGTTATTTGACAGCCTGAATACATGTGGGAATTCCCTAACAAACAGGAAATCCCCACATGTATTCAGGCAGTCAAGTAGCCGCAAATGATGCAGCTGCGGCAACAGAAACTAAATCTCCGAGCACTTCCAAATACTCAGAGACCACCCGAGCAACGAGCATACTTGCTCATCACTAGTGGGTATGTCATAAACAGAGGGATGAGACAAAGGCGCAGTCAGGTCACAGTCCGGGATCAAAATTACAAGAAGGCAGCGGATCAAGACAAAGGGGCTAGGCAAACGGATGATCAAAGACAAATCCAAGGTCAAGCAGCAAAGATCAGAATATAAGAACTCAGAGCACAGAACAAACGCACAACACTTGAGCAAAGCTACAACTGACAATGATCTAATCATTGCCAGTCAGCTAAATGGCGAGATAATCCCCTAGAAAGGGCAACACCAGGAGGAAACACCACAGGCCCAGCCAGATTGGCCAGCTAAGCTGTCATTCATGATACTGACAGCTCAATATGCCCCGGCCTCAGATTGTACTGCTGAGCTGCCAGTCACAACCCTGACGGCTCAGAATGCCCTGATTCTGTACTCAGGGCGTACTTAGGACACTGAGTAGTGGAATCGTGACACTTACACTGGAATAAGTCACCAGTGAGCAATCACTGTCATAAAATGTAGACCGCAGAGTATACTTTTTTAAACTCCTTTACAGAGTAAAGGGATTTTTGTATGTTTTTATGTGTTTATCCCTTTATATACAATACTACACTTTTCTAGTATAAAATAGAATAAAAAATGATGCATACTAGACCTAGGATAAGTCTAAAGGGCAGGATTCCCCGCTTAGCTTAGCTGCTGCATATCCTGATCCTCGCTTCCATACAGAACCATACCAATTAGTTCTTTGCAGAGGAGGCTCAGATGTAAAGGAGAATGAGTCATCTATTAACTTTTCAGCCACAAAATTTCTCAGAAGAAAATGCTCTGTGTTTAGAGCGTTACTCATAATAATCCTCTGTGATATCTGCCTGCCACCGCCATTACCTTGGATGCAAATATACATCACATAGCTTGTCTATATTTCTAGTGCTCGCTCCACAATAAATCTGATCGTAAAGTGGCATAATACATGGGGCTGTCGCAAAATATACAGTGCAAAACAAACTAATGGAGAGGCTGAATGTATCATCTACAGGAAGAGTTGGACAAGACTGATATTCCATAAATAAAGATATTGTATTCATGGCAAATATTCCAAGGCTTTCCGTAGCATCTGTAGATCTTGATAATATGGATCATGGTATAGAAATGCAAGCGAGAGGATCCGCACCAGATCTGAACGTAGAATATACCTTAGCAGTGTCATGCATGCAGTAATATAGTCATATTTTTGTGCCTTATTTAATCACCATTGATATCTACCTATTCGTGATGAGCAAGCGCGCTCGGAAAAGGTGTTATCGGAGCATGCTCGTTTCCTAAATGAGTATTTTCGGCATGCTCTAAATAAAAGCTCGAGTCCCCGCGGCTGCATGTCTCGTGGCTGTTTGACAGCTGCAACGCATGCAGGGATTGGCTGTTTGTTAGGCAATCCCTGCATGTGTTGCACCTGTCAAGCAGCCGCGGCGACACAAGCATTTTTTTCGAGCATGCCGAAAATACTCGATTGAGACACGAGCATGCTCGGATACAACCTTATCCTATCACGCTCGCTCATCACTACTATCTATCTATAGATCTATTTATCATCTATCTATCTCATATCTATCTATTTTCAATAAAAAAAAACTTGTATGCAATTATTGACCATATATCTGCTTTTCTCTTTTTGGTACGTCTTACAGTAAGATTAGTGCGGCCATGTTTAGCTTGTATCTGAGATACCTCGCTGTAAAGGAGAGTTGTTGGGATTTGGTGGCACGGGATAAAAGGCCATCGTAGTTGGAGATAGTCATTGCTTTGCTGCAGAGGAGGAGCACAGCTGCTCGGTCACTGCTTGTCTCTGGCTGGAGAGATAGCAGAACATTGGAGAACACATCATTTGAGTGGAATCAGTGGGGAGGTAACAGTGGCCTCCTGCTTTGCTTGCAAAATGCAGTGTGTGGCAAAGTCTGAATCCTTTTCTTGACTGTGAACTGAAAACAGCAAGGAGGCACCTGGTATACCAATATTATGCCGGTGTGTAGAACTGATTAGATTGAGCGCTATCATTCAGAGACTATAAGGCTATGTGCACACGCTGCAAATTTTTTTGCGTTTTTTTGCAGCAAAAACACTTAAAAAATGCATGAATTAAGCATCCTATTATTTAGAATGAATTCCGCAATGTTTGTGCACATGGTGCGTTTTTTCCGCAAAAAAACGCATTGCGGAAAAAAGTGCATCATGTTCATTAATTTCGTGGTAAATCTGCGTATTTCCCGCTATATTATTGCCCTAGAATGTTCAGGAAAAATTTGCGGTAAAAACGCGCAAAACCCGCGATAAAAACGCATGCGGTTTTTCTGGGAAAAAGTCTGGTTTTCCTCAGGAAATTTCTGCAAACATTCCACAACGTGTGCACATAGCCTAATAATTGCATTGTGCGAAGTACAGTACACACCCACGAATGTAGGAATTATTCAAATTACAGTGAGGACTTCATCAAGAGTGTTTGTGAACTGTGAGTGTAACACTATTGTGATGGAATGATATCTCTGCTAATATAATGTCCCCCACAGCCCCATATACAGTATAGTCACCAGCCCCTTGTACAATGTCCCCCACAGCCTCACGTTCTAAGTCTAACACAGTCCCGCATTTGATGTCCTCCACAGCCCTGCATTTGATGTCCCCAGAGACCTGCGTTTGATGCCCCCCACATCCGCATGTTTGATGTCTTTGATGTCTATCACAGCTCCACTTTGTCCACCACAGCCTCTCGTTTGATGTCCACAACAACCCCACATTTGATGTCCACCTCGGCCTCTCGTTTGATGTCCACTACAGCCCCATGTTTGATGTCCACCACTGCCCCTCATGTGATGTCCACCACAGCTCCTCGTGTGATGTCCACCACAGCCCCTCATGTGATGTTCACCATAGCCCCTTGTTTACTGTCCCTCACAGCCCCACATTTGTTGTCCAGCTCAGCCCCTCGTATGATGTCCACCACAGCCCCTCGTGTGATGGTCACTTTCCAGTACAGCCTCCATCTCCTCTTCTGCTTGGCACAACAGAGGGTGCTAGATGGCACAATGACTCACTGCATTGGGCTATCTGACATCACTTGCGTGTGCCAAAAGGGCACAGGTCAGCATCCTGCACCCCGATGGAGTTCCTGGTGGAGCATTAATTACAGATGCGAATACAACTGAGTGCAGGGAGGGAGCAACAACTGGGGTGAAGGAGGTGAGCACGGTGAGTGGTGTCTGTGACTGACAGTGCTCACCTGTGTGCCTGTGCCCAATCCATCAATTTGCTGAATGTCTGCGACTGGAGAAAGGTGTCTGTCAGCCGCAGGCATTCAACAATGACATTTTTTTTTTCAAAGTGCACTTATCTTGCGGAAGCAAGAGGTAGTGCCCTAGGCAGATGCCTAACCCTTGTCCCGGGCTTGTCAACATCCAATGCACCATAGCCATGACTGGCTGTGGCAATGCTATTTTGATTAAAGGGTCTCCTCCATTACCAACAGAGGAGCTTAGGTGGTGATAGACAAGTTTCTAGGCCAGACCGACTTTATTAAGACGTGCCATCGTGGTTCCCAAGCTTTAGGAACATTTCTTTCCACCAGTCATGATAAGTAAATCATCCAAGCAATCCATTTCCATCGATCTCTGATGTGTTGGGTACTGACCACTTGTATTGCACTTATTTGTACTACCAGGCTCATCCACATTTGTGATTATGTCTCTCTAGAGCAGTGTTTCTCAACTGCAGTCCTCAGGACCCACCAACAGGTCATGTTTTCAGGATTTCCTTAGTATTGCAAAGGTGATGGAATGAATGCTTGAGCAGGTGATAATTTTATCACCTGTGCAATACTAAGGAAATCCTGAAAACATGACCTGTTGGTGGGTCCTGAGGACTGGAGTTGAGAAACACTGCTCTAGAAAAAGTGAAGGGCTGCTACTGCACTTTGATATGGCCCCTTCAGTCTGCTAAGTCTGGTCTTGGAGGTTACAAAACTATTGTAATCCTATTGTCTACTTGATAATATTACTGTTGGTAGGATAGAAACATTTAACTACTTCTTCACCCCCTTATCAGGTACATTTTTAAGTTTTAGCAATGTGCCAATTTAATATAAATTGTCATTATGTTCATTTGCCAACATACATGTATTTGTTTTTCTTTTCTCTGAGCTCTTCAGTAGAGTGTGATGGAATGAGTGACACGTTTAGCTTTTTCTAAGGTATGGAAGGAAAAAGAGGGTAATCATTCAGGACATTGAAAATGTTGTTGCACAGATAGGTGTGAATCACCTGGGCATTTATTCAGGCATTTTGCAAATGGTTAAAGACTATGTTAGACTTTCACATAGAATTATTTCTTAAAGGGTGTATTTGCTTCTTAAATGCAAAATTAAGCAACTTTCTAAATAGTTTTCATTAAAATATTTTGATAATTCTCCTACTGCAGAGTGTAAGTCCTTTTTCTGAGTACTTTTGCTAAAATGTTACAAATCTGCCAGCACTCCAGCTCCCTCCTCTGTGTTAGAGATAGAAGGAGGCAGGAGACAAGGAAGAAAGCGTGTGGAGCCTTAAAGGGAATCTGTCACCCCATTTTTTGACTATAAGCTGCAGCCACAGCCATCAGGGGCTTATCTACAGCATTCTGTAATGCTGTAGATAAGCCCCGATGTAACTTGAAAGGAAGAAAAACGAGTTAGATTATACTCACCCAGGGTGGTCCGGGTCAGGAGGGAGTCGCGGTCCGGTCCTGCACCTCCCATCTTCTAGCGAAGACGTCCTCTTCTTTGCTTCCCGTCGCAACTCTTGCGCAGGCGCACTGCTCTGCCCTGTTGAGGGCAGAGTAAAGTACTGCAATGCGCAGGCGCCGGACATCTCTGACCTTTCCGGGCGCCTGCGCACTGCAGTACTCAACAGGGTAGAGCAGTGCGCCAGAGTTGCGACGGGAAGCAGAGGACGACTCCCTCCGGACCCTGGACCGCCCCTGGGTGAGTATAATATAACTTGTTTTTCTTATCTTTCTTATAAATACTGATTTCACCTCCAACCTATATTACTGGGAGAGACACTCCACCCAAGAGGAACCTCTAAAACTTAGGTCAGGCTGCAAACTCCATTTCTGAAAATGAATGAATGAATATGAATGAATGAAGATTGCAGAATGAAACTTGATGTAATTTTATGAACTAAGGATAACCACTAACATTATTTGTAATTGTTAGTTCCTTCCAATATAACAATTTATGTGATTTGTGGTCATCCGTAAAAGTAATTAAATGCAAATGAATCTCTAATTAAATTGCTGTCTATATAGAGATAGCACGAGATGTTTCCTGGAACGGGAGCTTCAGGGAGGAGTTCCTGGCATTTTTCTTCAGTTTTCCATCATTTAACTTGAACTAGTAAGAAGCCGCAGATCGTTTCATGAAAATTACATGAGGATTGCAGTATTAATGTACAATAATGACACTAGTAAATTATTTGGAGACGTAACCTTTCGTTTTTAGCATTGATTGGAGAAGTGGATATTTCTGTGTTTGGAAGTGACACATAAAGAGTGTTCCCTTAACATAAAATCTCCTAAAACACCATAACCTGCTGTACAGACATGATTTTTATTTGTGCATTAAGGCTAATAAAACGGAGTCTAATGACCATGCTGGAATAAATTGCCCAATGTTATAAGCATTTTCCGGGATTTTAATGTCATTTATACATAACTGGTAATCGGGAAGCACTGTTACTGACACTGGAGGACACATTAACCGGCACTTGGTGCACTGTGACTGGTACTGTACTGACGGGTACGCCATGCCTTTAGCTGGGGGTCATTGTGCTTAGTACACTCTAAAGGGGCTAGCTGGGAATCACTGTGTACCATGGCGGGATGGACACCATGGATGGTATAATAAGGGTTCCCCCATGTTTCACAATGTCGGGAATAACATGGCTAGCAATTTGTGGTACTGCATGGGGACATATGATGGTCGTCACCCCATGAAGGCACAATAGGGCTTACACAAATCTCGCATTACAATGGGGGAAACATTTTGGCTGGTGAGTTGCCCGCCAGGGCCGTGGGGCCTGGTCCGTGGCCCTGGGCACTCACCAAAAAGGGGATATATTTACAGGGGATAAAGTTTATGTAGTGATTCGTGACGCCACCTGTGGTACCTGGTCAGTGTGACCAGCGCTGCGGTGCAGGTCCTCTTGAAGAGATGATATTGTGCAGCAAGTTGGTAAACCTCCCACAGGTGAGGCGGTATTCTTCCAGGGCAGGTAGATGTGATATTTGGGAATGGTGCTGATGAATGTAGCAGAGAGAGATGTGCGACGCTGGAAGAAATCTAGGAGACAGTCCGTATGCAGTTTCAGGGTTTTTACTCACTGTTCTGTTACCGGTGATACAGATGCCCACTTAGCACTGTGTCCTCCGGGTGAGGGATCCAGCAACCCCCAGGTAACTCGATCACACCTGCCCAGGACTCCCGTTCTGTGTGTTCCTGTCCTGGCCATCTCTCTCTCTGTGCTATTCCACTCCTCTCTTCCTAGCACCTCACCACGCAGTCTTTCAGTCAGGAAGCTGCGGACCCTGTCGGGTAACAGATTAATTCTGTGCGTCCTTGGCCCTATGTAGCTTCCTTCCTGGAGATGGTGCTGGTGGTTGGTAGCAATGACCCATAAAGTGATCACCGCGGTAGGCTTGCTAGGGGGCCTGAAGGTTTCCCACTAGTCTAGTGGCCGATTCCCTTGTGGCCTGGTCCTTCTGATCCCGGAGAGGGTCACGGATGGAATGTTCACTGTCCGTGCCCAAGGACCCTTCACTGACTTCTCCAGAAGCTCCTCAGTCTCTGCTCTCACGTTAGGGGCCGAGCTCCTATCAGCTCGAGCTCCCCTCACAATCTCTCACTTCACAAGAAGTGCTGCTGCTTGCTAACTTCTCTCCTCCTCCTACTGCTACTCCTAACTCCACCCACCCATACACACCTTGCTAACCAGCCTGGGATGAGACCATCCTCCCTTAGGGTATGTCCATATGCCCAGCTGATCTGGTGTGTGTTGGATGCAGGTGATGGAGTCCTAGGGGTGCTCCCTCCTTACCTGGGAGTGGGGTGTCACACCTCTGGATGAGGTGCAACACCTCTGTGGCGACTGAACCCTCAGGGGCGCCACACTGGCACCGTGACTAGCTGTATAATTAATGTAAGAGAGAAAAGGGGCGCTCTACTGTGCATATGTAGGTGCTCAGAAGGAAACACAAATCTTCAGTAGATAGAAAAACTTCGGCACTGAAAAATGTGAAAAATTATCATTTTATTTACAACCCAAATGAAAAGACAGATAGCATTCATCCAATGTTTCGGCCATATCTGGCCTTTTTTAAAGATCATCTGTACAAGTAAATCATAATAAAAAAATACATAATGGTCACTAACAAAGTAAATTATGTACAATTTAAATGTAAGAATACAGCAAGAACTTTATGCATATTTCATATCTCAAAAATATTCGGAAGGACTGCTATCCTATATATATATAATATATGTGTATTAGTAAGACAATTCATTAAAGGTAATTTGCTAGAACAGTCCAAATGAGGGGCATCTAATATGTGGTTGACATATAGAGATTAAATAGGAGTATATAATACATTGTATTAAAAAAAAAATGTCCAGAGTAGTGTGCAGACCTCCTAAAATGTCAAACAAGAGGAAAATTCACTAATAAAGTAATGGAGCAGTAGGTCCAAAGGTGAAACAGGCAAGTGCAGAATTAACTTAAGAGAATTTGAAAGAAAATATAGATTTACCCATAATATAAGTATCTATAATAATAATGAATATTTCACTGTAAAAAGGAGATAAACAGACTGATAGACTTCCAGTAAAAAGAAAAAAAGAGATCCCGAACTGTGCATGACAGCGCCATCATTGGCCGTTTCCGTCTGCCCTCGGCTCCTACATGCGACCACCTACTTCGGCACTCGCGTCACAGGATGTTATCCTTAATCCTGCCCACATGCCATATAAGGTGCCACCTTGCTAAGGGCTGCTACCATGGCACGATAACCCTATACCTACACAGGTAATATTTGTTTTTTTTCTTTTACTGGATATCTATCTACCTGTTTATCTCCTTTATTACTGTGAAATATCCACTATTATTATAGATACTTATGGGTAAATCTATATTTTCTTTCAATTCCTCAAGTTAATTCTGCACCACCAATAGTTTATGAATGCAGCCCCACAACCACCATTACTGCATATATTCATCACCAGAATCATAATCAGTAAATGAATGTATCACCATAACCATTATAAATACATGAATGCATTACAAGAATAATCATCAATACATGAACATGGAACCAATAAGACCATCAATACATGATTACAGCATTACTGCCACCATCAGTACAGAATACAACACTAGAATCATCATCAGTACAGGGATACAGCACCAGAACCACCAACAGTACATGAATGCAGTACCAGACCCACTATCAGTACATGAATACATCACCAGAACCATCATCAGTACATGAATGTATTACCAGAACAATCATCAGTGCATAAATATGGCAACTGTTATGATTCAGTAACCGAGGAAAACAATAGCAAAAATATGCTAGGCAACCAGACACCCAGAGAGGTTGGTAACTTAGCGGATTGCAGACCCCTAAACTGACAGCACAACTAGAATTAGCCGTGGGACGTACCTACGATGCCCTAGATGCCTCGACACAGCCAAAGAGTTAACTAAGCCTAAAGAGAGAAAGGGGAAAGCTAACTGCCCCGGAGTAGAGCCCCAAAGGAATAGATAGCCCCCAAACATATATTGATGGTGAGACAGATGAAACACAAACACAGACAGAAAATAGAGTAAGCAAATGCTGGGGCCCAAACTGTCTAGATAGAACAGGACAGCAAAGGATACTGTCTGCAATCCAGCAAAAACCCTAAAAAAAATTCCAACACGTCTGATATGCAAAAATACTGAGGCCACACGACCTCTTCCCCGCTAAATCAGAACTCTGGTGTGAACTGGACGAAAATCAACAGATAGTGAAATAGCAGGGAACTAGAAATACAAAAGCTGTGGCAAATGAGAAACAGAGTCCAGCACTGGTCCCCGCAGGGAACCAGGCTGAACTAACTCCAGCAAGGCAGTAAACTGAGAAAAGCAAAAGGTAAACAAATGCCACAGAAATTAACAGCCAAATAACTTATCTGAAAAATGCAGGACACAGCAGGGAGCAAGCTGAATTCAAAAGGCTCAGGAAGGAAACAAATCACCGGCAAGGATCATGGGAAGGTTGCTCACTTAAATCTCCCCTGTCAGTAACACCTGATTTCCAATCATCCCCCTCAGGTGATGAACTTCTGTCAACCAGAGCAGCTTCATTACCAGCAGCAACCACCAGAGGGAGCCCAACCTCAGAAGCAAGATTAAAAGTGTTCACAACAGTACCCCCCCTTGAGGAGGGGTCACGAACCCTCACCTAAGCCACCAGGCCGATCAGGATGGGCCCGGTGAAAGGCGCGAACCAATCTCTTGGCATGAATGTCAGAAGCAAACATCCAAGAATTATCCTCCTGATCATAACCTTTCCATTTGACCAAGTACTGGAGTCTCCGTCTAGCCAGACGAGAATCCAATACCTTCTTTACTTCATACTCCAGATTGCCCCCAACCAATATAGGCTCAGGGGGCGTAGCCATAGGAACCACTGGCTCAACAAACCTTTTCAACAAAGATTTATGAAAAACGTTGTGAATCTTGAACGTTCCTGGAAGAGCCAAACGGAAAGAAACGGGATTAAGGATTTCCAAAATCCTATAAGGTCCAATGAGCCTTGGCTTAAATTTTGGAGACGCAACCTTCATAGGAATATTTTTTGAGGACAACCAAACCATGTCACCTACTTTAAACTGGGGACCATCAGTCCTATGCCAGTTGGCAAACCGTTGGGCCCTCTCCTGAGAGTGAGATAACTTATCCACTACTTGATTCCAAATCTGCTGCATTCTCTCTACCATAGAATCAACACCTGGAGAGGCAGAAGCCTCCACCTGCCCTGAAGAAAACCGAGGATGAAACCCGAAGTTGCAGAAAAAAGCGGACATCAAAGTGGCAGAACTAGCCCTATTATTTAGAGCGAATTCAGCCAAGGGCATAAAAGAGACCCAGTCATCTTGATCAGCTGACACAAAACATCTCATATAAGTTTCCAAAGTCTGGTTTGTTCTCTCAGTTGCGTGTACCGCCATGGGGTCCAATGTGGCGCCCACTTACGCCAACATCTTCATGGCGGTATTTGAGGACCAGTTCGTGTACAATTCCATCTACTGGGGTCATGTCCGGGCCTGGTGGCGCTACATTGATGACATCTTCTGTGTGTGGGATGGCACTGTTGAGGAACTATTGATGTTCCATGACTATTTAAATAGCATTTATCCAGAATTAAAATTTACAGTGACACATTCGAAAGAACAAATCCAATTTCTTGATACTCTGACATACAAAAAAGAAGGGATATTGAGTACTGACTTATTTACCAAAGATACCAATAGGAACAGCCTTTTGTTATTTGATAGCAACCATCCAAGGAAGATGGTGGAATCGCTTCCATGGAGCCAGATGCTACGCGTACGACGCATTGTAAGAGAGGATGATAGGCTCGACCTGAGACATGATGAGATGTGTAATAAGTTCATCCGACGGGGCTATCCGGTACAAAGTGTACAACGCTATAAACGCGATGCCATGGCCTTGACTCCGGCTGGGGCTGGCCAGAGGCGCATAAAGAACATCTCTAAACGTGTCCCTTTCGTGTCTACGTTTTGCCCAGTGAGCGATAAACTCAGTGGTATTTTGAATAAACACTGGAATTTATTGCGGACAGGTCTCCCTCAGGTTGTTGAATTTTCAGATAGACCATTACTCTCCTACAGACGTGGACGTAACCTAAAGGATATACTTGTTAAATCGGACATTGGTCCGAGTAGACAGATCAGACAAGGTACATTATGTCCACCTAGGCCTGGAAATTTTCCATGCCTGAACTGTGCGTGTTGTAGCAATATCCAAAAGGGTGACAGCTTTAACCATCCTCGCACTGGGAAGAAATTCTATATTAAAAATCGGTATACGTGTACATCTAGTTTTGTGATATATGTCCTCACCTGCCCCTGTGGGCTGATGTATGTAGGTGAGACCACCATGGAGGTGAGGGCACGCATCAGCAAACATAAGAGTACTATCAGGACTAAACTTCTAGAACTCCCAGTTTCAAAGCAATTTGTCGAGTGTAGACATGCAGTAAACCAACTCAGGTTTAGGGTGATTGATGGGGTTCCGACCCTGAGACGTGGTGGTGACAGGAACAAATTATTGAAGCAAAAGGAGCTTCGCTGGATCTCTGTTCTAGATACGCTCCAGCCGAAAGGCCTCAATGTGGATTATAATTTGCAGATTTGTTTGTAGTCACACCTCTCAGCTATTATTGCATTATTCTCTGTATTTTGCTTTTAGATATGTTTTTAACTTTTTTAATGTTTCTCTTTTTTCTTTTTTTGCACAGGCTTGGTGGTCTGGAAAGACTGGCTGATATGGTGTTTTCATGTGTTTTTTTGCGTTTTTCTATTTTGATTATACTTTTCTATATATTTTTTTTCTGTTTATTGCTTCCAGGTTCGTGATTTCCCATGCCTCCTGTTTTTCTGTCCACCAACATTTATTGGAATTTTGGCGTCATTATGTGCGTCTTACTTCAATGCGATTACTTCTTACCTGTGCACAAAAAGAGATCGGCATTTAAGTTATCGCGATACTTGGGCCACGTTTAATGTGAACCAGCATTGCAGAGAGGTCTGTGGCGCGAGACTTCAGCGCCACTTATGATCTGCGCTGCGCGGCCCGGATGACGCCGCTAGTCACATGATTGCAGAGCGGTGAGCACCGCTGATTGGGTATCGCCCGTTCTAGCGTGGCACAGGTTGTAGACGTCATGTTTTGGCGCTGCACCCTTATGATGATGAGGGGTTATCCGGTGCAACGATTTGTAATACCGTCATGGATGGGACGGTGAGTTAGGTGCCAAGGGGGAGACTCTAACTTTGATTAGTGAGACTCGGGGGTATGTGTAACACCAGGTGATTTGTCCTCCGTTTCCATGGCTAAGGTAAAGCTGGACATCGATTGGTGGGAGTATATATTTATGTCTGTTTATATTCTTTTCTGTTTTGATTTTATATATAATCACGTTATAGGATGACCCATATGATACAGCATTGTGTGGTTTTATTGTCTGATCGCTATTATATTCATGTATTTATATGTCTATTAAGCGTAAGGGTGTAACCCTTGATGGTGATTGGCTTCTCCACACCATATAAGGGACACCCATGTATCTGTTTGAGTGTACTTGAAAAAGGCCACAAGATGGCCGAAACGTTGCTACCTTTTATGGCAGAATAAAGATTTGTATTTTTCTTCACCTGGATGGATGCTGCTCTCTTTTGATTTTGGTTTGTTCTCTCAGTCTGCCCATTGGTCTGAGGGTGAAACGCAGAGGAGAAAGACAACTGAATTCCCAGTTTAGAACAAAAGGTTCTCCAAAATCTGGAAACAAATTGGACTCTTCTGTCAGACACAATGTTCTCCAGAATGCTGTGCAAACGAACCACCTGCTGAAAAAACAAGGGCACCAACTCGGAAGAAGATGGCAACTTTGGCAGTGGTACAAGATGGACCATCTTGGAAAATCTATCACAGATCACCCAGATAACAGTGATTCTCTGAGAGACAGTGAGGTCGGAAATAAAATCCATTGAGATATGGGTCCATGGCCTCCTGGGCACAGGTGGTGGCAATAACAATGCACTAGAGCGAGAACAGGGTTTGGACCGAGAATGAGTCCCACAGGACTGCACAAAATTCCTGACATCACGAGATAAAGCCGGCCACCAAAAAGACTGACTCACCATATCTCTGGTACCTAAAATACCGGGATGACCAGCCAATGGGGAGCAATGAATTTCAGACATTACTTTCCTCCTCCATTGGTTGGGGACATACAATTTCACCATAGGGCACCGTTCAGGTTTATCCCCCTGAAATTGCTCCAGGGCAAGATTCAAATCGGGTGAGATAGCAGAAAGAACCACACCCTCATTTAGAATGGTAGTAGGCTCAGTCACATCAAGAGAATCCGCGAAGAAACTCTTAGAGAGGGCATCCACCTTAACATTCTTAGTGCCCGGAAGAAAGGAGACCGCAAAATTAAAACGCGTGAAAAACAAGGCCCACCTAGCCTGTCTAGGATTTAATCGCTTGGCTGATTCGAGATAGATCAAGTTCCTGTGGTCAGTGAGGACCACAATTTGATGTTTGACTCCCTCCAACCAATGCCTCCACTCTTCAAACGCCCACTTCATAGCCAATAATTCCCGATTCCCCACATCATAATTACTTTCAGCTGGGTAAAATTTTCGATAGAAGAAGGCACAAGGGTTAATCTTAGAGGTTACAGGATCCCTTTGAGACAAAACGGCTCCTGCACCAATCTCAGAAGCATCTATCTCCACCTGAAATGGGAGAGATACATTAGGTTGCCGTAAAACAGGAGCAGAAGTGAATCTCCGCTTAAGCTCCTGAAATGCCGAAACTGCCTCTGGAGACCAATTCACCACATCAAAGCCCTTTTTGGTCAAATCAGTCAGTGGTTTCACAATACCAGAAAAATTACTTATAAATTTACGGTAAAAATTTGCAAAACCCAAAAATTTCTGAAGAGCCTTCAAGGAAGTGGGCTGAACCCAATCATAAATGGCCTGAACCTTGACCGGGTCCATTTCAATAGCGGACAGAGACAAAAAAAAATCCCAAAAACGAATTTTCTTGTATGCCAAAGAGACATTTTGATCCCTTAACATACAAAGCATTTTCTCGCAAAATCCGGAATACAATCCGAACATGTTCCACATGAGAATCCCAGTCATTGGAAAAAATCAAAATATCGTCCAAATAAACAATCAAAAACCTGTCCACAAAATCCCGGAAAATATCGTTCATGAAAGATTGGAAGACGGAAGGTTGCCTTAGTAAGCCCAAAAGGCATCACTAGGTACTCAAAATGCCCCTCAGGAGTATTAAACGCCGTCTTCCATTCATCACCGTGCTTAATGCAAATAAAATTATACGCTCCCCTAAGGTCAAGCTTGGTAAACCAACTAGCACCTTTCACTCTGGAGAATAAATCGGAAATCAGGGGTAACAGATACTGATATTTAACAGTGATCTTATTAAGGAGACGATAGTCGATACATGGCCTCAATGAGCCATCCTTCTTGGCCACAAAGAAAAATCCGGCACCTAAAGGTGAAGAGGACGGTCTGATATTCCCCTTCTCCAATGACTCTTTGATATAAGATCGCATAGCATCATGCTCAGGTACAGACAAATTGAAGAGCCGGCCCTTGGGAAATTTACAACCGGGCACTAACTCAATTGCGCAATCATAACTCCTGTGAGGAGGCAAGGACGCAGACTTACTCTCACTAAACACATCAGAAAAATCAGCCAAATAGTCAGGAACATCCTGAGACTGGGGAGAGGTAGAGAAAACAGGAGTGTCACTACCAACACTGTTGTGTTTCGGTAGCTGAGGAGGACAGGAACAACAGCAGGGCAGCCGAACACCTGAGACGTTGGTAACTGATGGGTTGCAGATTCCTAAACTAACGACACAACTAGAGGTAGCCGTGGAGCGTTCCTACGTTGATCCTAGACGCCTCGTCACAGCCTGAGAGATAACTACACCTAAAGGCAGAAAGATGAAAGCTATCTGCCCCGGAGCAGATCCCCAAAGAAAATAGGAAGCCCCCAAACATATTATGGCGGTTAGACAAGATGAAAATACAAACATAGGCAGAAAATAGACTGAGCAAACCCTGGGGCCACAAGCTGACTAAATAGGATAGGACAGGAGAGATTACTTTCTGCAACCCAGAAAACCCTACAAAAATCCAACAATTCTGATTACAAAAATAATGAGATCACACGATCTCGCCACCCACTAAATCAGATCTCAGTGTGAACAAAAACCAAGCCGCAGCCGCTGAAAAAACAGGAAGAAGCAAATGAGCAAATAACAGTGGCTGCAGAAAAACTGTGAGGAGCTCAGGCCCCGGGAGGGGACCTGGCTGACCTCCACAAAAGTGCAGAAAACAATGAAAAAAGCAAGCACAAAAAGAAAAGCAAAAAATATCTTATCTGAAAGCAGGAGATGCAGGCAAGACTCCAGCAAACTTCCAAATGAGACAAGAACAATTGATCACCGGCAACCATCATGGGAGGGAACCTCCCTTATATCAGACCAGTCCGTGATTCCAGATTGCCACTCCTCGCTGAAAGGTTCAGTACTGTCTGTAACCACCAGAGGGAGCCTCTGCTCAGAAACCATCTCTAGCACATTCATAACACAACACATTGACAACCCCGACTAACCACAGACACAGACTTCCAATCCAAAACAGGATTAAGGGTCTGCAACCAAGGAAAACCCAGTACAATAATGTCATACAAACTATGCAACACCAAAAATTTACAATTCTCTTGGTGGTCCGGGCTATCCGCATTATCACCTGGGTCCAAAACTGGGTTTTATTCTCCGCTAAACGGGTAGCATCAATACCCCGCAAAGGAATAGGAGTCCGCAGAGGTACCATGGGAAAACCACAACTTTTGGCAAAGTCAAAGTCCATCAGGTTCAGGGCTGCTCCTGAATCAACAAAAGTTTTAGTAGAAAATGAAGATAAGGAGTAGATCAAGGTAACCGTCAAGAGGAATTTAGGCTGTACATTGCCCAAAACAAATGAATGAGCAAAAGTTTTCCCGTTTAGGGAACACGGGAATAGCATGGGAGGCGTCTCCACAAAAGAAGCACAACTTATTACGCCTTCTAAATTCTTGACGTTGAGCCCTAGAAACAACCCTATCACACTGCATGGGCTCAGAGGTTTGTTCGAAAGGCAACATCGCCTCTCGCATAGTTTTACGTTCACGTAAACATCTGTCAATTTGAATGGCTAATGACATAGAGTCATTGAGACCAGAGGGGACAGGAAATCCCACCATAACATCTTTTACAGGGTCTGCCAGACCTTTCCGAAAAAGAGCCGCTAGGGCATCATCTTTCCATTTAGTAAGGACTGCCCATTTTTGGAATTTCTGACAATATAACTCTGCCACTTCCTGACCCTGGTTCAATGCCAATAAGGTTTTCTCAGCTTGATCAATAACATTAGGTTCATCATACAACAACCCCAGAGCCTGAAAAAATGCATCCACATTAGCCAAAATAGGATCCCCCGGTTTCAGGGAAAAGGCCCAGTCCTGAGGGTCGCGCAACAAGGAGATGACAATTTTAACCTGCTGCACCGAGTTACCCGAGGAATTAGGTTTCAAGGCAAAAAACAATTTACAATTATTCTTAAAGTTCAAAAATTTAGACCGATCCTCAGCAAATAAATCAGGAATAGGGATCTTAGCCTCTACAGTAGACAACCGAGCTAGATAGGCAGAAATTCCCCGAACTTCAGCAGCGAGCTGCTCAACACGATCAGACAAATGCTTAGCCTCCATGAAGAAAAAAAAATCCTCCTACGGCCCCCAGAGAAAAAAAGGAAAAAATATATAAAAATTCTGACAATTTTTTTTTTTTTAATATTCTTTCCTTCTTTAGAGTACCCTAGAATCTATAGTCGGGCCGGTGATTCTGTTATGATTCGGTAACCGAGGAGGACAATAGCAAAAATATGCTAGGCAACCAGGCACCCAAAGAGGTTGGTAACTTAGCGGATTGCAGACCCCTAAACTGACAACACAACTAGAATTAGCCGTGGGATGTACCTACGATGCCCTAGATGCCTCGACACAGCCAAAGAGTTAACTAAGCCTAAAGATAGAAAGGGGAAAGCTAACTGCCCTGGAGTAGAGCCCCAAAGAAATAGATAGCCCCCAAACATATATTGAGTGAGACAGATGAAGCACAAACACAGACAGAAAATAGAGTAACAAATGCTGGGGCCCAAACTGTCTAGATAGAACAGGACAGCAAAGGATACTGTCTGCAATCCAGCAAAAACCCTAAGAAAAATTCCAACACGTCTGAAATGCAAAAATACTGAGGCCACACGACCTCTTCCCCGCTAAATCAGAACTCGGGTGTGAACTGGACGAAAATCAACAGATAGTGAAATAGCAGGGAACTAGAATTACAAAAGCTGTGGCAAACGAGAAACAGAGTACAGCACTGGTCCCCGAAGAGAACCAGGCTGAACTATCTCCAGCAAGGCAGAAAACTGAGAAAAGCAAAAGGTAAACAAATGCCACAGAAATTAACAGCCAAATAACTTATCTGAAAAATGCAGGACACAGAAAGCTGACTCCCAAAAGGCTCAGGAAGGAAACAAATCACCGGCAAGGATCATGGGAAGGTTGCCAACTTAAATCTCCCCTGTCAGTAACACCTGATCTCCAATCATCCCCCTCAGGTGATGAACTTCTGTCAACCAGAGCCGCTTCATTACCAGCAGCAACCACCAGAGGCAAGATTAAAATTGTTCACAACAGGCAACAGTATTATCAATACATGAATACAGCATCAAAACCACTATAAGCACATGAATACAGCACCATAACCATCAACAATACATTAATACATCACCAGCATCAGTACATGAATACATTACCAATCTTAGAACATCGATGAATTGCAATGCCAGATCAATATCTCCTTAATATCTCCCATTATCTACTTAATAATTGAAAGGGAGTAGTGGGAGTTATTCTTAAAAGCCGTCATCAGACCACAAATCATACAAGGACCACAGTACTGATTAGACACATGCAGCATCACAAATAAACATTTACACTCAAGTACCTTATTATGGGTGACCTCTTCTCTAAATACATTCATTCCAATCCCTTTTATGTTCATCTGGCCCAGATGCCATTATTACTTTGTAGTGGACATCTACAGCTTGTTTCTGAAAACGTACCTCTTATTCGATCTTCTTCAGCGCATGTCAACATGGTGACCTTAAAGTTAACAGTGTCATTACAATGCTCATAAGTACAGTATGGTAGCCCCAACAGCGTAATGGATCCCATAGTCACCTATACACAGTTTGATGACCAATAGCCCCCTGTATACAGTACGACTATCCATAGCTCTGTATACACAATTTGATGGCACTCACAGCTCCCTATATACAGTATGATACCCCCACAGTTCAATGTATACAAGATGATGTCCTCACCACAGTCTCCGTATATACAATATGATTCCCTCATATAATGTATGATGCCACCTGAGTCGTGTGCTGTCCATGATTTACAATGTCCATGATTTACGAAGCTTTGTAATTTATTTATTCATCTGTGAAAACTACCGATGACATTGATTGTAAAAACGGACACACAGACCGAACCAGGGCCGGACTGGCATTTTCAAAAACACAGGCCCACTTCTTGTAACTTCTGTAACCTTGCTGTAGATAGTCTAACTGCAGGTCAGCAGCAAACAATGACGTGTGGTTTGTGCTGCGGACGTACATAGCTACCAGCCACTGAATTATGGCCAATTTAGATGAGCCAATAATCGTGAAATGAGTGATAATGTGTGGCCGTCCTGATTATTGACTCATTTAAATTGGTCAGTAATCACCTGATGTAAGAGCGAAATGATTATTCGTCACGTGAAACGATTTTTAGTCGGCTTAAAAATTATGGTTCTTGGTCTGCACCCCTGTATCTCACTAACCCACACACCCATACCTCACGCACCCCGCACCTCCTCCTACCCTTCTCACCCAACCTGTACCTTTCTATCTCATTTACCCCTCTATCATGCACTCTGCCCCTCTCTATCATTTACCCCTTTATCATGCACCCTTCCCCTCTATGTCATGCACCCCGCTCCCTCTGTCTCATGCACCCCTCTATCATGCACCCCTCTATCATGCACCCTTCCCCCTCTATGTCATGCACCCCGCTCCCTCTGTCTCATGCACCCCTCTATCATGCACCCCTCTATCATGCACCCCTCTTTCCTCTATCTCATGCACTCTTCTCCTAAATCTCATTCACCCCTCTGTCATGCAACCTTCCCCCTCTATCTCATGCACCCCTATATCATGCTCCTCTCCCCCTCTATCTCATGCACCTCTCTATTACGCACCCTTCACCCTCTATCTCTATCATGCACCTTGTACCACTCTATCTCATGTACCCCTCTATCTCACCCACCCTTGCACCCCTTTAGCCCACACACCCCTCTGTAAGTCTGCACCCCCCATACCCTACACAGCCTGCATCACTCTATCACATACACCCTGCACTCCCAATGTACCCTGTTCCCTCACTACCTCTCACAAGTTCCCCATCTCTTCCAGCTTTTCCGCAGCTTCCAGTCTGGAAAACTCCATGACTCCCCACAAGTCACATGAGCATGAAGTCATTGCAGGTACTGTACCATCACTAGGATGTATTTTATTCCATCTGCGCAGGGAGCTGTTTAGTGCTCCTCTGTTCCTGCAGTGCGCTGGCACCTAGAATTCCCCTTACCCCCTTAAAAAAACCTCAGGTTTTGTTATTTGGCCTCGTGAAGGAGAAGGAGATGTAACAAAAATATTTTTTTTCCTTCACAATGGCGCCGCCTCTTGCAACTTGCCACCTTAGGCATCTGCCCTCCAGTGCCTAGTGGCTAATACAACCCCTCAAAGAAGGGAGAATAAAGAACCTTAAGATACAAAAAAGCAATGTTATGGAGAAGAAAAATAAAAAATATATATTAGTACTGAGCAATAGGTTTAGGCAGGTGTAGAAAAGATCCTGTAAAGTAAGAATGCTTTGAAAATTAAGTATTAATGGTTTATTTTTATCAATTAACAAAATGTGAAGTGAATGAACAAAAGATAAATCTAAATCAAATCAATATTTGGTGTGACCGCCCTTTGCCTTCACACGTAATCATGGCACACTTGCACAAAATTAGGGATTTCGAAGGATTATACGAGTCAGGTGTATGAGTAACCATTTATTCCAAATAGGTGATAATGATCCTCATTTTCATGTCAGTTCAAACAATAATTAACTGAAACAGAAACAGCTATGTGTGATATTTAAAAATGGGTGAGGAATAGCCAAACTCCAAATTCAGCTACAAACGTGAAGTTGAAAACAGTTTTATGTCACAGGTAGAGTTGAGCGATACTTTCCGATATCCTAAAGTATCGGAATCGGAATGGTATCGCCGATATCACTAAAATATCGGCGATACCCGATACCGATACCGGAAGTCCCATGTAAGTCTATGGGAACAAAATATCGAAATTAAAAAAACCCCATTCTTGCCTTGTTGGTTAATTGTACATGAAGGAAAACAAGAAAGAGTAATGTAGAATGTATTGGGGAAGGTTGAGGAGACATTAAAGGCATAGATGTTTAACCCAATCAAATGGAATAGCATAAATATTTTTTTTTTTAAAGATGTTCGGATTGACGAAGAAATTGACAATGTTGTTAACGTTTTTTATATTTTGGCAAATATGTATATTACACAACTTCCATGCTCTTCATCTTCACCTTTTTAACTTTTCACACACTTTCTCCTTCATAATCTTCTGCAGCATCATCTTTTTCATCAAATTATTCTTCATCTTCACCTTCTTTATCTTCTTCTTAAACTTCTTGCTATTCATCTTTGTTAACATTACTCATATTCTTCTTATTAAACTATTATTCTTATTCATATTCTGCTTCATCTTCTTCATCATATTCTTATTTGTGACAGAGAATCCTGTACTTGTAATCTGTCAAAGTATGAATTTTCATCCTTCCGTTCTTGCTGTCACAAAAGATTTAAATTACAACAGTATTTGTCCGTGTTCAGTTTAGCCTGCAGCAGCAGGCATTTTCCAGGGGCACCACGAGGAGGAACGGACTCACCCCCATACACTGCTTAGTCTTCTTCTGCTTAGAATTTAGAGCATATATTTTGCTCTTCATTTTGGTCTTATACTTCATGTTCTTCTGCTTTTAGATCTTCTGCTTATTGTTCTTGTGTCTCTTGTTCCGTATCTTGTATTTGTAGCACAATCTTGTACCAGCTGATGTTACTGGACACGGTTACTAAGCAGGAGGTACCTGTGCTCCAAAGCACTACCAAGGACCAGCAGACGTTGCTGGAACTCGGATACCGAGATGGAGGCACCTAGGCCAAAGGCACTGCGGAGAACCAGTTGACGGTACTGGAACCCGGACGGGTAGCAGAAGGTACAAGAGCCAATGCAAGTAACGAGGACCAGCTGACTGTGCTGGAACCCGGAGGGGCAGCAGAAGGAAAAGAGCCAATGGCACAACCGAGGACCAGCTGACGTTACTGGGACACGGTTACTAAGCAGGAGGTACCTGTGCTCCAAAGCACTACCAAGGACCAGCAGACGTTGCTGGAACTCGGATACCGAGATGGAGGCACCTAGGCCAAAGGCACTGCGGAGAACCAGTTGACGGTACTGGAACCCGGACGGGTAGCAGAAGGTACAAGAGCCAATGCAAGTAACGAGGACCAGCTGACTGTGCTGGAACCCGGAGGGGCAGCAGAAGGAAAAGAGCCAATGGCACAACCGAGGACCAGCTGACGTTACTGGGACACGGTTACTAAGCAGGAGGTACCTGTGCTCCAAAGCACTACCAAGGACCAGCAGACGTTGCTGGAACTCGGATACCGAGATGGAGGCACCTAGGCCAAAGGCACTGCGGAGAACCAGTTGACGGTACTGGAACCCGGACGGGTAGCAGAAGGTACAAGAGCCAATGCAAGTAACGAGGACCAGCTGACTGTGCTGGAACCCGGAGGGGCAGCAGAAGGAAAAGAGCCAATGGCACAACCGAGGACCAGCTGACGTTACTGGGACACGGTTACTAAGCAGGAGGTACCTGTGCTCCAAAGCACTACCAAGGACCAGCAGACGTTGCTGGAACTCGGATACCGAGATGGAGGCACCTAGGCCAAAGGCACTGCGGAGAACCAGTTGACGGTACTGGAACCCGGACGGGTAGCAGAAGGTACAAGAGCCAATGCAAGTAACGAGGACCAGCTGACTGTGCTGGAACCCGGAGGGGCAGCAGAAGGAAAAGAGCCAATGGCACAACCGAGGACCAGCTGACGTTACTGAACCCCAGTAACACAGGAGCAAGTGTTGACTGTGCTAACAGCACTTCCGAGCAACAACTGGCGGTGTTGGAGCCCAGGGTCAAGGAGGATGTTTAAATACTAGATCAAGTAATTTCCTTGTTACCTGTCAATTTTAAATGTCTATACTTCAAACAAGAGAAAGATAACCTTTACTACCATAAGATGATGATTTCATTTAAACTAATATCTAGATAAATAAAGAATTGACAAACATAAACACATACATTAACATGTTGAACAGCAATGCAAACCACAAAATAAATTAGTTAAGGAATCTGCTATACGGTTGTACATAAAAGCATACAAGTACATATCTGAATCCATTAATGATGGATAAGTAACAGTATGTACACCATTTTTATTGTATAGACAATGAATGTCTGACTTCAAAACATCATCAGCATTACAAGTAATCTGTGATATTACTAAAATGTTCCATTTGCTGAATAATGTCACTAAATATTTTATACAAAATTATACAATTTCCATCATGTAATACTCATAATATGTGGCAATAATCATTTTTATTAACAAACATAACCTTTAAAAAGTGCATAGTGCATAGTGAAAATTGCTATTTATGGCTGACTGTCGACTTGGAAGCATGACAACAGATAGATAAGGTATATATAGATGAGACTGCATAGCCACAGATGGTGAATGGCGATGTAATACTGTACCTCAATAAAGTGTGCGTCACTACTACATAATTTTTTTATATAGCTTTATAAACAGGGTACATGGATGTATGCTTGTGCCTTTGTTTTGACGCACAGACTGCCTTCCTGCTGAGACGCATTGGGTAGTGAACAGTTGTGTGCAGTGTTCACTGCAGTCTCTGCGGAATAACCACACTTAGACCTTATAACTTTTCAGACTTTCTTTATCAATCTACCAAGATGAAGAAGGCAGGGAGTAAGGCACGTGGTCGTGGAGTTTCTTCAGGGAGAGGACGTGGGGATTCTGTGGCTGCTGCGGCCCCCAGTGACACAGCATCCACCAGTTTTCCCCGTGAGCGTTCCTTTATGCGCACTTTTGTAGGAGCTCGGAGTACCCCCCTGCTGCGGGAAGAACAAATTGAAGCCGTTGTTGTTTGGATGTCAGCCAATGCATCGACTTCAATTGCTTCCACCTCCTCTCAGGACCACAGCACTGTTGGGCAACCATCTATCTCTTCACCGCCTGGCAAATTGCCCAGGCAGTCAGAGAGTTCTGTACAGGAGCCAGCTGAGTGTCTGCTTCTGTTCTCAGAATCTATTGGCTTGCAAACAGGGGCCCAGCCAAGCAGCATTCTGTAATGTGAAGAGGGAGTATGCAGTGATGCGCAACAGCTGTGTCTCTCTGAATCTGAAGAGGCGGGTGAGACAGTGCCGATGGTCAGCACACCGCAGAACGCATCTGATGATGATGAGACCCAGGTGCCAGTTTCTGTTGAGCATGGTGCTGGCCAGACCACCCAACAGCAGGTGTTGGAAGAGGGTAGTGGAGATGATGAGGTCCAAGACCCAACATGGCATGAGGAACAGGAAGGTGGTGGGAGCAGCTCAGAGGAATAATAATAATATTTATTTATATAGCGCCATCATATTCCGCAGCGCTTTACAGTTTAGCAGTTTCAGAACACAAGTCATAAGTAACAACGTTAACAATACAATAATTTAAGCTAAATAAGTCGCCCCTGCTCGTGACAGCTTACAATGTACAATGAGATGGGGAGATACAAAGTATAGGTGTTTATATACAATGGTGCATTTACAATGATGTTCCAGCCATCTTAAGGGACTGAGGGATGGAGATAGTGAATGGGCTAGAGACACACACAACACTTACACAGAATACATAGAATGACTTTGATTAGTGAATGTGATAGGCCGCTCTGAACAAATGTGTTTTGAGGGAGCGCCTGAAACCATGCAAATTGTGGATAGTCCTAATTTCTTGGGTACAGCATTCCAGAGGATTGGCGTAGAGCAGGAGAAGTCTTGGAGTCGGGAGTGGGAGGTACGTATTAGTGCAGAGGTTAGTCGAAAGTCGTTTGCAGAGCGCAGCAGTCGGTTAGGCCGATAGATAGAAATGAGGGAGGAATGTAGGAGGGGTGCTGCACTGTGGAGAGCTTTGTGGGTGAGAACCAGTACTTTGGTTGAAAGCTGGGAGAGGCCTAGAGAAATGGTTAGTGATAGAAGGAAGATAGAGGAAGACATTGCCCCAACGGTACAAACAGGAGGGAGAGTTAGGCTGCAGACTCGGTTGCCTGTAGCCTCCAGTTTGGCACCTGTTCGGAGCAGTTGTCTTCCAAAAGTCAAAACGTGCGCTCCCAGGACTTGCACTGCGTGGTCCTTTTTTCACACACTTGCACATGATATTTGCTATGTGAAATGCAAGCTGTGTAATCAAAAATTAAAAATAGCTAAAAGTGTCAGTCACCTCAATACCACAAATATGTGGAAACATGTGCGGACAAAGCACGTAGTTGAGTTACAAAGACACACTAGAGATGTAGGCCAACCTACAGCAGCACCTACATCTTCAGGTTGTGTTGAAGCCTCTTCATCGAGCTCACACACAGCTGGTTCTGCTTCCTCACAGGATCGCCATGGAAGAACCTCGGCCACTGTTGTCCAGAGACAAACTGTTATTCCACACACAGCAGCAAGTTCCCTGTCATCCTCACACTCCCAGGCCACAAAACAGCCATCGGTAGCACAGGCATGGGATAAAAGACGGCCATACTCCGCAAACCATGCACGAGCACAGGCTCTGAATGCTGGCATTGCAAAACTTCTGTCCCTTGAAATGCTGTGATTCAGGCTGGTGGAGACAGACAGTTTCCGTAACTGAATATCATTGTCAATCCCACAATACAATGTGCCAAGCCGATTTCATTTCAGCAGGCAAGCCGTCCCTGGTCTGCAAAAGCATGTTGAGGGAAAAATTAAACATGCGCTACTAAAAGCCCTCAGTAGCAAGGTCCACCTGACCACCGATGCGTGGACCAGTACCCATTGTTATGATCTGCTACAACCAGTAAGGAAAGAAGGGAATTCTGTCCCTACAATACAACTAAGCTGAATCCCTACGATGTAACGGGGAACCTGATCCTGCGACCAGACCCGCTAAAGTCCTCATCTAGTGTGAACGAAGACCTATAGTTGCGGGGGAGTAATCCTACAAGATCTAGGGACTGTGAGAAAAGGTGGACACCTCCTAACATAAATTGTAGCATGGATAATTAAACAGAAAAATAAATACTTTGTGATCCTAACATCAAGCAAAACTGACAGATTAAGGCACCTAAGCACCCGGCTAGCTTAACAGTAGATAATACAATGAAGTCAAGCAAAGCCAGAAGGGCGGAGCCAGACTAAATAGGGAAAAAAGGTCATGTGACCAGCAAACTGAAACAAAACCTAACAAGAGGGTTCTAACACCCATGGCCAGGGACAATACCTTTCCCTCACTGCCCATTGGGTCAATGTTGTGCAGCCGGGTACTGATCTTGCGAGTGGCGCTGTACGTGTTCTGCCAACTCCAAGGATTGCAGGAATCAAGTCTGTACACATTGATTCCTCCTCCTATTCCAGTTCCTCAGAATCATCGCTGCAGGAGCCGTCACGGTCTACCTCCACATGGACCCGTGAACGTTTACCTGTTGCGACCGATATGAGCACAGCCGTGTCCAAATGTCAACAGGCCATCCTGAAATTAATTTCCATGGGGAATCTTAGCCACACAGCGCAGGAGCTCTGTAATGCCATAAAGCAGGAGAGCGACGTGTGGTTTTTGGAAGAGAATCTACAGGCAGGCTTGGTAGTGTGTGACAATGGCCGAAATCTGGTGTCAGCTCTGGGCCTTGGCAACCTCACTCACATACCATGTCTGTCATATGTGCTCAACTTGGTCGTGCAGAGTTTTTTGAGGGACTATCCGGATCTTGATGCACTGCTGCACAAGGTCCGCCTAGAGTGCGCTCACTTGCGACGTTCCAGCATGGCCAGATCGCTGATTGCAGCTCTGCAACGCAGATTTCACCTTCATGAACATCGCATCATATGTGACGTACCCACCAGGTGGAATTCCTCGTTACATATGTTGGAGCGGTTGTGTGAGCAGCAGCCAACAGTAATGGAGTATCAGCTGCATCAGGCGCAGTCAACTCGCAATTTGCGCCGTTCACACTTCACCACTACTGAGTGGGCCTCTATAATAAGAATAATAATATTATTTATTTATATAGCGCCATAATATTCCGCAGTGCTTTACAGTTTAACAGTTTCAAAACACAAGTCATAAGTAACAACGTTAACAATACAATAATTAAAGCAAAATCAGCCGCCCCTGCTGGTGAAAGCTTACAATCTACAATGAGGTGGGGGAGATACAAAGTACAGGTGTTTATATACAATGGTGTTTTTACAATGATGGTCCAGCCATTTTAAGGGAGTGAGGGATGCATGGAGATAGTGAATGGGCTACACACACAGAATTACACATAGAATGACTTTGATTAGTGAATGTGATAGGCCACTGTGAACAAATGTGTTTTGAGGGAGCGCCTGAAACCATCCAAATTGCGGATAGTCCTAATTTCTTGGGGTAGAGCATTCCAGAGGATTGGCGCAGCGCGGGTGAAGTCTTGGAGTTGGGAGTGGGAGGTACGGATTAGTGCAGAGGTTAGTCGAAGGTCGTTTGCAGAGTGCAGCAGTCGGTTAGGCCGATAAATATAAATAAGGGAGGAGATGTAGGGGGGTGCTGCGCTGTGGAGAGCTTTGTTGGTGAGAACCAGTAATTAGAATTGGATCCTATAATGAATGGGCAGCCACTGCCAGTGTAATGAGTGGCGAATAACTCTATGAAGGATATCTGCCACGTTTTGCGTGCGTTTGATGAGTCAACGCGGATGGCGAGTGCAGATGATGCACTAGTCAGCCTGACTGTCCCCCTTATCTGCCTGCTTCAAAAAACACTGCAAGCACTAAGGCATGAGGTTTTGGAAGAGGTGGAGGATGAGGAGTCACAAATTCCATCACCTTCTGGACAGTCAGCGCAACGTGGTTCCTCACAAAGGGCTGGAGGACTTTCAAAGTACCATGCTGTATCAACAATTGAACCTCCAGAGTCGCTGTCTATATTTTCATAACCATTACAAACTTTTAATGTATTTACAAAGCACATAATGTACATTTTTTGTCTATCCTTTTGTAATGCTATTGTGTTTCCATAAACTGATGTTACAGAATTATGATACAAAGTTTTTAAATTTTGAGTTTTAAATTTTGTAAATTTATATGTATTTGAAGGACTTTGTGAGGAGGATGAGGAGGAGTCAATGGAGGAGGAAGACATCGCTCCAGAGGGAGGTAGACAATGCTCTAGTCAGTATGTAGACCAAGGGTGGGGTGATGCACAGCAGGCGGAGATGACGCCTCTTGCAGGGGACAACGTTTCTTGGCCAGTTGGGAGTCTGCAGCACATGGTTGATTTCATGCTGCAGTGGCTGAGAAACGACCGCCGCATCGAACACATTCACACCACGTCTGATTATTGGGTGTACACCCTCCTAGACCCTCGCTACCGGGACAACTTACAAAGCCTCATCACACCGTTGAACCGGGAGCGTAAAATGCGGAAGTACCAAGACACACTGGTGCAATCCATAATGTTCTCCATTCCAGCCGAGAGCACTGCTGCTGCTACTGATTTACAAAGCAGCTCTGTGCGTCGAGGCAGTGGAGACAGCTCTGCAACAAGAGGGAGCACAAGCAGCGCCTCTGCACAGGGCAAGAACAGTATGTTCCAAATGTGTCGAAGTTTTGTGGCAGCGCCACCAATGTCTACACCATCCGAGACGGCTCCAGTCAGCAGGAGGCAACATTTCCGTAAGATGGTGACAGACTACATGTCTTGCCCTCTCAGTGTACTCCCAGATGGCTCTTCCCATTCAAGTTTTGTGTCTCTAAGCTGGATACATGGCCAGAGCTTAGCCAGTATGCATTGGAGGTGCTGGCTTGATCTGCTGCCAGTGTATTATCGGAGCGCGTCTTTACTGCTGCAGGTGGTGTACTAACAGACCGTTGCATGCGACTATCCTACGATAATGTAGAACGGCTTACTTTTCTGAAAATGAACTAGGCATGGATCTCGCCTGAATTTGCCTGTCCGGTTTCAGATTAACTAACTGGTTGGCAACGTTTTCCATGTCTCCTGTTATGTTCATCTTTCTACCACCTGAGCTATACTCCCTGGGCTACAACACTGCCAGTTGCTGCTCAGAAGTGTCGTGTCCACAGACCAATACACAAGCTATAGTGATAGTGGGGTTCAGTAACGCCTGCTGTTCCCCTGCTGTGTGTCCGGCAAAAATTACTGCTACCTAGCTACACATGTTGAAAAAAACATGACATGTTAAAGTGGCTAGTGCTACACATAGATATCAGGCTACACCCTTATTTCTAAGCTGTAAACAAGTGAAACGTCAAATTTAAAACCATTCAATGATTAGTGTTGGTAACAAATCTGTAACTAAATAATTGTGACATATTATGGCAGATATCCACATGTCTAACACAAATGCTAACACAAAAGCATACTTATGCTATAGGGTACTGATGGTGAACCTTCTCACTCCATAACTTTGACCAATCCAACTCACATCATGCCTCAAATGCTGCAATGTTGGAAGTGCATAATGTGGGTTGAACTTTGACAACAGCTGCAGTGCGAAGGTTATCCTTCTGTGTTCTTGGCTTTTAAATAAAAGCATACAAGTAAATATAATAATACATTGTTGATTAAGGGACATGATGTACACCTGTAATATTGTGCAAACAATGGATGTAGGACTATTCCTCTTCAACATTACTTATATTTGTGTCATTTGAAAAAATACATATTTTAGTTAAAAATTAAAAACCCATGTTCAGTAGCTGTGAAAGGCCCGTTTGTGTACTTCTATATTGTTTGCAACCAATGTATTGTATACGGATGGAAGCACGTCACTGTAATAGATTTGAATTATTTTAAATAGAATAAAGCAGCACCAATTTTAGAAAATGACAAGGATGAGCCAGTGACAGACACTCAGCAGAGTACACGCAGCGGTGGTTGAAGAAGTAAATGGAGCGTGATCTGCATTTTAAAAAAAATAAAAATAAAAATACCTCACAGACTGCAGTGAACACTGAAACACAACTATTCACAATCTGTGAAAGGCTACTCCTTTGTCTACTTCTATAGTGTTTGCAACCAATGTATTGTATACGGATGGAAGCACGTCACTGTAATAGATTTGAATTATTTTAAATAGAATAAAGCAGCACCAATTTTAGAAAAATGACAAGGATGAGCCAGTGACAGACACTCAGCAGAGTACACGCAGCGGTGGTTGAAGAAGTAAATGGAGCGTGATCTGCATTTTAAAAAAAAAAAAATAAAAATACCTCACAGACTGCAGTGAACACTGAAACACAACTATTCACAATCTGTGAAAGGCTACTCCTTTGTCTACTTCTATAGTGTTTGCAACCAATGTATTGTATACGGATGGAAGCACGTCACTGTAATAGATTTGAATTATTTTAAATAGAATAAAGCAGCACCAATTTTAGAAAAATGACAAGGATGAGCCAGTGACAGACACTCAGCAGAGTACACGCAGCGGTGGTTGAAGTAGGAAATGGAGCGTGATCTGCATTTTAAAAAAAAAAAAAATACCTCACAGACTGCAGTGAACACTGAAACACAACTATTCACAATCTGTGAAAGGCTACTCCTTTGTCTACTTCTATAGTGTTTGCAACCAATGTATTGTATACGGATGGAAGCACGTCACTGTAATAGATTTGAATTATTTTAAATAGAATAAAGCAGCACCAATTTTAGAAAAATGACAAGGATGAGCCAGTGACAGACACTCAGCAGAGTACACGCAGCGGTGGTTGAAGAAGTAAATGGAGCGTGATCTGCATTTTAAAAAAAAAAAAATAAAAATACCTCACAGACTGCAGTGAACACTGAAACACAACTATTCACAATCTGTGAAAGGCTACTCCTTTGTCTACTTCTATAGTGTTTGCAACCAATGTATTGTATACGGATGGAAGCACGTCACTGTAATAGATTTGAATTATTTTAAATAGAATAAAGCAGCACCAATTTTAGAAAAATGACAAGGATGAGCCAGTGACAGACACTCAGCAGAGTACACGCAGCGGTGGTTGAAGAAGTAAATGGAGCGTGATCTGCATTTTGAAAAAAAAAAAAAAAATAAAAATACCTCACAGACTGCAGTGAACACTGAAACACAACTATTCACAATCTGTGAAAGGCTACTCCTTTGTCTACTTCTATAGTGTTTGCAACCAATGTATTGTATACGGATGGAAGCGCGTCACACTAATAGATTAGATTTATTTTAAATGGAATGTAGCAGAACCAATTGGAGATAAATGAAAAGGATGAGCCACTGAGACACGCTCAGCAGAGTACAAGCAGCAGTGCTTGAACAAGTAACTGGAGCGTGATGTGCACTCAAAAAAGTAAAAAACACAGACTGAAGTGAACACTGAAACACAACTGTCCACAATCTGTGAAAGGCTACTCCTTTGTGTACTTCTATAGTGTTTGCAACCAATGTATTGTATACGGATGGAAGCGCGTCACACTAATAGATTAGATTTTTTTCCACTAAAATGGAGCAGCACCAATTAGAGAAAAATGTGAAGGATGAGGCAGTGACACACGCTCAGCAGACTACAACCAGCAGTGGTTGAAGAACTAACTGGAGCGTGATCTGCACTCAAAAAATCAAAACCTCACAGACTGCAGTGAACACTGAAACACAACTATTCACTATCTGTGAAAAGCTCCTTTCTGTACTTCTATAGTGTTTGCAACCAATGTATTGTATACGGATGGAAGCACGTCACACTAATAGATTTGATTTTTTTCTAATATAATGGAGCTGCACCAATTCCACTAAATAAAATAAAAAAAAAAAAGAGTCAGTGACACGTGCAGATGCCTACAAACAGCGGTGGATGCAGAGCAAACTGCAGCGTCACCTGCACTGTCACACACACACCTTGCACAGAGCTGTTAAAACAACACTGGCAAAATGAAGCTTTACACAGCGGTTGGTAAACTAGCCTGCCTCAAGCACAGTAGTACACAAAATCGCAATATCTAACTGTCCCTCAGAGTCAGCACAGCAGCGTTCTGTCCCTTACTGAGTTCACAGCACAGTGACGCTAAAATGGCTGCGGCGCCTTTTATAGTGCATTCTGACATCATTTCAGCAGCCAATCACAGCCATGCCATTAGTTAAGATGACCGCAGCATTACAGGATGTGCCCACACTTCGTAGGATTCCTCATTGGCTGACTAAAATCACATTGCCTCTCAAAGAATTATGGGAACTTCCGATTCCGGTATACGATATAGAAAAAGTATCGGAATTAAGTATCGGAATTCCGATAACGCGAATATCGGCCGATACCCGATACTTGCGGTATCGGAATGCTCAACACTAGTCACAGGTCAACCACTTTGGCAAGACTGAGCAGAGCACAAGACACAAGGTAGTTATGCTGTATTAGTAAGGTGTTTACCAGGTAAAGATTTCTAAGCAGACCAGGGATCCAAGATGTGCTGTTCAAGCTCTTTTGAAGAAGCATAAAAAAATGGGCAACGTTGAGGACTATATATGTAATGGTAGGCAAAGGAAATGGAAATGTAGTGCAGCAGTTAAAAGGCAAATCATGCAAACGTCCCTGCAAAACTGAAAGGTGTCCAGCAGTGCCACCAGCTCAGAACTAACAGCAACCAGTAGCAACTAGCTATATCCATCTACTGGTCAGAGATGACTTGCCAATAATGGTCTTCATTGAAGAATTGTGGCTAAAAAGTCATCATTTTGAAATGGAATTAACGCCAAGTGACTCAACTATACATGAAAATGAAGGAACTGTGGTGCAGAAAAATGTCAGGAGATGTTCAAGACTGAGGAGTCAAAATGTGAAATATTTGGCTCTAATAAAAGGCATTTTGTTCAACCAAGGGAAAGACAGCGGTACAATAATGAGTGTCTGCAGGAGCAGTGAAGCATGGTGGAGGGTGCCTGCAAGTTTAAGAGTATATTTCAGCCAATGGAGTTGGGGATTTGGTTAGGAATAATGGTGTCCTCAATGGTGAGAAATACAGCCAATACTTAGTTGTTTGAAGGCAAAGGGCGGTAACACCAAAAATTGATTTGATTCAGATCCCTCTTTTGTTTATTCACTTTGCATTCTACTAATATTTCTAACATATAGTATCTCTCTCCCATACATTTACTCTACAGTTCATTGTAACATTATTTCAAGGGCATATGTTGAATCTAGTTAATTTGAAGTACAAGAACAGGGTAAGGTTAACCTAATTCTGGCTCACGAGGGACAGATTAAGATGTTGAAATAGATTACCCAATCCCAGTCTGCAAATATTGTCAATCAGTGTCAGAATAAATAATGATCACAGCCGACATTCCCATGTGGACTCCCTATTTATTCTTCCCGGAGTATAGATTACATTTCTTAGAGATGGCGACACCTAATTGACATTGATGGGGTATAGTGCATTGAGCTGGAAACTGGAGAAAGGTGCGCTTGACTGACAGCAACACAAAAGTCCATGTGGACTTCTCTATTATTGTTATTGTAGTTGGATACATTTATATTCCACTGATATTCAGGTTCTTGCATTGGAGAGAAAGAAAATCTTCTGCTGTACATTATCCAATATACTATAATTAAGTGTAAGCCATCCTGAGGACATTTTGGCACATCCCAAGATGCTTTGAGTGTACTTTTCAGCTCTCAGGTTGTCAGAGGTTGCTGGTTCTTACAGAAGATACCTGTGGAGTTGTACAGGCAAAGTTCCACGGGAAAAGTGTGCAAGTAGCTGATACCTGAAAGCTCATTCGGCCAACAGAGCTATCTCTTTGGGCTACCTCATACACATGAACATTTGGCTTGGCCAAACATTCAAGTGTTTTCAAAGGGAGAGAGGAGAAAACCAATGGCAAATAACTATGGCAGCACCTTATCTCCTAAATAACAAAAGTGTCAGGGTTAAAATTCAAAATGCCCGACTCTTATCTCTCCTGACCTCATTTGATGGAGAGAATCAAGAGGCGGCCATACTCATTAGACTGTCATCCTATAGGTAAAATCGATGGGTTCAGACAACTTTTGTGTTTGGGGACCCTTAGAGTTCCTTCACACAGTGTTTCTGCCCACGTTCGTTGGTCCCGTCGAGGCTTGCATCCAGAATCCCCCAAAAACAGATACAGATGTATGCGTTGACTATAATGATGTTGACACAGTCAACTTGTGCTCTGACATGCAATATTTTCAGGCACATATGCTCTACTGGAGGTGGACACCCAGATGCAGCCTACTACGTTTGAGTGTGAACCTCTAGTAGGTGTATATGCCCGAAAATGATGCACGACAGAGCACAGGTTGACCCTGTCAGCGCATTCATTTGAATCCCTTTTTGTGTTGGGTCCAGACGAAAGCCCCAACAGGACCAAGGAACATGGGCAAACCGCTGTGTGAAAGGACCCAAACCCAATAATGATCCATGAAGGGCATGTCTATTTTTTATACCCATTGTATAACCTTAAATGTGTCAATATTGAACCTCATTTGCAGTTTAGCTATTTGATCAGTTTATCCAGGTCACTCTGTAGGAATAAGACTTTGATTAACATATTTAAAGCATTACAGACCTTTACGTCATCTACAATTACAAAAAGTTCTATGAAGTCCAACCTCTACATTCTTTTTGAACAAAGAATTTCAACTTAAGATATGACATTAATATATCACCAGTAGGACTCTGAACCTTCAGCAGAAAAAAAGGGCTCCATTGTTATCCAGACACAGCGCCACACATAAGGTCACGGCAGCACTTAGTGACCTATAATCTAACAAGTCTAATAAGCTGAAGAGTTGCCTGGAGGAAACAGCTCCTGAGAATCCTGCAGATATGGGCAAAGCAAATATATTTTTTAAAGCTTGCTTCTCAGACATTTCCCAGATGAATGCTTAATAAAGAGCAATAGAGAATACTGGTGACACAAGAACAGAATCGTCTCATTCTGGAAAAAATATTCGGTATTGCTACTTGGGTTCCTGAAAAAAAAGA
>JARQOD010000002.1:46895311-46925377 GCA_033576555.1 Oophaga sylvatica | reverse complement strand
GAACAGCTCAACCAGGAGCTGTGTGACTCCAAGAAGGAGTGTGGTGAACGCAGTAGGGAACTGCAACTGATGAAGAGAGATTATGTGGATCTCCTCAGGGTCAAAGAAAAACTAGAAGAGGATAAGATGGATGCAGAGCAAGTGCGCCAGGTGGTTGAGACCACTCTGCAGGACACCCGTGATGAAAATGGTGATCTGCGCAGAAAGACCCTAGGTCTAGAAGCTCAGGTGAAGGAGCTACAGATGTCCTGTGATACTCTCCAGAAGGCGGAGATGTGCCTTAAGGAAAAGCTCAGCCAAATGGAAGCTGAGCGGGAAAAGATGGAGGAGTCCATCAGAGAAGCTACAGACCAGGGCCAGGAGTTGGCCACTGGAGATGGGAGGTGTAAAGCAGATACTTCCTCGAGTGATGTGAGTTCGGATGATTCGGTGGATGTCGGAGCCGAGATCAAGGAGCTCAAGGAGTGGTTACAAGCCCAGTGGACGCAAGAGAAGCTTCAGAGACGGGCAGCTGAGAGGCGAATGGCGGAACTAGAGGAAGAAGTTCTCGGGCTGAAAAGTCGCCTGATACAGTGTCACTCGGTGAACAAGGCCTCCTTGGAGAAAGAAAAGGGCAAACACTTTGCACTCGCTCCCTTTGGCCAGGAGAAGATAGACCTGAGGAGAGCTAAGAGTGTGGTAACGGAAGATAAATGTGAAATGGAAGTGGTCAGGACGGAAATTCACGAATTTGTAGCTGTGAGTCAGCTCAGAAGAAGCGTAAAGGGGGAAGAAGCTGAAAGTCAGTTGTCCCTGAACCCTGAGCTGGTTGATCGTCTGGAAACCACTGGTGAGACCGAAACGTGTCGGTACAAGTGCCTCGTAGATGTACCCGAGGACTTGAGAGAAGAATGCACCCGTGAGTCTGTGCATGAAGCGTTTAGGAAGGCCGTGGGAGCCTGTAAGGTGTACTCGACCTCAGGAGCTAAACAGCTGGTGGTCTTGTCCACGACCGAAGTTACAGTGAAGAGGGTGGCAATCCTAAGTGACATGCACTGGCGATGTATTCGCACAAAGCGGTTTCTCCGGTTGAAGACAGAACAAGCCGTTAGACAACTGAAGCTTATGAGAAATGCTCACAGTCTGCGGGAAAAGGTCATCCGGGTGCCTCATGTTCTGGTGAGAAAGCTAATTGGGAGAAATGGCCGAGCCATGCAGATGATGGTGAAGAGGTCTGGTGTGGTGAAAGTAAGCAGTCCACGTGATTGTCGGGACTGGATACCAGATGAAGACGGCATGGTGTCATTCTACGCTATAGGAACGGAAGAAAGTCTGGAATATGTGCGCATGCTGGTGGCGTACCGTGTGACCTACCTGCGAGAGGTAGAACAATTGAATCTCGCTAGACAGCGAGTAGATAGACAGCATCATCTGAGCAGCAGAAGATGGCAGCCGTCTACTGAGGGTAGTGGGCGTGGGTTTAGAGTAGTGAGACCTCCAGTAACTCAGGTTTGAGAGGCCCATACAGACGACCCGATAGAGTACGGGACAGTACGAAGTCTAACCGGACCTTAGATACCCAGGCAAGACCTGACAAGGTTACGATTGACCGCTGGGAACGGAGGGGAGACCTGACAAGGTTACGACCCGGAAATGTGACTGGATGAAGTCTGTGACAATGACAGACAGTAGGTCCCTAAGGAAGGAACGAATGTCATTGACTAATATTCCGGGGGGCTGAACAGAGCAATGGACAAGTACATGGTCTCTGTGTGAACTGTGGGTTGAGGTGATTGGATGTATTTTTGTGTTCAAACCTACAAGTGTGGAATGGGGGGGAATAGGTAATGCAGCCCTGGGCTGGCGTTCCTGTAATGGCTCAGTGTGTGTGTTTTGACTGTCCATGTTCCTTCCCCCAGCTGACTAGTCACATGACTGTGACATCACACAGGTCCTTTTACACACACACAAGTCTGAACACATGACTATGACATCAGCTCAGGTCCCGTGTGTGGGTGTGTGTAAGGGTATATAAACCCTGCTTAATTGGAGACAGGTGTGTCAGTGATAGGCGTCAGGCCTGTTTCCTGTTCCCCTGGTGTGGGGGACACCGTTTATGTGAGGCCGAGTGAAGCCTGACTGCCTGAAAGGTCAGAGACTGGATCCTGTGTGGATGCTAGTGGCCTTGGAAGGTAAATGGACGGTAGTGAAGATGAAGTTGATGATGACTATGACTGGTCCGGAGTTCACTGTCTCTTTTGGATTGTTGACCAGCCCTCCGGTCTGGATGACCAGCCCTCCAGTCTGGAGAAGAGGGAGGGGATATGTGAGACAGTGAAAGCATATGTGTTGAATGGGGTGTACATTTCACCTAGGTACTGTGCTGTATGGTATAAGGGAAATGTGTGGCTTTGTAAACCTAGTGGTAGAGAAAGGTCACTACACCTCACATTCAGTACACACTTGCAGCTCAGGCCTGAGGCCACTCAGGTGTTGATTAAGAGACCAGAAGTAGGTGTCTGCAAACACAGACAGGGAGCTCGCTTAGTCTGGACACAGGAGGGGTCCAGGCACAGAAGGTGTCTCCAGGAGTTTGAGCTATCTCAGTCTGGGTGCTCGATGTACCCCGGACACAGGAGTAGTCTCTGTGAGAATCCATGCGGATAGCTGCTGAATAGGAGGGGAGCTCGCTTAGTCTGGACACAGGAGGGGTCCAGGCACAGAAGGTGTCTCCAGGAGTTTGAGCTATCTCAGTCTGGGTGCTTGATGTACCCCGGACACAGGAGTAGTCTCTGTGAGAATCCATGCGGATAGCTGCTGAATAGGAGGGGTGCTCTCTCAAGTCTGGACGTTGAAGGTGCCTTCAGACACAAGGAGGAGACTCTGTGAACCTACATGCTGGTAAATGCTGAACATATGTGTTGTTTTGGCCCTGGCTGTTAGAGTCGGGACCCGGATAGATAGGGAAATCTATCTAAGTGTAATTAGTGGCTGGACAAGCCCAGGTCTTATGTTTATGATTTGTTTTTATCTGTTTGCTGTGGACTTTAATAAAGCTGGTTGCGGCCAGTTTTCACCAGAACTGCTGTCTGAATGAACTGTTTCTGTGCCACTTCGTCTACCCGGACGGCGATCTCAGAGCTATATCCCCTGAAAAGCTTACAGAACTCTGAGCTTTAGTTCCTGCCATACATTTTCTATTGGATTCAAGTCAGGCGATTGGCTGGGCCATTCTAGCAGCTTTATTTTCTTTCTCTGAAATCAATTGAGAGTTTCCTTGGTTGTGTGTTTGGGGGCATTGTCTTGCTGAAAGGTACACCCTCGTTTCATCTTCATCCTCTTGGTAGATGGCAACAGATTTTTATCAAGAAAGTCTCCGTACATTTCTCCATTCATCCTTCCTTCAATTATGCGAAGTTTGCCAGTGCCATTTTTTGGGGTGATATGCAGTGCCTTTTGGCCTTCAAACATGATGTGTGTTATAGCATCCAAATAGTTCAATTTTGGTCTCATCTGATTAGACTATATTTTCCCAATATTTCACAGACTTGTCTAAATGTTGGTGAGCAAACTTTAAACGTGCTTTAACATGCTTTTTGTTCAGCAATGGAGTCTTCCATATGGAGCGTGCCTAAAGGCCATGGAGGTTTAGTGCATTACTTATTGTTTTCTTTGAAACAATTGTACCTGCTGATTCCAGGTCTTTCTGTAGCACTCTACAGGTAGTCCTCGGCTTTTGGGCAACTCTTCTGATTCTTTCCACTCCTCTATCTGAAATCTTGCACTTGATCGTGACCAATTTATGATAAAATGATGTTCTTTCCACTTCCAGATTATGACCCCAACATTGCTCACTGGAACCTTCAGTTGTTGAGAATTTCTTCTATCACCAATGCCATCAGTATGTTTTGTGACAATAAGGTTATAAAGGTCTTGAGGCAGCTCACTAGTTTCACCGATCATGAGATGTATCTTGTGTGGCACATTGGTAATGAGACATCTTTGTCTTGGCTTGACTCCAGGGCTTGATCCATGACCTCTCGCTGTGTGATTGGTTACCCTCTCTCTGGTCCACAGCTTGTGTTGTCTCTGTCCAACTGCTGATAATTCCCTTGTCTTTCTTTTGTTTTGCTGTTTTGATTTTGTGCAAGTGTTTTCACTTCCTCATTTGGTTTATCCTATCACATCTTTGGATGGGCTGTTTATAGTCTCCTGGCACATGCAGTCTTGGCTGGCTACATTCCAAGTTAGATGGTTTTTGGAGTCCCAGTTCTCCAGTCAAGGATTATCTTGCTGATATTTTCTCTATTGCTTCTCCTGTGGTTTGTTTGCATGTTCCCCTTCCCAGCACTCTTTTCATTTTGTTACATTTAAGGTATGGGGGTTTCCACGTATACCAAAGGTCTTTTTTGGGTTCCTTTCTTTTTCTTCTGTCTTTCTATGACTGTGTGAACACAACCTAAGCCCTGTGTCTCACCCTCTGTCTGTGTGGATTATGTCCTGTTGTTGTTTTGGGTTACACTCTGTTTAGTTGAGGGTGGAGTTAAGGACACTTAGGGTCAACAAATATTGAGTGTGAGCCATATTGCATACTTTTAAGGAGCCAACCTCCCCGGTCAGGCATGGACATGTAGTGTGCAGGTTTAACATCTTCCCTGGTTTGTTCATCCCTGTGTGAGTGTTCTGACTCATTCATAACATTATAGCAAGCCCATTTAGTGTGTTCGGGGGTGTTCATATGGAGCCAGCTTGCGCCTTGGCTGAATATCTACTGGCCTCGTCCCTAGAGGTTACAGAGGTTAGGTGACTGAGGTAATCCGATTACCAGGTTGTGCCTAAGGCAAAATTACCATATTGCTTCAATGGAGACAGAAGTAAGTTTTCTATTTTCTCTGCTTCATGTAAATTATACTTCAATTTACATCTGGTATCCCCTGAGTCCAAGAATGAACAAGTAGGCATTATTTTGCATTTCTTCACTTGAGCATTCTCCGAAGTTGGAGAGACATTTCTCTTGGCTCTCAGTATCATTTATGACAACCTGTTTTCTTGCTGTAGCAAAATCCAAGATCCATAGATTGATTCAGGGAGGTCATATAGCTAAGGATTACTGCTCTAAGTTCAGACGTTGGGCTGTGGAGACCTCTTGGAACTGACCAGGAGTTAGTTTTGCCAGGGACTATAGGATCAGATTAAGGACAGGAAGACTTACAATTCCTGTCTGCAGTCAGTAGAGGAGGTTATGACCCTTGTTATTTGTTTAGACAGACATTTGAGGGTTAGAGACAAATTAGAAGATGTTTTAGTGCTGTCTCCTGGTGAACCTATGCAAATTGGTGCTTGTGGGATCGTCGTAAGGGTACGCAACAAATAGAGAGCCCACTCATTTTTCTTTATATTGTGGTTGTTTTGGTCACATTCTGGTTCAATGTTTTAAGTTCATTAATACATTTCTTAATTAAAGGGGAAAAATCCCTTAAGTGTAAAATTGTAGGTTCCAAGAATCTGTAATTATCTCTGGTACAAGCATCAGGTTTTTTCTTATAAGTATCCTTATAGATTAAACCTGTTTTTTTTTTCACAGCTGCATTTGTGGATTCAGGCTGTGCTGTTATGAATGTGCTAGAGATGGTTTCTGAGCAGAGGCTCCCTCTGGTGGTTACAGACAGTACTGAACCTTTCAGCGAGGAATGGCAATCTGGGATCACGGACTGGTCTGATATAAGGGAGGTTCCCTCCCATGATGGTTGCCGATGATCAATTGTTCTTGTCTCAATTGTGGTTCCTGGTTCATTTGAAAGTTTGCTGAGTCTTGCCTGCATCTTCTGCTATCAGATAAGATATTTTCTGCTTTTATTTTTGTGCTTGCTTTTTGCATTGTTCCCTGCACTTCTGTGTAGGTCAGCCAGGTCCCCTCCGGGGCTTGTGCTCCTCTCAGTTTATCTGGAGCCACTCTTGTTTGTTCATTTGCTTTTTCCTGTTTTTTCAGTGGCTGCGGCTTAGTTTTGTTACACAGAGATCTGATTAGGTGGTAGAGATCGTGTGATCTCAGGTGTTTTTGCAATCAGAAGAGTTGGTATTTTTTAGAGTTTTTTTTGGATTGCAGTGAGTATCCTTTCCTGTACTTTTCTGTCTAGACAGATTGGGCCCCAGCGTTTGCTCATTCTATTTTCTGGCTGTGTCCGTGCTTTTTCTTGTCTAACCGCCATTACATGTTTGGGGGCTTCCTATTTCCTTTGGGGATCTGCTTCGGGCAGATAGCTTTCATCTTTCTGCCTTTAGGTGTAGTTATCTCTCAGGCTGTGACGAGGCGTCTAGGATCAACGTAGGAACGCTCCACGGCTACCTCTAGTTGTGTGGTTAGTTCAGGTTACTGCAATCCAATAGGTTCCTGCCTCTCTGGTGTATTGCCGTTTTTGCTTATTCTCCTCAGCTACCAAAACATAACACTCTGCTTTGAACCTTATTGTTTAGTACTTCACTGTAAACTGTGGTTATAATGACTCTGCTCTTGCTCTTCCCATTCAAATTTCGGCAATTGATAATTCTCCTTTTTATGAAAGCCACATTACCAGGGGTGTAACGAACACAGTCGCAGAGGTCTCAACCAAGACTGGGCCCATGCGGGTGTTGGCCCACTGACACCAGCAGAAACTTCAACCGGATGTGTATCCTCGAACGTACATTCAGTTGAAGTATATTGGCGCACAGACCCGTCAGGTTCAGGCACGGCAATACATGCTGCCGGCTAATCAGAGCCCAGCAGCTGACATCAGCATGCACGAAACTACAGGCACATTTTAGTGACATCATGCAGTCCCGTCACTTGCATGCTGAAGTTAGCTGTCTGCTTCAGAAGAGGAACCTGTGCAAAGGGGGAGCGGATGGGGAGTGAATATGTCTTTATTAAATCAGTGAGTACATACTACTACATGGATGACTATGGGCTGTGCAGTATACTATAAAAAGGATATGGGCTGTGTATTATACTAATATGGAGGACTATGGGCTGTGTATTATATCATATGAAGGATATGGGCTGTGTATTATACTAATATGGAGGTGCATTATACTATATGAAGGACTATAGAGAGTGAATGATATTATATGAAGGACTATGGTGTGCATTATACTATATGGAGGACTATTGACTTGCAGTATACAATATGGAGGACTATGGGCTGTGCATTATACCCTATAGAGGACTATGGGCTGTGCCTTATGCTATATGGAGGACTATGGGCTTTGTGTTATATTATATGAAGGATATAGGCTGTGTATTATACTAATATGGAGGACTATGGGCTGTGCATTATATATGGAGGTGCATTATACTATATGGAGGACTATGGGCTGTGCATTATATGTGGAATACTTTGAAAGGTACATTATATTATATGGGGGACTATGGGATGCATTATATTATATGGAGGACTATAGGGTTCACTATACTATATGGAGGACTATGGAATGGATTACACTATATGGAGGATTATGGGGGCGCATTATACTATATGGAAAACTATGAAAGGGTGCATTATATTATATGGAGGACTATGGGTGTGCATTATACTATATGGAGGGGTATTATACTTCTGCTATGGGGCCCCATGACTTCTATGTATGCCCCTGGGGAGTATAATGGTTTTTTTTCTATACATTAAAGAACAGCAGCAGAACAGGGAACATATACGGGGAACATATACAAGGATGGGGGATATATATACCAGGATGGGACCCAGGATAAAGGACATATACCAAGATGGGGGATATATATACCAGAATAAGGCCAGGATGAGGGACATACATACCAGAATGAAGGATATATATATATATATAATATATATATTATATATATATATATAATACTGCTCAAAAAAAGAAAGGAACACTCAAATAACACATCCTAGATCTAAATTAATGAAATATTCTCATTGAATACTTTGTTGTGTACAAAGTTGAATGTGCTGTCAACATAATCACACAAAAATCATCAATGGAAATCAAATTTTTTAACCAGTGGAGGCCTGGATTTGGAGAGACCCCTAAATTGAAAGTGAAACAAGTCAAAATGAAAATCAAAACAAGACAAAATTAAAGTGAAAACAAGTCAAAATGATGCTCAGTATTGTGTGTGGCCTCCATGTGTCTGTATGACCTCCTTACAACGCCTGGGCATGCTCCTGATGAGGTTGCGTATGTTCTCCTGAGAGATCTCTTCCCAGACCTGGACTAAAGCATCCGTCAACTCCTGGACAGTCTGTGGTGCAACGTGACGTTGGTGGATGGAGCGAGACTTGCTGTCCCAGATGTGCTCAATCGGATTCAGGTCTGGGGAACGGGCAGGCCAGTCCATAGCTTCAATGCCTTCATCTTGCAGGAACTGCTGACACACTCCAGCCACATGAGGTCTGGCATTGTCCTGCATTAGGGGGAACCAGGGGCCAACCACACCAGCATATGGTCTCACAAGAGGTCTGAGGATCTCATCTCGGTACCTAATGGCAGTCAGGCTACCTTTGGCAGTCACATGGAGGGCTGTGTGGCCCTCCAAAGAAATGTCACCCCACACCATTACTGACCCACTGCCAAACCGGTATGCTGAAGGATGTTGAAGGCAGCAGGTTCACACTCAGCACGTGACAGACATGACAGAGTCTGGAGGCGCCGTGGAGAGCGATCTGCTGCTTGCACGGCTGCCCCACTCTCCCAGTATACTAGCTCTATTTGGCAGTCCTATACACAGCATTTAACCCTGAGTCTCCTGTTCCTTTTGTTTTTTGGAGACACATTCTACATTTGCCCAAATTTGATATGTAACTGATGAAGGTCGCTCTGTGACCGAAATGTTTTCTTTTGGAGTACTACAATAAATCATCAAAAAATTAAGTTGAGTGCTAGGTTTATGCTTCACATTATAAAGCCTCTTGTCAGGCCCCAGCGAGTTTTCTCTTGCCTAACGAGATCTCATCTCATGGATTTTGGCACTGATTTTCCTAATTCTGGTGGTAATACTGTTGTGTGGGTGGTGATGGACAGTTTAACCAAGATGGTTCATTTGGTTCCACTTCAAAAGTTGCCCACTGCTAAGAGCTTAGCTTGGTTGTTCATATTTCATATCGTTAAACTTCATGGTGTTCCCAAGAACATTATTTACGATGGAGAGGTTCAGTTGTTGTCTAGCTTTTGGCATAGTTTTTGCTCTAGATTGGCTATCAAATTGTCATTTTCCTCAGGGTAACATTCGGAAATTAATGGGCAGACTGAGGATGAACCATGAGATATAACAATATTTGAGATGTTTTGTCTCTTTCAATTAGGAAGATTGTGTAGAGTTTCTGCTTCTTACTTAGTTTGCTTTAAATAACCGTACCTCCACGGCTGCCGGGACCTCGGCTCTTTTTTTGTTGTGGGGATTTTCATTCGGTATATGGGAATTTTTTAGGGTTGTAGTCCTCCTTGCCAAAGGAGGAGAAATGTTCTTTCCAATTGACAAAAGTCTGGAGGGAGATTGAAAGGGGTCTTTTTTTGACTAGTGATTGGGCCAAAAAGGCAGGAAACCGCAGACATAGTTTTTGTGGTTATCCTCAAAAAATTTACATTTTAAAGTGGCTTCTAGAAACTTTGCTCCCAAATTTGTAGGTCTTACAGGATTACTAAATTTTTGAATTCCGTGACTGTAAGCTTCAAATACCTGTAGCGTGGAAATCCACAACTCCTTCCATTCTTACCTTTTAAAGAAATTTGAAGGGACACTTGGTCCCTGAGACATTATTGAGATGAATCTGGAGGGGGATCAGGAGTATGAAATAGAGTGAGTTCTGGGATCCAGGAGGGCCAGTCTATGCAGTGTCTCGTCAAAAGGAGGGATTACGGTCCGGAACATAACTCTACGGTTAATTTGGAAGACCTTCAAGCAGATCGCCTAATAAGAGAGTTCCATCAGCATCATCAGAGGATGGGAGTTTCTGAGGGTCAAGTGGCTCCTTGTAGATGAGAGGTATTGTCATGGCTGGACCCCAGGGCTCGATCCAGTGACATCTGAATTCTGGATGTGTGGTTGGTTTCCCTCTTTGTTGGACCACAGCCTGTGTTGTCTCTGTCCAACTGCTGATAATGCTCTTCTCCTTCTTGTGCTTTGCTGTTTTGTTGAAGATGTTTTCATTTCATGGTTTGGATTGTCTTATCACATCTTGGGGGGGGCTACATATACTCTCCTGACACATGCAGTCTTTGCTGGCTATATTTCAGGTTAGATGGATGATTGGAGTCCCAGCTCCCCAGTGAGGGATTATCTTGTTGAGGATTTCTCAATTGTTTCACCTGAGGTTGGTTTGCATGCTCCCCATCCCAGCACTTTTCCATTTTGTTACATTTAGGGTTTGGGGGTTTTCACATATACTGAAGGTCTTTTTGTATTCCTTTCTTTTTCTTCCATCTTTCTTGTATCACCTTTGTGTCCTAAGACTTGTGTCTCACCCTCTGTCTGTGTGCACAATGTCCTGTTGTTGTTTTGGATTACACTCTGTGTTTAGTTGAGGGGAGTTAAAGACACTCAGGGTCAGACGGCTTTTAAGGGGGTCGCCATTGCATAATTTTAGGGTGCCAACCTCCATTGTCAAGCAAGGACAAATCAGGGTCAAGTTAGGGATTTTCCTAGTCTGTATAGAAACTGTGGTGTGCAGGTTTAACATCTCCCTGGTTTGTTCACCCACTTGCAGTGTTAAGGCTCAGTAATTTAACAGCCTTTTTATAGGCCATCAGTTGAACCAGCTAATATTATTTTTCACTATGTGTCTGAATTGCTTACTAATTACTGCTAGATTTCAGCTGGTGCCATGACTTTCCATGGCTTTTTGCACTTCTCTTTCTTCATGTGTTCAATGCGCTTTCCTGTGTTATTTCTCATTATTACACATAACTTAATTTTTGTACATCTATGGTTTGATTTATTTGCTTGTGTGGATAGGATGGGTTGTTACCAACATCTTGGCACGTCAATAGCAACTTTAGAAATATATTTACTTAGAAAATTGGTGACAATACAATACTTATTTCACCCGCTGTATATACACACACTCTTCTTTTTATTTTTTATTCTATTTTTATTTATAAAATGTTATTTTTTATTTTTCCTGCAAGCTATAATCGTTTTATTTCACAATTCCAATATTTGTTTTGTAACCATCTCACATTTTTTTCCCATTTTTTTCTTTGTTTTATCTGTTTCTTTTCTCTTTATCCTGAACTTTATTTGCAGTGACAATGGATGAATCACCCACACCTCATGAGGGAGTTTTGATCACCACGTTATTTTGGATAAAACCCTATTGCGCTTTTCTTATTCCTTAGTTATTTTCCTTTGTAAAAAAAAAATGATATAAATGAAAACGCCAATTCTTCCTGCAAAAGACAAGCCCTCGTTTGGCAAAAAAATGAAAAAGTTACAGTTTTATATGGAGCAATATAGAGATGCAAAAACAAATACATTTTTGAAAAATATTGTTTTTAAATGTATCAAAATAGAAAAAAACTATATAAATCTGGTATCTCTGTAATCGCACTAACCCGAAGAGTAAAGTCGTCAAATCACTTATACCGCATGAAAAACAGCACAAAAATAAAAACGATTCTTGTAATGCTGTTTATTCATTTTGCCCCATCACAATCGAAATAAAGCTCAGTTCACATTTATCCTGTGCTCTCTGCTGAGCACTTACGTCGGGGTTTCTGTGTAAATCACAAACACCGCTATTTGTTCAAAACACCTGAAGGAACCACTCAATGTAATGAGGAACATGGAGTCATTTTGGACTTCGTCTGGTCTCTGTTCCGATGGTGTCCTATCATTTTAGGAATGCTTTTAGGGCACAAGTGTGGGTGATTACAGTTACGTGCACACCTAAAAAGATGGATACCACTGAAACAGACACCAAATGGAGTCCAAAGTGTCTCCATTTGCCTCAATACAGTGAGTGGTTCCATCGGGGGTTTAGTATGAATCGCATTTTTGGGAATTTATACAGAAACCCTGTTGTAAGTCCTCAGTGTAGAACACAAGATTGAAATCCTAGCCTTATACTGAAAGCAATAAAATAAGTTTATGCACCTGGATGGTAGCCCAGATTGCCCCTATAATGACCCAACTATGTGCGTTGCACACGCTATGAGGATTCTACATTGTCAGAGACAGGAAGACCAGCAGCACTCTTGCAGAATATATTGTGCTCAAGGAAGGGACCAGACTTATCAAAATAGGAACCTCAGCACCACAAAAAGGATAGGAGACTATAGGTCTTGCTGCAAGAGTTATTTATTTTGATCCGGCAAGGAGTCAAAATAAATATAGTCCAGTTTTTCGACCTGGAGAGATCTTTGTCAAGGACATACAGAATAGATACATATTTTACAGTGTATCAAACAATAAATACAAAAATGTCTACTATATAATTGTCTAATTCTGTCTGTAATGGAAATCCCGCATTGCTGATTGGTCGCGCCCGGCTGCCTCCGGATTGGATGTGGGTGTTGCTGGGGGAGTGGTGCGGGCACGCCCCTTGGATACCCAACCGCGGCCTTAGCAATGTCACAGGGACTGTTAGAGAACCTGTGTTAGAGAGCAAATGGAGGGGAAAATAATTATTGCGGCGTGATAGCACGATGTGTGTGGGCGGCAGTGGGTGCTGACGCCAGCCTTGCGTAGTTCACTCATGATTACTATACAAGTTCTGTCAGTCACAGTGTGATGTAGTTCAGTCATGTTTACTAGACAAGTTCTCTCAGTCACAGTGCGACATAGTTCACTCACGTTTACTGAACACGTTCTGTCAGTCACAGTGTGACGTACTTCTGTCACGTTTACTGAATAACAAATCTACTATATAATCGTCTAATTCTGTCTGTCTGTAACGGAAATCCCGCGTCGCTGATTGGTCGCGCCCGGCCGGACGTGACCAATCAGCGACAGGCGCAGTCCGGCCACGAATTGGTGCAGGATTTGAACCACGCACACCACCGATATCGTTCGGGAGATCAGCGGCGCTAGCTGCTGATCTCCCGACGGTAGCCGTGGGTCATCTTCTGCTGCAAGGAGGTCAGCGGCGACACAGCCGGGAGATAACCGGCACCAGCCGGTCATGTCCCGACTGCTCGCAGCGGAAGTACCCTGACCGGCGGCCTCCATGTAAACCCCAGCAGCACCTCTACGTACACCCCACCAGCAGCAGACTCTATATACCCCAGGAGCAGCCTCCACATATACCCCAGCAGCAGCCTCCACATATATCCCAGTAGCAGCAGTCTCCACATATACCCCAGCAGCAGCCTCCACATATACTCCAGCAACAGCCTCCACATATACCCCAGCAGCAGCCTCTATATACAGCCCCAGCAGCAGCAGCCTCTATATACACCCCAGCAACAGCAGACTCTATATACACCCCAGCAGCAGCCTCTATATACACCCCAGCAGGCTCTATATACACCCCAGCAGCCTCTATATACACGCCAGCAGCCTCTATATACACACCAGCAGCAGCAGCCGCCTCTATATACACCCCAGCAGCCTCTATATACACCCCAGCAGCCTCTATATATACCCCAGCAGACTCTATATACACCCCAGCAGCAGCCTCTATATACACCCCAGCAGGCTCTATATACACCCACAGCCTCTATATACACGCCAGCAGCCTCTATATACACACCAGCAGCAGCACCGCCTCTATATACACCCCAGCAGCCTCTATATACACCCCAGCAGCCTCTATATATACCCCAGCAGACTCTATATACTCCCCAGAAGCCTCTATATACATTCCAGCAGCTATGAGCAATAACATTTAATGATAATGTATATATTTTACCCGGAAAATCCTGTGTATTCATTGCATTATTCTTAAATCTTCATAAATAAACTACATACATAATCTAGAATACCCGATGCGTTAGAATCAGGCCACCATCTAGTATGTAATAATTGTACAATATATGGTATAAAATAAACAAAACATACAAAAATATGCATTTCTGCACTTTTGCATATTTTTGTATCTTTTGCTTAATCATATATTGTACAATTTCAGTGCGCTATTAACCAGCAGATTAACCCCATATCTGCAGGTTAATTGTGCTTTGGGACATGACAGGTTCCCTTTAAATAAGGTTTCAAAGTACATTTAAAACTGGGCTGGTTAGGAGCAAGTTGATTCATCGGGGGCAATGAATGGATGCAGCAATTAGATAACAAAAGACCATTTACATTAACACTATATTTCATCTTTTTTTCAGGAACCCAAGTAGCAATACCGAATATTTTTTCCAGAATGAGACGATTCTATTCTTGTGTCACCAGTATTCTCTATTGCTCTTTATTAAGCATTCATCTGGGAAATGTCTGAGAAGCAAGCTTTAAAATAATATATTTGCTTTGCCCATATCTGCAGGATTCTCAGGAGCTGTTTCCTCCAGGCAACTCTTCAGCTTATTAGACTTGTTAGATTATAGGTCACTAAGTGCTGCCGTGACCTTATGTGTGGCGCTGTGTCTGGATAACAATGGAGCCCTTTTTTTCTGCTGAAGGTTCAGAGTCCTACTGGTGATATATTAATGTCATATCTTAAGTTGAAATTCTTTGTTCAAAAAGAATGTAGAGGTTGGACTTCATAGAACTTTTTTGTAATTGTAGATGACGTAAAGGTCTGTAATGCTTTAAATATGTTAATCAAAGTCTTATTCCTACAGAGTGACCTGGATAAACTGATCAAATAGCTAAACTGCAAATGAGGTTCAATATTGACACATTTAAGGTTATACAATGGGTATAAAAAATACACATGCCCTTCATGGATCATTATTGGGTTTGGGTCCTTTCACACAGCGGTTTGCCCATGTTCCTTGGTCCTGTTGGGGCTTTCGTCTGGACCCAACACAAAAAGGGATTCAAATGAATGCGCTGACAGGGTCAACCTGTGCTCTGTCGTGCATCATTTTCGGGCATATACACCTACTAGAGGTGGACACTCAAACGTAGTAGGCTGCATCTGGGTGTCCACCTCCAGTAGAGCATATGTGCCTGAAAATATTGCATGTCAGAGCACACGTTGACTGTGTCAACATCATTATAGTCAACGCATAAATCTGTATCTGTTTTTGGGGGATTCTGGATGCAAGCCTCGACGGGACCAACGAACGTGGGCAGAAACACTGTGTGAAGGAACTCTAAGGGTCCCCAAACACAAAAGTTGTCTGAACCCATCGATTTTACCTATAGGATGACAGTCTAATGAGTATGGCCGCCTCTTGATTCTCTCCATCAAATGAGGTCAGGAGAGATAAGAGTCGGGCATTTTGAATTTTAACACCTGACACTTTTGTTATTTAGGAGATAAGGTGCTGCCATAGTTATTTGCCATTGGTTTTTCTCCTCTCTCCCTTTGAAAACACTTGAATGTTTGGCCAAGCCAAATGTTCATGTGTATGAGGTAGCCCAAAGAGATAGCTCTGTTGGCCAAATGAGCTTTCAGGTATCAGCTACTTGCACACTTTTCCCGTGGAACTTTGCCTGTACAACTCCACAGGTATCTTCTGTAAGAACCAGCAACCTCTGACAACCTGAGAGCTGAAAAGTACACTCAAAGCATCTTGGGATGTGCCAAAATGTCCTCAGGATGGCTTACACTTAATTATAGTATATTGGATAATGTACAGCAGAAGATTTTCTTTCTCTCCAATGCAAGAACCTGAATATCAGTGGAATAGAAATGTATCCAACTACAATAACAATAATAGAGAAGTCCACATGGACTTTTGTGTTGCTGTCAGTCAAGCGCACCTTTCTCCAGTTTCCAGCTCAATGCACTATACCCCATCAATGTCAATTAGGTGTCGCCATCTCTAAGAAATGTAATCTATACTCCGGGAAGAATAAATAGGGAGTCCACATGGGAATGTCGGCTGTGATCATTATTTATTCTGACACTGATTGACAATATTTGCAGACTGGGATTGGGTAATCTATTTCAACATCTTAATCTGTCCCTCGTGAGCCAGAATTAGGTTAACCTTACCCTGTTCTTGTACTTCAAATTAACTAGATTCAACATATGCCCTTGAAATAATGTTACAATGAACTGTAGAGTAAATGTATGGGAGAGAGATACTATATGTTAGAAATATTAGTAGAATGCAAAGTGAATAAACAAAAGAGGGATCTGAATCAAATCAATTTTTGGTGTTACCGCCCTTTGCCTTCAAACAACTAAGTATTGGCTGTATTTCTCACCATTGAGGACACCATTATTCCTAACCAAATCCCCAACTCCATTGGCTGAAATATACTCTTAAACTTGCAGGCACCCTCCACCATGCTTCACTGCTCCTGCAGACACTCATTATTGTACCGCTGTCTTTCCCTTGGTTGAACAAAATGCCTTTTATTAGAGCCAAATACTTCACATTTTGACTCCTCAGTCTTGAACATCTCCTGACATTTTTCTGCACCACAGTTCCTTCATTTTCATGTATAGTTGAGTCACTTGGCGTTAATTCCATTTCAAAATGATGACTTTTTAGCCACAATTCTTTAATGAAGACCATTATTGGCAAGTCATCTCTGACCAGTAGATGGATATAGCTAGTTGCTACTGGTTGCTGTTAGTTCTGAGCTGGTGGCACTGCTGGACACCTTTCAGTTTTTCAGGGACGTTTGCATGATTTGCCTTTTAACTGCTGCACTACATTTCCATTTCCTTTGCCTACCATTACATATATAGTCCTCAACGTTGCCCATTTTTTTATGCTTCTTCAAAAGAGCTTGAACAGCACATCTTGGATCCCTGGTCTGCTTAGAAATCTTTACCTGGTAAACACCTTACTAATACAGCATAACTACCTTGTGTCTTGTGCTCTGCTCAGTCTTGCCAAAGTGGTTGACCTGTGACATAAAACTGTTTTCAACTTCACGTTTGTAGCTGAATTTGGAGTTTGGCTATTCCTCACCCATTTTTAAATATCACACATAGCTGTTTCTGTTTCAGTTAATTATTGTTTGAACTGACATGAAAATGAGGATCATTATCACCTATTTGGAATAAATGGTTACTCATACACCTGACTCGTATAATCCTTCGAAATCCCTAATTTTGTGCAAGTGTGCCATGATTACGTGTGAAGGCAAAGGGCGGTCACACCAAATATTGATTTGATTTAGATTTATCTTTTGTTCATTCACTTCACATTTTGTTAATTGATAAAAATAAACCATTAATACTTAATTTTCAAAGCATTCTTACTTTACAGGATCTTTTCTACACCTGCCTAAACCTATTGCTCAGTACTAATATATATTTTTTATTTTTCTTCTCCATAACATTGCTTTTTTGTATCTTAAGGTTCTTTATTCTCCCTTCTTTGAGGGGTTGTATTAGCCACTAGGCACTGGAGGGCAGATGCCTAAGGTGGCAAGTTGCAAGAGGCGGCGCCATTGTGAAGGAAAAAAAATATTTTTGTTACATCTCCTTCTCCTTCACGAGGCCAAATAACAAAACCTGAGGTTTTTTTAAGGGGGTAAGGGGAATTCTAGGTGCCAGCGCACTGCAGGAACAGAGGAGCACTAAACAGCTCCCTGCGCAGATGGAATAAAATACATCCTAGTGATGGTACAGTACCTGCAATGACTTCATGCTCATGTGACTTGTGGGGGAGTCACGGAGTTTTCCAGACTGGAAGCTGCGGAAAAGCTGGAAGAGATGGGGAACTTGTGAGAGGTAGTGAGGGAACAGGGTACATTGGGAGTGCAGGGTGTATGTGATAGAGTGATGCAGGCTGTGTAGGGTATGGGGGGTGCAGACTTACAGAGGGGTGTGTGGGCTAAAGGGGTGCAAGGGTGGGTGAGATAGAGGGGTACATGAGATAGAGTGGTACAGGGTGCATGATAGAGATAGAGGGTGAAGGGTGCGTAATAGAGAGGTGCATGAGATAGAGGGGGAGAGGAGCATGATATAGGGGTGCATGAGATAGAGGGGGAAGGTTGCATGACAGAGGGGTGAATGAGATAGAGGAAAGAGGGGTGCATGATAGAGGGGTGCATGATAGAGGGGTGCATGAGACAGAGGGAGCTGGGTGCATGACATAGAGGGGGAAGGGTGCATGATAGAGGGGTGCATGATAGAGGGGTGCATGAGACAGAGGGAGCGGGGTGCATGACATAGAGGGGGAAGGGTGCATGATAAAGGGGTAAATGATAGAGAGGGGCAGAGTGCATGATAGAGGGGTAAATGAGATAGAAAGGTACAGGTTGGGTGAGAAGGGTAGGAGGAGGTGCGGGGTGCGTGAGGTATGGGTGTGTGGGTTAGTGAGATACAGGGGTGCAGACCAAGAACCATAATTTTTAAGCCGACTAAAAATCGTTTCACGTGACGAATAATCATTTCGCTCTTACATCAGGTGATTACTGACCAATTTAAATGAGTCAATAATCAGGACGGCCACACATTATCACTCATTTCACGATTATTGGCTCATCTAAATTGGCCATAATTCAGTGGCTGGTAGCTATGTACGTCCGCAGCACAAACCACACGTCATTGTTTGCTGCTGACCTGCAGTTAGACTATCTACAGCAAGGTTACAGAAGTTACAAGAAGTGGGCCTGTGTTTTTGAAAATGCCAGTCCGGCCCTGGTTCGGTCTGTGTGTCCGTTTTTACAATCAATGTCATCGGTAGTTTTCACAGATGAATAAATAAATTACAAAGCTTCGTAAATCATGGACATTGTAAATCATGGACAGCACACGACTCAGGTGGCATCATACATTATATGAGGGAATCATATTGTATATACGGAGACTGTGGTGAGGACATCATCTTGTATACATTGAACTGTGGGGGTATCATACTGTATATAGGGAGCTGTGAGTGCCATCAAATTGTGTATACAGAGCTATGGATAGTCGTACTGTATACAGGGGGCTATTGGTCATCAAACTGTGTATAGGTGACTATGGGATCCATTACGCTGTTGGGGCTACCATACTGTACTTATGAGCATTGTAATGACACTGTTAACTTTAAGGTCACCATGTTGACATGCGCTGAAGAAGATCGAATAAGAGGTACGTTTTCAGAAACAAGCTGTAGATGTCCACTACAAAGTAATAATGGCATCTGGGCCAGATGAACATAAAAGGGATTGGAATGAATGTATTTAGAGAAGAGGTCACCCATAATAAGGTACTTGAGTGTAAATGTTTATTTGTGATGCTGCATGTGTCTAATCAGTACTGTGGTCCTTGTATGATTTGTGGTCTGATGACAGCTTTTAAGAATAACTCCCACTACTCCCTTTCAATTATTAAGTAGATAATGGGAGATATTAAGGAGATATTGATCTGGCATTGCAATTCATCGATGTTCTAAGATTGGTAATGTATTCATGTACTGATGCTGGTGATGTATTAATGTATTGTTGATGGTTATGGTGCTGTATTCATGTGCTTATAGTGGTTTTGATGCTGTATTCATGTATTGATAATACTGTTGCCTGTTGTGAACAATTTTAATCTTGCCTCTGGTGGTTGCTGCTGGTAATTAAGCGGCTCTGGTTGACAGAAGTTCATCACCTGAGGGGGATGATTGGAGATCAGGTGTTACTGACAGGGGAGATTTAAGTTGGCAACCTTCCCATGATCCTTGCCGGTGATTTGTTTCCTTCCTGAGCCTTTTGGGAGTCAGCTTTCTGTGTCCTGCATTTTTCAGATAAGTTATTTGGCTGTTAATTTCTGTGGCATTTGTTTACCTTTTGCTTTTCTCAGTTTTCTGCCTTGCTGGAGATAGTTCAGCCTGGTTCCCTTCGGGGACCAGTGCTGTACTCTGTTTCTCGTTTGCCACAGCTTTTGTAATTCTAGTTCCCTGCTATTTCACTATCTGTTGATTTTCGTCCAGTTCACACCCGAGTTCTGATTTAGCGGGGAAGAGGTCGTGTGGCCTCAGTATTTTTGCATTTCAGACGTGTTGGAATTTTTCTTAGGGTTTTTGCTGGATTGCAGACAGTATCCTTTGCTGTCCTGTTCTATCTAGACAGTTTGGGCCCCAGCATTTGTTACTCTATTTTCTGTCTGTGTTTGTGCTTCATCTGTCTCACTCAGTATATGTTTGGGGGCTATCTATTTCTTTGGGGCTCTACTCCAGGGCAGTTAGCTTTCCCCTTTCTATCTTTAGGCTTAGTTAACTCTTTGGCTGTGTCGAGGCATCTAGGGCATCGTAGGTACGTCCCACGGCTAATTCTAGTTGTGTTGTCAGTTTAGGGGTCTGCAATCCGCTAAGTTACCAACCTCTTTGGGTGCCTGGTTGCCTAGCATATTTTTGCTATTGTCCTCCTCGGTTACCGAATCATAACAGAATCACCGGCCCGACTATAGATTCTAGGGTACTCTAAAGAAGGAAAGAATATTAAAAAAAAAAAAATTGTCAGAATTTTTATATATTTTTTCCTTTTTTTCTCTGGGGGCCGTAGGAGGATTTTTTTTTCTTCATGGAGGCTAAGCATTTGTCTGATCGTGTTGAGCAGCTCGCTGCTGAAGTTCGGGGAATTTCTGCCTATCTAGCTCGGTTGTCTACTGTAGAGGCTAAGATCCCTATTCCTGATTTATTTGCGGAGGATCGGTCTAAATTTTTGAACTTTAAGAATAATTGTAAATTGTTTTTTGCCTTGAAACCTAATTCCTCGGGTAACTCGGTGCAGCAGGTTAAAATTGTCATCTCCTTGTTGCGCGACCCTCAGGACTGGGCCTTTTCCCTGAAACCGGGGATCCTATTTTGGCTAATGTGGATGCATTTTTTCAGGCTCTGGGGTTGTTGTATGATGAACCTAATGTTATTGATCAAGCTGAGAAAACCTTATTGGCATTGAACCAGGGTCAGGAAGTGGCAGAGTTATATTGTCAGAAATTCCAAAAATGGGCAGTCCTTACTAAATGGAAAGATGATGCCCTAGCGGCTCTTTTTCGGAAAGGTCTGGCAGACCCTGTAAAAGATGTTATGGTGGGATTTCCTGTCCCCTCTGGTCTCAATGACTCTATGTCATTAGCCATTCAAATTGACAGATGTTTACGTGAACGTAAAACTATGCGAGAGGCGATGTTGCCTTTCGAACAAACCTCTGAGCCCATGCAGTGTGATAGGGTTGTTTCTAGGGCTCAACGTCAAGAATTTAGAAGGCGTAATAAGTTGTGCTTCTTTTGTGGAGACGCCTCCCATGCTATTCCCGTGTTCCCTAAACGGGAAAACTTTTGCTCATTCATTTGTTTTGGGCAATGTACAGCCTAAATTCCTCTTGACGGTTACCTTGATCTACTCCTTATCTTCATTTTCTACTAAAACTTTTGTTGATTCAGGAGCAGCCCTGAACCTGATGGACTTTGACTTTGCCAAAAGTTGTGGTTTTCCCATGGTACCTCTGCGGACTCCTATTCCTTTGCGGGGTATTGATGCTACCCCTTTAGCGGAGAATAAAACCCAGTTTTGGACCCAGGTGATAATGCGGATAGCCCCGGACCACCAAGAGAATTGTAAATTTTTGGTGTTGCATAGTTTGTATGACATTATTGTACTGGGTTTTCCTTGGTTGCAGACCCTTAATCCTGTTTTGGATTGGAAGTCTGTGTCTGTGGTTAGTCGGGGTTGTCAATGTGTTGTGTTATGAATGTGCTAGAGATGGTTTCTGAGCAGAGGCTCCCTCTGGTGGTTACAGACAGTACTGAACCTTTCAGCGAGGAGTGGCAATCTGGAATCATGGACTGGTCTGATATAAGGGAGGTTCCCTCCCATGATGGTTGCCGGTGATCAATTGTTCTTGTCTCATTTGGAAGTTTGCTGGAGTCTTGCCTGCATCTCCTGCTTTCAGATAAGATATTTTTTGCTTTTCTTTTTGTGCTTGCTTTTTGCATTGTTTTCTGCACTTTTGTGGAGGTCAGCCAGGTCCCCTCCCGGGGCCTGAGCTCCTCACAGTTTTTCTGCAGCCACTGTTATTTGCTCATTTGCTTCTTCCTGTTTTTTCAGCGGCTGCGGCTTGGTTTTTGTTCACACTGAGATCTGATTTAGTGGGTGGCGAGATCGTGTGATCTCATTATTTTTGTAATCAGAATTGTTGGATTTTTGTAGGGTTTTCTGGGTTGCAGAAAGTAATCTCTCCTGTCCTATCCTATTTAGTCAGCTTGTGGCCCCAGGGTTTGCTCAGTCTATTTTCTGCCTATGTTTGTATTTTCATCTTGTCTAACCGCCATAATATGTTTGGGGGCTTCCTATTTTCTTTGGGGATCTGCTCCGGGGCAGATAGCTTTCATCTTTCTGCCTTTAGGTGTAGTTATCTCTCAGGCTGTGACGAGGCGTCTAGGATCAACGTAGGAACGCTCCACGGCTACCTCTAGTTGTGTCGTTAGTTTAGGAATCTGCAACCCATCAGTTACCAACGTCTCAGGTGTTCGGCTGCCCTGCTGTTGTTCCTGTCCTCCTCAGCTACCGAAACACAACAGTGTTGGTAGTGACACTCCTGTTTTCTCTACCTCTCCCCAGTCTCAGGATGTTCCTGACTATTTGGCTGATTTTTCTGATGTGTTTAGTGAGAGTAAGTCTGCGTCCTTGCCTCCTCACAGGAGTTATGATTGCGCGATTGAGTTAGTGCCCGGTTGTAAATTTCCCAAGGGCCGGCTCTTCAATTTGTCTGTACCTGAGCATGATGCTATGCGATCTTATATCAAAGAGTCATTGGAGAAGGGAATATCAGACCGTCCTCTTCACCTTTAGGTGCCGGATTTTTCTTTGTGGCCAAGAAGGATGGCTCATTGAGGCCATGTATCGACTATCGTCTCCTTAATAAGATCACTGTTAAATATCAGTATCTGTTACCCCTGATTTCCGATTTATTCTCCAGAGTGAAAGGTGCTAGTTGGTTTACCAAGCTTGACCTTAGGGAGCGTATAATTTTATTTGCATTAAGCACGGTGATGAATGGAAGACGGCGTTTAATACTCCTGAGGGGCATTTTGAGTACCTAGTGATGCCTTTTGGGCTTACTAAGGCAACCTTCCGTCTTCCAATCTTTCATGAACGATATTTTCCGGGATTTTGTGGACAGGTTTTTGATTGTTTATTTGGACGATATTTTGATTTTTTCCAATGACTGGGATTCTCATGTGGAACATGTTCGGATTGTATTCCGGATTTTGCGAGAAAATGCTTTGTATGTTAAGGGATCAAAATGTCTCTTTGGCATACAAGAAAATTCGTTTTTGGGATTTTTTTTTGTCTCTGTCCGCTATTGAAATGGACCCAGTCAAGGTTCAGGCCATTTATGATTGGGTTCAGCCCACTTCCTTGAAGGCTCTTCAGAAATTTTTGGGTTTTGCAAATTTTTACCGTAAATTTATAAGTAATTTTTCTGGTATTGTGAAACCACTGACTGATTTGACCAAAAAGGGCTTTGATGTGGTGAATTGGTCTCCAGAGGCAGTTTCGGCATTTCAGGAGCTTAAGCGGAGATTCACTTCTGCTCCTGTTTTACGGCAACCTAATGTATCTCTCCCATTTCAGGTGGAGATAGATGCTTCTGAGATTGGTGCAGGAGCCGTTTTGTCTCAAAGGGATCCTGTAACCTCTAAGATTAACCCTTGTGCCTTCTTCTATCGAAAATTTTACCCAGCTGAAAGTAATTATGATGCGGGGAATCGGGAATTATTGGCTATGAAGTGGGCGTTTGAAGAGTGGAGGCATTGGTTGGAGGGAGCCAAACATCAAATTGTGGTCCTCACTGACCACAGGAACTTGATCTATCTCGAATCAGCCAAGCGATTAAATCCTAGACAGGCTAGGTGGGCCTTGTTTTTCACGCGTTTTAATTTTGCGGTCTCCTTTCTTCCGGGCACTAAGAATGTTAAGGTGGATGCCCTCTCTAAGAGTTTCTTCGGGATTCTCTTGATGTGACTGAGCCTACTACCATTCTAAATGAGGGTGTGGTTCTTTCTGCTATCTCACCCGATTTGAATCTTGCCCTGGAGCAATTTCAGGGGGATAAACCTGAACGGTGCCCTATGGTGAAATTGTATGTCCCCAACCAATGGAGGAGGAAAGTAATGTCTGAAATTCATTGCTCCCCATTGGCTGGTCATCCCGGTATTTTAGGTACCAGAGATATGGTGAGTCAGTCTTTTTGGTGGCCGGCTTTATCTCGTGATGTCAGGAATTTTGTACAGTCCTGTGGGACTCATTCTCGGTCCAAACCCTGTTCTCGCTCTAGTGCATTGTTATTGCCACCACCTGTGCCCAGGAGGCCATGGACCCATATCTCAATGGATTTTATTTCCGACCTCACTGTCTCTCAGAGAATCACTGTTATCTGGGTGATCTGTGATAGATTTTCCAAGATGGTCCATCTTGTACCACTGCCAAAGTTGCCATCTTCTTCCGAGTTGGTGCCCTTGTTTTTTCAGCAGGTGGTTCGTTTGCACAGCATTCTGGAGAACATTGTGTCTGACAGAAGAGTCCAATTTGTTTCCAGATTTTGGAGAACCTTTTGTTCTAAACTGGGAATTCAGTTGTCTTTCTCCTCTGCGTTTCACCCTCAGACCAATGGGCAGACTGAGAGAACAAACCAAAATCAAAGAGAGAGCAGCATCCATCCAGGTGAAGAAAAATACAAATCTTTATTCTGCCATAAAAGGTAGCAACGTTTCGGCCATCTTGTGGCCTTTTTCAAGTACACTCAAACAGATACATGGGTGTCCCTTATATGGTGTGGAGAAGCCAATCACCATCAAGGGTTACACCCTTACGCTTAATAGACATATAAATACATGAATATAATAGCGATCAGACAATAAAACCACACAATGCTGTATCATATGGGTCATCCTATAACGTGATTATATATAAAATCAAAACAGAAAAGAATATAAACAGACATAATATATATACTCCACCAATCGATGTCCAGCTTTACCTTAGCCATGGAAACGGAGGACAAATCACCTGGTGTTACACATACCCCCGAGTCTCACTAATCAAAGTTGGAGTCTCCCCCTTGGCGCCTAACTCACCGTCCCATCCATGACGGTATTACAAATCGTTGCACCGGATAACCCCTCATCATCATAAGGGTGCAGCGCCAAAACATACGTCTACAACCTGTGCCACGCTAGAACGGGCGATACCCAATCAGCGGTGCTCACCGCTCTGCAATCATGTGACTAGCGGCGTCATCCGGGCCGCGCACGCGCAGATCATAAGTGGCGCTGAAGTCTCGCGCCACAGACCTCTCTGCAATGCTGGTTCACATTAAACGTGGCCCAAGTATCGCGATAACTTAAATGCCGATCTCTTTTTGTGCACAGGTAAGAAGTAATCGCATTGAAGTAAGACGCACATAATGACGCCAAAATTCCAATAAATGTTGGTGGACAGAAAAACAGGAGGCATGGGAAATCACAAACCTGGAAGCAATAAACAGAAAAAAAATATATAGAAAAGTATAATCAAAATAGAAAAACGCAAAAAAACACATGAAAACACCATATCAGCCAGTCTTTCCAGACCACCAAGCCTGTGCAAAAAAAGAAAAAAGAGAAACATTAAAAAAGTTAAAAACATATCTAAAAGCAAAATACAGAGAATAATGCAATAATAGCTGAGAGGTGTGACTACAAACAAATCTGCAAATTATAATCCACATTGAGGCCTTTCGGCTGGAGCGTATCTAGAACAGAGATCCAGCGAAGCTCCTTTTGTTTCAATAATTTGTTCCTGTCACCACCACGTCTCAGGGTCGGAACCCCATCAATCACCCTAAACCTGAGTTGGTTTACTGCATGTCTACACTCGACAAATTGCTTTGAAACTGGGAGTTCTAGAAGTTTAGTCCTGATAGTACTCTTATGTTTGCTGATGCGTACCCTCACCTCCATGGTGGTCTCACCTACATACATCAGCCCACAGGGGCAGGTGAGGACATATATCACAAAACTAGATGTACACGTATACCGATTTTTAATATAGAATTTCTTCCCAGTGCGAGGATGGTTAAAGCTGTCACCCTTTTGGATATTGCTACAACACGCACAGTTCAGGCATGGAAAATTTCCAGGCCTAGGTGGACATAATGTACCTTGTCTGATCTGTCTACTCGGACCAATGTCCGATTTAACAAGTATATCCTTTAGGTTACGTCCACGTCTGTAGGAGAGTAATGGTCTATCTGAAAATTCAACAACCTGAGGGAGACCTGTCCGCAATAAATTCCAGTGTTTATTCAAAATACCACTGAGTTTATCGCTCACTGGGCAAAACGTAGACACGAAAGGGACACGTTTAGAGATGTTCTTTATGCGCCTCTGGCCAGCCCCAGCCGGAGTCAAGGCCATGGCATCGCGTTTATAGCGTTGTACACTTTGTACCGGATAGCCCCGTCGGATGAACTTATTACACATCTCATCAAGTCTCAGGTCGAGCCTATCATCCTCTCTTACAATGCGTCGTACGCGTAGCATCTGGCTCCATGGAAGCGATTCCACCATCTTCCTTGGATGGTTGCTATCAAATAACAAAAGGCTGTTCCTATCGGTATCTTTGGTAAATAAGTCAGTACTCAATATCCCTTCTTTTTTGTATGTCAGAGTATCAAGAAATTGGATTTGTTCTTTCGAATGTGTCACTGTAAATTTTAATTCTGGATAAATGCTATTTAAATAGTCATGGAACATCAATAGTTCCTCAACAGTGCCATCCCACACACAGAAGATGTCATCAATGTAGCGCCACCAGGCCCGGACATGACCCCAGTAGATGGAATTGTACACGAACTGGTCCTCAAATACCGCCATGAAGATGTTGGCGTAAGTGGGCGCCACATTGGACCCCATGGCGGTACACGCAACTGAGAGAACAAACCAGACTTTGGAAACTTATATGAGATGTTTTGTGTCAGCTGATCAAGATGACTGGGTCTCTTTTATGCCCTTGGCTGAATTCGCTCTAAATAATAGGGCTAGTTCTGCCACTTTGATGTCCGCTTTTTTTCTGCAACTTCGGGTTTCATCCTCGGTTTTCTTCAGGGCAGGTGGAGGCTTCTGCCTCTCCAGGTGTTGATTCTATGGTAGAGAGAATGCAGCAGATTTGGAATCAAGTAGTGGATAAGTTATCTCACTCTCAGGAGAGGGCCCAACGGTTTGCCAACTGGCATAGGACTGATGGTCCCCAGTTTAAAGTAGGTGACATGGTTTGGTTGTCCTCAAAAAATATTCCTATGAAGGTTGCGTCTCCAAAATTTAAGCCAAGGCTCATTGGACCTTATAGGATTTTGGAAATCCTTAATCCCGTTTCTTTCCGTTTGGCTCTTCCAGGAACGTTCAAGATTCACAACGTTTTTCATAAATCTTTGTTGAAAGGTTTGTTGAGCCAGTGGTTCCTATGGCTACGCCCCCTGAGCCTATATTGGTTGGGGGCAATCTGGAGTATGAAGTAAAGAAGGTATTGGATTCTCGTCTGGCTAGACGGAGACTCCAGTACTTGGTCAAATGGAAAGGTTATGATCAGGAGGATAATTCTTGGATGTTTGCTTCTGACATTCATGCCAAGAGATTGGTTCGCGCCTTTCACCGGGCCCATCCTGATCGGCCTGGTGGCTTAGGTGAGGGTTCGTGACCCTCCTCAAGGGGGGGTACTGTTGTGAACACTTTTAATCTTGCTTCTGAGGTTGGGCTCCCTCTGGTGGTTGCTGCTGGTAATGAAGCTGCTCTGGTTGACAGAAGTTCATCACCTGAGGGGGATGATTGGAAATCAGGTGTTACTGACAGGGGAGATTTAAGTGAGCAACCTTCCCATGATCCTTGCCGGTGATTTGTTTCCTTCCTGAGCCTTTTGAATTCAGCTTGCTCCCTGCTGTGTCCTGCATTTTTCAGATAAGTTATTTGGCTGTTAATTTCTGTGGCATTTGTTTACCTTTTGCTTTTCTCAGTTTACTGCCTTGCTGGAGTTAGTTCAGCCTGGTTCCCTGCGGGGACCAGTGCTGGACTCTGTTTCTCATTTGCCACAGCTTTTGTATTTCTAGTTCCCTGCTATTTCACTATCTGTTGATTTTCGTCCAGTTCACACCAGAGTTCTGATTTAGCGGGGAAGAGGTCGTGTGGCCTCAGTATTTTTGCATATCAGACGTGTTGGAATTTTTTTTAGGGTTTTTTGCTGGATTGCAGACAGTATCCTTTGCTGTCCTGTTCTATCTAGACAGTTTGGGCCCCAGCATTTGCTTACTCTATTTTCTGTCTGTGTTTGTGTTTCATCTGTCTCACCATCAATATATGTTTGGGGGCTATCTATTCCTTTGGGGCTCTACTCCGGGGCAGTTAGCTTTCCCCTTTCTCTCTTTAGGCTTAGTTAACTCTTTGGCTGTGTCGAGGCATCTAGGGCATCGTAGGTACGTCCCACGGCTAATTCTAGTTGTGCTGTCAGTTTAGGGGTCTGCAATCCGCTAAGTTACCAACCTCTCTGGGTGTCTGGTTGCCTAGCATATTTTTGCTATTGTTTTCCTCGGTTACTGAATCATAACAGTTGCCATATTTATGCACTGATGATTGTTCTGGTAATACATTCATGTACTGATGATGGTTCTGGTGATGTATTCATGTACTGATAGTGGGTCTGGTACTGCATTCATGTACTGTTGGTGGTTCTGGTGCTGTATCCCTGTACTGATGATGATTCTAGTGTTGTATTCTGTACTGATGGTGGCAGTAATGCTGTAATCATGTATTGATGGTCTTATTGGTTCCATGTTCATGTATTGATGATTATTCTTGTAATGCATTCATGTATTTATAATGGTTATGGTGATACATTCATTTACTGATTATGATTCTGGTGATGAATATATGCAGTAATGGTGGTTGTGGGGCTGCATTCATAAACTATTGGTGGTGCAGAATTAACTTGAGGAATTGAAAGAAAATATAGATTTACCCATAAGTATCTATAATAATAGTGGATATTTCACAGTAATAAAGGAGATAAACAGGTAGATAGATATCCAGTAAAAGAAAAAAACAAATATTACCTGTGTAGGTATAGGGTTATTGTGCCATGGTAGCAGCCCTTAGCAAGGTGGCACCTTATATGGCATGTGGGCAGGATTAAGGATAACATCCTGTGACGCGAGTGCCGAAGTAGGTGGTCGCATGTAGGAGCCGAGGGCAGACGGAAACGGCCAATGATGGCGCTGTCATGCACAGTTCGGGATCTCTTTTTTTTCTTTTACTGGAAGTCTATCAGTCTGTTTATCTCCTTTTTACAGTGAAATATTCATTATTATTATAGATACTTATATTATGGGTAAATCTATATTTTCTTTCAAATTCTCTTAAGTTAATTCTGCACTTGCCTGTTTCACCTTTGGACCTACTGCTCCATTACTTTATTAGTGAATTTTCCTCTTGTTTGACATTTTAGGAGGTCTGCACACTACTCTGGACATTTTTTTTTTAATACAATGTATTATATACTCCTATTTAATCTCTATATGTCAACCACATATTAGATGCCCCTCATTGGACTGTTCTAGCAAATTACCTTTAATGAATTGTCTTACTAATACACATATATTATATATATATAGGATAGCAGTCCTTCCGAATATTTTTGAGATATGAAATATGCATAAAGTTCTTGCTGTATTCTTACATTTAAATTGTACATAATTTACTTTGTTAGTGACCATTATGTATTTTTTTATTATGATTTACTTGTACAGATGATCTTTAAAAAAGGCCAGATATGGCCGAAACATTGGATGAATGCTATCTGTCTTTTCATTTGGGTTGTAAATAAAATGATAATTTTTCACATTTTTCAGTGCCGAAGTTTTTCTATCTACTGAAGATTGTGTTTCCTTCTGAGCACCTACATATGCACAGTAGAGCGCCCCTTTTCTCTCTTACATTAATTATACAGCTAGTCACGGTGCCAGTGTGGCGCCCCTGAGGGTTCAGTCGCCACAGAGGTGTTGCACCTCACCAGAGGTGTGACACCCCACTCCCAGGTAAGGAGGGAGCA
>JARQOD010000002.1:46823053-46895211 GCA_033576555.1 Oophaga sylvatica | reverse complement strand
TCAATCTGCTGTTTCAGGAATATACGGGGCGTTGTCCTGAATCCACAAAACCATTTTTAAAGACAAGACTTACGTCCCTTGGGGGTTTGTGCCAAAAAGGAATCCGCATGGTATGCTTCCTTGATGTCCTTAAGTAGGTCTTGATTATGAATTACTCCTAGGAATCTAGAGTCGGGAAAAATTTGTCTTAGGAGGAGTAATTGGACGTGTCTCTGCTGAGTAAATCCTAGAGAGAGTGCATAAACCTTTCCATTGCGCGATCCTGGTCTATAAAAAATTTATAAAATTAAATTGGTTTAAAAAAAAAAAAAAAGATTCCAGCGAGCCTGGCGAGGAGTCAGGCACTTGGGCCGCCTGATAAACTAAAGGTTACGATGGTCTGTCAGGACGACTATTTTGCTGTGCACCCCTGAAGAAGGTGTCTCCATTCTTTGAAGGCGGCAATAATGGCCAACAACTCTCTATTGCCCACATCGTAGTTCCTCTCACCCGGGAAGACAACTGCTGGGAAAAGAAGCACAGGGATGCAAGACATTCTTCTCACCTGTTCTCCTGAGTGTATAGCTCCAACGGCACAGTCTGAAGCATCCACCTCTATTAGGGAAGGCAAGCTCGGGGTTGGATGTACTAAGATAGGTGCGGTGGTAAATTTATCTTTTTAGACGGGAAAATGCTTCCTGGGCTTGGGGAGTCCAGGAGAACTAGACTCTTTCCGGTAAGTTGGGTGATTAGGTGACACTACCTCAGAGAAATTTTCTAATGAAACGTCTATAGAATTTGGGAAAAACCCGATGAAGCGCTGTACCTCCTTCACATTTCTAGGATTTGGGCCAATCCTTGATGGCTTGGGTTTTGCTTCATCCATACTAATTCCTTGTGTAGACAGTACATACCCCAGAAAATTTAATTTCGGTCCTATGGGAATTCACACTTTTTTAAGTTTGATTGTAAAGATGATTTTGTCTTAGACGTTCCAAGACCATTCTCACATGTCCATGATGTTCCTCTGTGGAGTTAGAAAAATTTGAATATCATCCAAATAAATTACCACGAATGTATCTAGGAGATCCCCGAAGATGTCATTCCCCCAAGTGTTTTGGGAAAATGGCTGGGGGGTTTCTCAGACCAAAAGGCATAACTAGATATTTAAAGTGTCCATAGCGTGCTTTAATGCAGTCTTCCATTCATCCCCAGGTCTAATACGGACTAAGTTATAGGACCCACGAAGATCTAGTTTAGAGAAAAAATTTTTGGGATGTGTACTCTCTCCAATAACTCAGGGATTAAAGGCAATGGATAACGGTTTCTAATAGTAACCTTATTGAGTTTCCCCATAGTCTACGCATGGGCTCAGAGATCCATCTTTTTCTTTACAAAGAAGATGGGTGCACCTGCAGGAGATGAAGAGGGGCGTATGAAGCCCTTGGCTAGATTTTCGTCTATGTTAATCCTTTTTAAAGCCTTTAGCCGGGCCCCGCCAGGGGGTAGATCTTACCAAAAGGTATCTCTGCTCCAGGCAATAATTCAATTGGACAATCATATGGACGGTGAGGAGGAAGCTGGTCAGCGTTCTTCTTGTCACATAAATCCACATAGTCCTGGTATACAGCTGGTAGTTCAGGGACTGACATGGTTCCTTTAGGAACAGAGCAAGCTGAAACTTTTGGACTCATCTGTTTCTCTGGAAAGTGTAATTCCTTGGTCTCCCAGTTAATGGTAGGATTCTGAGCCTGCAGCCATGGTAGCCCTAGAATAATGGGAAAGTGGGGAGAAGAGATAAGCATAAAGGACAGTTTCTCTTGATGATCTTTACCCATAAGAACCCTCAAAGGCTCTGTTTCCTGATCCACTGGTCCAGAGGTCAGCAGGGAGCCATCCACAGTTTCCATCTGTACTGGAGTAGCCTTCTTCACTGAACGTATCCCCTGTTTCAGAGCAAAGGAGACATCCATAAAATTTCCACTTGCCCCTGAGTCGATCATAGCAGAGCTAGACACCCAAGCTGAGTCAACCCAGAGTTTGATGGAAAGAAAGCAATGAGAATTGTTTTTCTTACAACTCAGCTGGGACACCGCTGAGGAAACTTGAAAAATGGCAGCGTTTACACAGTCAACGTCCTCAGAGGTAACGGAGTTTAAGTCCGAGAAATCAAGGTCTGTTGCTGTAGATCTCTCTGGAGCCTGAGGCTCGGACCTGACAGATCCCCTCTCGCAACACTCACAATGAATGAGTGCTGCAGTAGTCTTACGAGAACGGCTGGGGCAGTTTATAATGAAGTGCCCTGACTTACCACAATAGAAACATAGATTCTCCTTAAAACGATGTTCCTTGCGTGCATCACTAACCCGTCGCTGTAAAGAGTCTACCTGCATGGGTCAGGTTCAGGTTCCCGTGTAATCCTACTCAAAGGTTCCTTAGCTGGAGAGGAAGGTAGGAAAAGGTTAGTGCAATTGCTTTCGAACCATCTCTCTTGCCTGCGTTCAGTCAGACGAGTATCAGTACGGATGCAGTAGTTAATAAAGTCACCTAACGCAGTGGGAGGGTCGGCACGAGCAAGTTCATCCTTAATCAGTGGAGATAACCCTTTCGAAAAATAGATTTTTTTGGCGGAACTGTCCCAGGTGGTATCAAGGGCCCATCTCCTGAAATCCAAGGCAAATTCAGCTACCGAGTGCTTACCTTGGCGCAAAGCTAACATGGCTGCTTCAGCTGTTGCACCTCGATTGGGGTCATCAAACACCTGCCCCATGGCTGAAATAAAAGCATCAAGGTGATTCAAACAATCATCCTCAGTCTCAATCAGAGGGTTTGCCCACATCAAAGCCTTGTTGGTAAGCAACATAATTATAGTAAGCACCTTAGATCGTTCAGTGGGAAATTGTGAAGCATGTGCAGAAAAAAAAAGATTGCATTGATTAATAAATCCCCTGAATTTCTCACGTTCACCGCCAAAACGAAAAGGGGGCAACTTGGGAATCCCAGAACTCGGGGCTACGGCAGGAGCCTGGACTCGCTCTTCTAGAACCTCAATCCTGGCTCGCAAATCCTGGGCAGTCTGTCCAAACACTTGCAAATTGTGATTAGTGAGGTCCTGTAGGCTTGAAAAACGGGTCTTTATATTCTGCAAATCTGCAAGGATATTATCAGTCACTCCACAAAGTTCCTTTATGCGGGCCTCCATTTTCCAGATCTTTTAAGACAGGAGTACTGGAAGAAGAGGAGAGGAGAAAAAAAAAACAATAGTGTTTACCTGTGGTAACACTGCAGAGAGAAAAAAAAATTAAGGGAACTGCTCACCTGGAATGGTTGTGAGAAGTCACAACCACTATCATCACAGAAAGTTCACCCGGACATCTGATATCCACAGTTACAGCAGACAAAAAAGAGAAAAGAAAAAAAAAAGCAATAGTGTTTACCTGTGGTAACACTGCAGAAAAAAAAAACACTTAAGGGAATTGCTCACCTGGAATGGTTGTGAGAAGTCACAACCACTGTCATCACAGAAAGTACAACCGGACATCCGATATCCACAGTTACAGCAGACACAGCCTTTCCAGACCCAGCAGACACTAACGTTTTGGCTTCAGAATCTTGTAATGTATGTAGTACAGTTCATATAGCGTCTTGTGCTTGGGTGCGATGAAAATACATGAGACACAGGTTTGATATAGAAAGTCTTGTATTACTTCATACAAGTTGGCAAAAATAGTCACACAGTTTGCAGACACAGAAGCAGGAGACACAGCAGGCCAGAGTAATCTAAGCTCAGCAATCACTCTCCACAACAGGTTCAGGATCTTCTTCTCTGTTACCGTAAGTCCATGCAAACGTGGGTCTTTCAAAGAGCAGGGTTCAGAGTCCACAAGTGCTTCAGAGTTCCTCAGTAGGAATAGCTGGAGTACAAGGTCCAAGGCTTTAGGAGTCAGGTCACAGGTTCACTGCAGGCTAGATTCTGAAGCACTGATTGCTCAGCTGTGGCTGCTTAAGAAGCAAAAGGAGAGAATCAGGGCGGGAACATGCAAGCTGGAAACTCCATTTTGACTGAGGGCAAGATAGCTGCAGCAAGACAGAAAGTAAAATGGCTGACGAACAAACTGAGTTTCAGGAACATGTACACAGAACCTTACAACGCTTCTGATACATTACCCTTTTTCAGCTTTTTATATTCTTGTCTAATCCACACTGAGCCTGAGAACGTCTGTGTCTGACTCCTGAAATATATACAGAGATTTACAATATTTTCACTATACTATATATACCAGGTATCTGGTGATACAGTACCCTTTTTTAGCTTTATATATTCTTGTCTAATCCATACTGAGCCTGAGAGCATCTGTGTCTAACTCCTGAAATATATACGGAGGTTTACAATATTTTCACTATACAGGTAGTCCTCGGGTTACGACGGTCTCGAGTTACGTTGTTTCGTGTTTACGACGCTTTATACGACGGCCTCATTCCGACTTACGCGATTTTCCGTCGTAAGTCAAACTATGTGCAGCGGCGGAAGTATAGAGTCCAGGACAGTACAGTACTATACACTATACCCGGTTACACGAGGAAAACGAGCTTCCTGCACGCCATAACACGCTTCATTATGGCGCCCAAACGTAAGCCAGACTCATCTGATACCAGTGCATCGAAGAAAAGGAAGGCCAACACCATGGAGGTGAAAGTGGATATCATAAGGCAATCAGATAAGGGGGAAACACCAACAGAAATTGGCAGGTCATTAGGACTTAGTCGTTCGACTGTCGCTACGATTATCAAGAATAAAGATCGTATCCTTGAACATGTGAAAGGATCTGCTCCTATGAAAGCGACAGTGATAACAAAGCAGCGTAGTGGGCTTATTCTTGAGATGGAAAGATTATTGGTGCATTGGTTGGAAGACCAAAATCAACGCCGTATCCCTGTGAGCCTTATGGTTATTCAGGAGAAGGCTAGGCAACTGTTTGAGGTGTTGAATAGAGAAAAGAGGGAAGGAAGTGAAAGGAAGAATTTGTGGCGAGTAGGGGTTGGTTTATGAGGTTTAAGGATCGTGCCAATTTCCATAACAATAAAGTGCAAGGTGAGGCTGCTAGTGCTGATGAGAAAGCAGCAACTGAATTTCCTAAAACATTGACTGAGATAATTGAGGAGGGTGGTTACTGTGCTCAACAAGTGTTCAATGTGGATGAGACAGGCTTGTTTTGGGAACGTTTGCCTAACCGTACTTACATCGCCAAGGAGGAGAAGTCGGCACCAGGTCATAAAGTCGGCAAGGAGAGACTGACTTTGCTTCTTGGGGGCAATGCTGCTGGCGACTACAAACTGAAGCCCATGCTAGTGTATCAGGCTGAGAATCCAAGGGCACTCAAGGGCATTTCAAAGGGTCAACTACCAGTCATCTGGAAGTCTAATAGGAAGGCATGGGTGACACTTGCAGTGTTTGATGACTGGTTAACCAACCATTTTGTGCGAGGCGTGGAGCGGTATTGTACCTCCAAGGATATCCCCTTTAAGGTGTTGCTAATTCTGGACAATGCCCCTGGACACCCTGCCCATCTGGATGACTTTAACCCTAATGTCAAGGTGGTTTACCTTCCACCTAATACCACCGCTCTAATACAGCCTATGGACCAAGGAGTCATTGCTACTTTCAAGGCCTACTACCTCCGAAGGGTCATTGGTAATGCTTTAGCAGCAACTGAAAAGAATAAGGACTTGATTCTAAAAGACTTTTGGAAAACATACAACATTCTTGATGCTTTGAATAACATTGCTGATTCCTGGGATGAGGTTAAGCAGACCAGTATGAATGGTGTGTGGAAAAAACTGTGTCCCCAGTTTGTGAATGATGTCACAGAGGTCCAAGAGTCAGTGACTAGTGTCATAAAGAACGTTGTTGATATGAGTAAGACAATGAATCTGGAGGTGGAGGTGGATGATGTCACAGAGCTACTGGCATCTCATGGAGAGGAGTTATCTGCTGAGGACCTTATTCAACTGGAGAAGCAGATGATAGAGGAAGAGGAAGACATACCAACCCCAGAACCCAAGAGATTTACAAGACAGGGCTTGGCAGGAGGTTTTTCCCTGATAGAAGAAGGGTTGTCAAGGTTTGAGGCTGAGGATCCCAACATGGAGAGGTACACTAGGGTTGCCAGAGGAGTCATGGATTCCCTCAGCTGTTACAAGGAGATCTTGGAGGAGAAGAAGATGGTCTGCTTCCAAACTAACCTGCAGCAGTACTTCAAGAAGGTAGAGAGGCCTGCAACAGATCCTGCAACAGATCCTGTACCTGTATCCTCTACCTCAGCTGCCCCTCTTGACTCACCTGCCCCTCTTGACTCACCTGCCCCAGTATCTCCAGCACCTTCTGCAGCTTCCTTCCAATAAGCCTGTTCTCTCTTTGGAATTGTTATCTTTGTTTATTACAGTACAGTACACTGTTTATTACTGTTACAGCACTTCATTTCATTATTAAACGTACTGTACTGCACAATATTTTACTGTGTTTATTGATAATTATGTAGGGTACTGTGTTAGAATAGGTGTTTGCAGTAGAGTACAGTACAGTACTGTACTGTTATTATGGTACAGTACTGTATGAACGTATGTTCCGACTTACGTCGAAATTCGGTTTACGACGCCGCGTAAGAATGGATCAACGTCGTAAGTCGAGGACTAACTGTACTATATATACCTGGTATCTGGTGATACAGTACCCTTTTTCAGCTTTTTATATTCTTGTCTAATCCATACTGAGCCTGAGAGCGTCTGTGTCTGACTCCTGAAATATATACGGAGATTTACAATTATCCCTAGACTGTATACAGCTGTACGCTTCTGATACAGTACCATATATCTGCTGGTATTTTGGGCACATTTTCCCAAAAATGAGGAAGTATGGTGGAAGAGGCCGTGGACGTGGCGTGGGGGCCAGCTGGTACTGATGGTGGTGGTGGTGCATCTGCTGGAAGTGCCAAAAGCACAATAGCACCTAAGGCAGGAGGTGTTGAGCCGGCGTCATCGTCTGGCTCAAGAAGGCCTGGAAGGCTCTCTTTTCTGGGAGAAGGTAAACCGATTTTAAAGCCGGAGCATCAGGAACAGGTTTTGGCTTACATTGCCGAAACATCCTCCAGCTCTATCGCCTCCTCTTCGGAAGTTTCAAAAAATGCAAGCACTGAGTCGTCAGTGCAGGCTCCTGGTCAGGAACAACACCTTTCCTTGTGTCCTTCACCCCCACCAAAAGTGAAGGATGCGGCAGGCCACACTTCTGATTACTCCATGGAGCTCTTTTCACATACCATGCCTGGGTTATCAAGTCAAATCCTGAATTCCCCAGTCCAAGATGAATCTGACATGGAGTCCACTGATGCACAGCCACTGCTATCTGATTCTGCTGGTACATTCACCCACAGCACTACATTGCCCTCGCAGTCTACTGAGCCAGAATCTGACCCTTATGAAACTCAGGTGCCCCTTCCCGCATACTCTACCACCTTACACGGTGACACAGAGGAAGGTGCACATGAAATTGAGGAGGAGGTGATGGATAACCCAGTTGTTGACCCGGATTGGCATCCATTGGGGGAAGAGGGCGCGCTGGCAATAGCTCAGAATAGGAGGATGATCTGCAGCAGGCATCAAATCGCAGCTGTGGTTATCTGGCAGGCCCGTAGCAGTCCAAAAACGTGTTAAAACAACAAAAAGAGTTGCAGGACAGCTTGGCCAGATGGTTAAATTAGCACAGCGTGCAAGCCCTGAAAAGTTGTACCATAGTAGGAAGAGTGCAGTGTGGCACTTTTTTGACCAAAATCCTATTGATGAGGCAAAGGTTATCTGTAAGAAATGCGGAAGGACCTTCAGGGAAAAATCTCAGAAATCTGAATACCAGTTGCATGCTTAGACATTTAAACACTATACACTTGCAAGCGTGGACGGACTACAATGCCTCAGGTAGCACATGTGCACCTGCTCCGACTGAAGGTAGTCAGCAATGCTACATCGTTTCCCTCACTGTAAGCCCCGGTTAGCAGACCACCAGAAAGAAATGTTGGGGTGTCGTCGCAAGGCCAAAGCAGTCAGGGAATCACAATGTTTTTGCAACGAAAGACTGAATCTAGGCCATCACTACCACCACCACCATCACCATCCCCTTCTCAATCCGTCATGTCCACCACTAGTTCCCCCATATGCAGCTCTCAAGTCCAGCTCACCCTAGCAGACACTCTGAGTAGGAAAAGAAAGTACCGTCATGGTCAAAAGTTTTGAGAATGACACAAATATTATATTTTCACATGATCTGCTGCCCTCTGTTTTTTATGTGTTGTGAGACAGTGAGAGTATGTGTATTGAATGGGGTGTATATTTCACCTAGCTACTTTACTGACTGGTATAAGGGAGGTGTGTGTGGCTTTGTAGACCTAGTGGTAGGGAAAGGTCACTACACCTTACATTCAGTAAACACTTGCAGCTCAGGCCTGAAATCACTCAGGTGTTAATTAAGAAACCAGAAGTAGGTGTCTGGGAATACAGACAGGGCTGGAACTAGTTTAGTCTGGACACAGGAAGGTGTCCCGGCACGAGAAACAGTCTCCAAGTCAGAGTGTGAGCTGTCTTTAGCCTGGACACAGGGAGGTGTCCCGCACAAGGAAGCAGTCTCCAGGAGTTTGAGCTATCTCAGTCTGGGTGCAGGAAGTACCCGGACACAAGAGTAGCCTCAGTGAGTCTCCGTGTGAATAGCGGCTGAATAGGAGTGGATCTCTCTCAAGTCTGGACGCTGAAGGGGCCTTCAGACACAAGGAGGAGTATCTGGGAAACTCGTACTGGTAACATATATCATATGTGTTGTTTGGGCACAGACTGGTAGAGTCTGTACCCTGGAGAGACAGGGAAATCGATCTATGTGTAGTTAGTGGCTAGACAAGCCTAGGTTTTCTGTTTATGCTTTATTTTAATCTGTTTGCTGTGGACTTTAATAAAGCTGGTTGCGGCCAGTTTTTACACCAGAACTGCTGTCTGAATGAACTGTTTCGTGCCATTCTGTCTACCCAGACAGCGATCCTAGAGCTATAACCCCTGGAAATGTTACAATTGGCGGAGAATGCTGGGGCAGCGCAGTGGCTGATACATTAGTGCTGGAGTGTGCATGCAGCACAGTGGCGAGAGACAGCAATAAAGGTGAAGTCTGTTGAAATAGCAACAGAGGAAAAAAAAAAGTGTGTCAGCAGAAACGTCTGTTTGGAGCAGTCTTGGAGAGACAGTGGCCCTGATAGGGTCTGCAGAGAGAAAATGTATGCACAGCAAAGCTGAACTTGTTGTGAAAATGACTGTGGAATGTGCAGCAGCAAAAGAAACGTCTGTGGAGCAGTCTTAAAGAGACAGTAGCCCTAATAGACTTTGCAAAAGAAAAAAAAAAAAAAGGGTGTTTGCACAGCAAGGCTGAATTTTCTGTGGAAAAAAGCTGTGTAGTGTGTATGCCTTGACTGAAGTCTGCCGTTGTGAAGACAGAGAAGTCTGACAGCATGGACAACGAGTGTGGATACAAGCATCTTGCTGTGACTCAGTGGGGTCACGAAGGCATCTTGCTGTGACTCAGTGGGGTCACGAAGGCATCTTGCTGCAACTCGGCGGGGTTGTGAAGATTGTCGTCGCACTCAAATCCAGTTTTGCTGTGGCTCGGCGGGGCCACGAAGATTTTTTCAAGGGAAAGCGGTGAAGTTCTGGGGTGAACAGTGCTCCGCGATTGCTGTGAACGGAGCAGCGAATGGGTCTGACAAGTCGGACCGCATATTTGAGAAATGTCTACTGGACATGCAACTGGACATGGTGCGGGAACCATGGGCACCGTATGGAATGGCGGCAGTGGTCCATTCTATGGACTCTCCGGGGGTGCCAGTGTTGTCACAGAGTGCCCAAGGAGGTGGTAAGAGATGTTGTGAACTGAGTCCTAAGACTACTGCTGATTTTTTGTGTAAAAATTACCCTGCCGGTGTGGTTGTTAAAAAGGGGGCGGAGTCTAAAAAAGGGGCGGATTTTCACAAGAGTGTAGAGTGTGGAAAAATGAAAATTGTTACTGGTGGTGGGTTGGTACCTCCTAAAAATGACAATGTGACCGTTGATAACGGGGTAGCTCCAGTAGAAGGGGGTGACGTCAAAGTGGGAGGTGACCTGTTAGTCCACAACACCATGGGAAGTGACACAGACCCCGTAGCTGACTGGGACACTATGAAGGTAAAAAGTGAGTTCAGTCAGGAGAGGCTAGACGAGGGAAGAGAGTCCTCCTCTCGTCGTAGACGGCGCAAGGGCCACAAAAAGGTTGTTCCGGTACTACTCGCTGAAAAGGAAAATGAAGAGAATGTAGTACTGTCGGCCTATGCTTCAAGTGTGGATTCTCCTTTAGAGGTAGAAAAGGAGGGGGCCAGTCATGGCCAAGAGCTGGAACATATTCGGCTGCAGTATCAGAGTGACATGCTGCAATTATGTGAAAACCTGGAGGACGTGTCCTCAGACCAGCGAGGTCTAGAAGGAAGCAACGAGGAAGTTATCCTGTGGCAGAATATGTTCTTTGCCATTAAAGAGGACCGCCGCAAAATCAAGGAAGAGGTTTTGCAGTTGAAGCGTGAGAAGGAGGCGCTGCAGGATGGAGTTTCTGGAAGTGAACAAATCCTAGAACGATTGCGCGAACAGCTCAACCAGGAGCTGTGTGACTCCAAGAAGGAGTGTGATGAACGCAGTAGGGAACTGCAACAGATGAAGAGAGATTATGTAGATCTCCTCAGGGTCAAAGAAAAACTAGAAGAGGAGAAGATGGATGCAGAGCAAATGCGCCAGGTGGTTGAGACCACTCTGCAGGACACCCGTGATGAAAATGGTGATCTGCGCAGAAAGACCCTAGGTCTGGAAGCTCAGGTGAAGGAGCTACAGATGTCCTGTGATACTCTCCAGAAGGTGGAGATGCGCCTTAAGGAAAAGCTCAGCCAAATGGAAGCTGAGCGGGAAAAGATGGAGGAGTCCATCAGAGAAGCTACAGACCAGGTCCAGGAGTTGGCCACTGGAGATGAGAGGTGTAAAGCAGATACTTCCTCGAGTGCTGTGAGTTCGGATGATTCGGTGGATGTCGGAGCCGAGATCAAGGAGCTCAAGGAGTGGTTACAAGCCCAGTGGACGCAAGAGAAGCTTCAGAGACGGGCTGCTGAGAGGCGAATGGCGGAACTAGAGGAAGAAGTTCTCGGGCTTAAAAGTCGCCTGATACAGTGTCACTCGGTGAACAAGGCCTCCTTGGAGAAAGAAAAGGGCAACCACGTTGCACTCGCTTCCCTTGGCCAGGAGAAGATAGACCTGAGGAGAGCTAAGAGTGTGGTAACGGAAGATAATTGTGAAATGGAAGTGGTCCGGACGGAAATTCACGAAATTGTAGCTGTGAGTCAGCTCAGAAGAAGTGTAAAGGGGGAAGAAGCTGAAAGTCAGTTGTCCCTGAACCCTGAGCTGATTGATCGTCTGGAAACCACTGGTGAGACCGAAACGTGTCGGTACAAGTGCCTCGTAGATGTACCCGAGGACTTGAGAGAAGAATGAACCCGTGAGTCTGTGCATGAAGCGTTTAGGAAGGCCGTGGGAGCCTGTAAGGTGTACTCGACCTCAGGAGCTAAACAGCTGGTGGTCTTGTCCACGACTGAAGTTACAGTGAAGAGGGTGGCAATCCTAAGTGACATGCACTGGCAATGTATTCGCACAAAGCGGTTTCTCCGGTTGAAGACAGAACAAACCGTTAGACAACTAAAGCTTATGAGAAAAGCTCACAGTCTACAGGAAGAGGTCATCCAGGTGCCTCATGTTCTGGTGAGAAAGCTGATTGGGAGAAATGGCCGAGCCATGCAGATAATGGTGAAGAAGTCTGGTGTGGTGAAAGTAAGCAGTCCACGTGATCGTCGGGACTGGATACCAGATGAAGACGGCATGGTGGCATTCTACGCTATAGGAACGGAAGAAAGTCTTGAATATGTGCGCATGCTGGTGGCGTACCGTGTGACCTACCTGCGAGAGGTAGAACAATTGAATCTCGCTAGACAGCGAGTAGATAGACAGCATCATCTGAGCAGCAGAAGATGGCAGCCGTCTAAGAATAGTGAGACCCGACAGAGAAAGGGCCCCCTAAATAACAGAACAGCTACGGCTGAAGTTAGGGACCTTACAAGATGTCCTGAGGGTAGTGGGCGTGGGTTTAGAGGTAGTGAGACCTCCAGTAACTCAGGTTTGAGAGGCCCATACAGACGACCCGATAGAGTACAGGACAGTACAGAGTCTAACCGGACCTTAGATACCCAGGCAAGACCTGACAAGGTTACGATTGACCACTGGGAGCAAAGGGGAGACCTGACAAGGTTACGTCCCAGAAATGTGACTGGACGAAGTCTGTGACAATGACAGATGATAGGTCCCTAAGGAATGAGCGAATGTCATTGACTAATATTCCGGGGGGCTGAACGGAGCAAGGGACAAGTACATGGTCTCTGTGTGAACGGTGGTTGAGGTGATTGGATATATTATGTGTTCAACCCACAAGCTTAAACTTATGTGATGATGATGATGATGATCATAATGATGATGATAATGATGATGATGCTAATCATAATAGTGATGATACTGATAATGGTACCTGACCTAGATAGAAGTATAGGGCCAGGACTGGTCCAGAGTTCACTGTCTCTGTTGGATTGTTAACCAGCCCTCCGGTCTGGATGACCAGCCCTCCGGTCTGGAGAAGAGGGGGGGGATATGTGAGACAGTGAGAGTATGTGTATTGAATGGGGTGTATATTTCACCTAGCTACTTTACTGACTGGTATAAGGGAGGTGTGTGTGGCTTTGTAGACCTAGTGGTAGGGAAAGGTCACTACACCTTACATTCAGTAAACACTTGCAGCTGAGGCCTGAAATCACTCAGGTGTTAATTAAGAAACCAGAAGTAGGTGTCTGGGAATACAGACAGGGCTGGAACTAGTTTAGTCTGGACACAGGAAGGTGTCCGGCACGAGAAACAGTCTCCAAGTCAGAGTGTGAGCTGTCTTTAGCCTGGACACAGGGAGGTGTACCGGCACAAGGAAGCAGTCTCCAGGAGTTTGAGCTATCTCAGTCTGGGTGCAGGAAGTACCCCGGACACAAGAGTAGCCTCAGTGAGTCTCCGTGTGAATAGCGGCTGAATAGGAGTGGATCTCTCTCAAGTCTGGACGCTGAAGGGGCCTTCAGACACAAGGAGGAGTATCTGGGAAACTCCGTACTGGTAACATATATCATATGTGTTGTTTGGGCACAGACTGGTAGAGTCTGTACCCTGGAGAGACAGGAAATCGATCTATGTGTAGTTAGTGGCTAGACAAGCCTAGGTTTTCTGTTTATGCTTTATTTTAATCTGTTTGCTGTGGACTTTAATAAAGCTGGTTGCGGCCAGTTTTTACACCAGAACTGCTGTCTGAATGAACTGTTTCGTGCCATTCTGTCTACCCAGACAGCGATCCTAGAGCTATAACCCCTGGAAATGTTACAGTGTGTTTGACAGATGTTTTTATCACAGACAGAAATATAATTGCAAACATATGAGTAACAAAAGCTTATATTGACAGTTAGAATGAGTTAATGCAGCAAGTCAATATTTGCAGTGTTGACCCTTCTTCTTCAGGACCTCTGCAATTCTCCCTGGCATGTTCTCAATCAACTTCTGGACCAAATCCTGACTGATAGCAGTCCATTTTTGCACAATCAATGCTTTCATTTTGTCAGAATTTTTAGGTTTTTGTTTGTCCACCCGTCTCTTGATGATTTACCACAAGTTCTCAATGGGATTAAGAGCTGGGGAGTTTCCAGGCCATGGACCCAAAATCTCTGTTTTGTTCCCTAAGCCATTTAGTTATCACCTTTGCTTTATGGCAAGGTGCTCCATCATGCTGGAAAAGGCATTGTTGATTGCCAAACTGCTCTTGGAGGGTTGGGAGAAGTTACTCTTGGAGGACATTCTGGTACCATTCTTTATTCATGGCTGTGTTTTTAGGCAAGACTGTGAGAGAGCTGATTACCTTGGCTGAGAAGCAACCCCACACATGAATGGTTTCAGGATGCTTAACAGTTGGCATGAGACAAGACTGGTGGTAGCGCTCACCTTGTCTTCTCCGAATGAGGCGTTTTCCTGATGTCCCAAACAATCGAAAAGGGGATTCATCAGAGAAAATAACTTTACCCCAGTCCTCAGCAGTCCACTGCCTGTACCTATTGCAGAATATCAGTCTGTCCATGATGTTTTTTCTGGAGAGAAGTGGCTTCTTTGCTGCCCTCCTTGAGACCAGGCCTTGCTCCAAGAGTCTCCGCCTCACAGTGCGTGCAGATGCACTCACACCTGCCTGCTGCCATTCCTGAGCAAGCTCTGCACTGCTGGTAGCCCGATCCCACAGCTGAAACACTTTTAAGAGACGGTCCTGGCGCTTGCTGGTCTTTCTTGGGCGCCCTGGAGCCTTTTTGGCAACAATGAACCTCTTTCCTTGAAGTTCTTGATGATGCGATAGATTGTTGACTAAGGTGCAATCTTTCTAGCTGCAATTCTCTTCCCTGTTAGGCCATTTTTGTGCATTGCAATGATGACTGCACGTGTTTCTTTAGAGATAACCATGGTTAACAGAAGAGAAACTATGATGCCAAGCACCAGCCTCCTTTTAAAGTGTCCAGTGGTGTCATTCTTACTTAATCATGACAGATTGATCTCCAGTCATGTCCTCATCAACACCCACACCTGTGTTAATGGAGCAATCACTGAAAAGAGGTTAGCTGGTCCTTTTAAGGCAGGGCTGCAATGATGTTGAAATGTGTTTTGGGGGATAAAGTTCATTTTCTAGCCAAATATTGACTTTGCAAGTAATTGCTGTTAAGCTGATCACTCTTTATAACATTCTGGAGTATATGCAAATTGCCATTAGAAAAAGTGAAGCAGTAGACTTTGTAAAAATTAATATTTGTGTCATTCTCAAAACTTTTGGCCATGACTGTACTCATCGTCTCGTCCGCGTACACTGGCTTTGAACGCCTACATTGCCAAACTGATCTCATTAGAGATGATGCCATTCCGTTTGGTTGAAAGCGCAGCGTTCCGAGAGCTCATAGCCTACGCTGTCCCACGCTATGACCTACACAGTCGGCACTTCTTTTCTAGAAAAGCCATCCCTGCCCTCCACCTGCATGTGAAAGACCGCATTGTCCATGCACTCAAACAATCAGTAAGTGGAAAGGTGCACCTCACAACAGATGCATGGGCCAGTAGGCATGGCCAGGGCCGTTACGTGTCCATCACTGCGCACTGGCTTAATGTGGTGAATGCAGTGTCTACAGGGGACAGCGGCAGTGGGACAGTGCTGCCTAGCCCACAGTATAGGCAACAGTTGGCTGTAGGCGTTCGACCCTCCTCATCCTCCAGAAGGGAAAGCGTGTCGAAACAGTGCAGTCGCAAGAGCACTCCATCCGCAGCTGCCAGTGTTGCACACGAGGTGTCCCACTATCAAACAGCTAGTGGTAAGCGTCAGCAGGTTGTTTTAAGGATGATGTCTTTGGGCGACAACAGACACACCGTGGAGGTACTGGCCAACTACTTGCAGCGAGAAACTGCGTCATGGCTGGGCAGTCTACATCTTGAGCCAGGCAAGGTAGTCAGTGATAACGGCCGTAATTTTGTGGCGGCCATAGCACTGGCAAAACTTAGACACATACCTTGCCTGGCTCACACTTTGAACCTGTGGTGCAGTGCTTCCTAAATAATTATCTGGAGTTAACAGCCCTGCTCCATAAGGTGCGAAGACTGTGCTCGCACATCCGTCGCTCGCCCGTAGACTCCAGTCGTATGCAGAGGCTGCAGCGATCGCGCCACCTCCCCAAGCACCACCTAATCATAGACGTTGCAACAAGGTGGAACTCCATCATGCACATGGTTGAGAGGCTGTGCCAACAGAGGCAGGTTGTAATGCATTTGTGGGAGGAAACACGGGCAGGAAGTTTGAGGGCACACATCGAGGTGTCGGGTGTGCAGTGGTCAAAGCTGAGAGACCTCTGTAAAGTCCTTCAGTGTTTTGAGGAATGCACATGGCTGGTAAGTGCAGACGACGCCATCATAAGCATGAGCATCCCACTTATGTGTCTGCTCATGCAAACTTTGACGCACATTAAGGATCTGGCTTATGCAGCGGAGGAGGAGGGAAGCCTGTGCCAGTGCCATCGCCCACGAGTGGGCCCCCCCTGCTTGCTCAGGGCCATAGCACTTGCAATACTTACCTCTCCCTGCTCCACCGCTGTGATGTCTTCCGCATTTCCTGACAGTGACATTCAGGTCAGAGAGCGCAATGACGTCACGTCTGTATGCCCTCTGCCTAAACAGTCCAAGTGCAGAGAGCTGGAAGATGGTGACGCTGAGGAGTCCACAGTAGAGCAGTGCCCAGCGAGGAGAGGTATTTCATTTTTTTTAATGTTTGAAGCAATATATGGGGAGCATTATACACTGGAGAATGATATAAGGGGCCCATCATACACTTGAGCATCATCCATGGGGCGCATCACACACTGGAGCATCATCCATGGGGCCCATCATATACCGGAGCATTCTAAATGGGGGACATCAGACACTGGAGCAGCATCAACGGGGCCCATTATACACTGGAGCATTATAAATGGGGCCCATTATATATGGAGCATTATAGTGGCCCATCATACACTGGAGCATCATCCATGGGGCTCATCATATACTGGAGCATTCTAAATGGGGGACATCAGACACTGGAGCAGCATTTACGGGGCCCATTATACACTGGAGCATTATAAATGGGGCCCATCATATACTGGAGTATTCTAAATGGGGGACATCAGACACTGGAGCAGCATTTACGGGGCCCATTATACACTGGAGCATTATAAATGGGGCCCATTATATATGGAGCATTATATTGGCCCATCATACACTGAAGCATCATCCATGGGGCCCATCATATACTGGAGCATTCTAAATGGGGGACATCAGACACTGGAGCAGCATTTACGGGGCCCATTATACCCTTGAGCATCATCCATGGGGCCCATTATATATGGAGCATTATATAGGACCATAATACACTGGAGCATCATCCATGGGGCCCATCATATACTAGAGCATCATATGGGTTCATTATTTATGGGGCATCATATAGGGTATGGAGCATCATATAGAGCACATATGGGGCCTATCTGTATGGAGCATTATATGGAGCCCATTCTGTATGGAGCAATATATGGGGCCCATCATATACTGTATGGAGCTTTATATGCGACTCATTATACTGTATGGAGCAATATGTGGGGCTCATTATACTCTATGGGGACCGTCCTATACTGTATGGCACATTATATGGGGACCATCATATACTGAGCATTATGTGGAGCTCATCATATACTGTATGGAACATTATATGAGACCAATTATTATGTATGGAGCAATATATGGGGCTCATTATTCTGTATGGAGCACTATGTGGTGGCCATAATACTGTATGGAGGAATATACTGTCCGGTTTTTGAGCTATTGTAGAATTTAAAATAGATATCAGTCATGTAATGTAAGAAGTGAAGTATTTGTCATTGTACTATACCTATATTTCTCTGCCGTATCGGAGAATCATGAATTGTGGTATGTGTTAAAGGGGCCCACTGACACTCTTTCGCCCGGGGCCCACGAAAACCTGGAGCCAGCCCTGCCCCCCCACAACTTTAGCCAAATAACCCCCAGTTTTCAATGCGTAACTATTATTATAAAGTAAAGTAAGGCTGCCAAGCTTAAGTAATACGAATTGATGTTGTTGGCATTGAAATGGGCACTGTAGGTGTGTTTACTGTCCTCCACTCACTGCCGACTTTGCTTCCCAATTGACTTGCATTGGGTTTCGTGTTTCAGTCGGACCTCCGACTTTTCCCGATAGTCGGCCGATTTCATTCGACTCGAGTTTTGAGAAAGTCGGGTTTCATGAAACCCGACTTGGCCCTAAAAAAGGCAAAATCGCTCATCTCTAGTGGCTTTAAAACAGCCACAAAACATGGCTCGAGCACCAGGGATACTTGATTGAGTTCCGAGCATGCCCGAGCACCCCGATGCTCGAACAAGTATTAAGCAGTGCAGAGCATGCTCGCTCATGACTACCAATAAGCAAAATAGGTAAAGAAGCAAATTTTGCCAACCATATCTGGAGACAAGAAGGAGATGGACCCAGAGGTATTATACTTGTATGCTCAATTGTCACTCCATATATATTTATAGTTGTGCCAGCCACAATTTTTTTCTTCACTATGAGCATTACAAAAACAAGAAGAAGGTGTGCTGTATTGGGCAGGGTTTGGCTGAAGTACACACTGGGGATGCAGAAGAAAGGCACTTTTTTAATTTCACTAGAGGACCTTCCTGGTAAACTCTGTTTGTTGTACGGTCCCTAATATAATCCAAAAACGGATCAAACATGTCCCCAAGGTTTTGTGCGGTCCACAAACATACACAGACGTGAGAACATTCCCATAGTCAGTAAAGGGTATATTTTCCATCCGTGATAAAACATGTATGAGAAAAACTGATGTCTGAATGAGCCTTTATATTTAGGTACATTTAGTACATTCATCCTCTTCATATAATACCTTTCCTTCCCAGAGAATATTTGGCTATAATGAGCTATCCTTTCCTTTCCTGACTATTCGTGTTTGTCTATATTTACAGTAAACACAATCTCTTTTCTGCTAGGCGCTCTCACACTCCAGGCAGATTTTGACATCCACTGCCTGTCTACAATTTAAATTCCATCTGTCCTCTCCCGATGCCAGCGCTAGATGAACGTCAAGCTGGCAGCGGCTCTTCAGCTTTCATAATACGCAGATAATCTTTTTCCCCCCTTCTTTCCCTTGTGTAACATGCGAGTGTCTTGTGTGATTGTCATTTAGTGGTCCTTGGACTTTCCCCATAGATATTAACCACTGGAGTTAACCCTTTAATCAGGTTAATCCTCTTAATTGGAAGGTACAACTCTGTGTGGGTAAACAAAGGATTATTAGGAGCCAAATCTCCACGAGAAGCGTGTTTTACGGAGACAGAACATTTATGAGCAATAAAGATCACAAAGAAGCATTTTGTTTGTAGAAGAATTTTATGGGTAATTATCTGGTTCTTGCTTCCATCAGCATAAAAAGGGACAAGAAGACGATGGCTGCTTTTAACAGAAACACATTTATCTACAGATAGTGAGTGTTGTAACTCAACTGCATATGATCCACCACAGTTTATCTTGGTCCATTCCTTTAAGTCTGAACTTTGAGGAAGAGCAGCTGTACACCTAATCTCCCCTTCATGTGACGTGATGGTGTGCACCTTTAAATATAACATAGGATGGATGTAGTGGTCCATAATGGTAGACTGGTTCCCCACTCAGAGATGGCAGATTAAATGCAAATGTGTAAAGATAACAATTTACTCAAGAACAGGCAACAAGCTTGGCCATTATAACGCGAAAAAAAGTCAACAGCTTGACTTGAATACAAGTAGACTGTTGGTATACACAACAGCAGTAGTCTTGCAATTGCAACACTTTAAAAAAACAAAGGCCAAGGTAAAACATAATAAGAAAATACCCTGCAGTAAATAAATGAACAGCAACGGTGTATGAAAATAAATAAAAATTATCAAACCACGTCACGGTGATCCTATTCGGGATGGTCCTAATCTCTAATATTAAAACCTTACCATTTATCAAGTGACGTACATGTGGATAAGGGCTTAGAAGGACTGAGAACCAGCTAGGTGACACGCAGCCATGAAAGTAATGTCCAACTCAAAGAAAATGCAGGCCACACCTTTATTTGCACTGTGTGCAAAAACACTGAAACAAAAAAGCGAAAGAAATGAACTGGGGTATAAGTTAATGTGCATGCAGTGCGTAAGTGCATGTTCACACTGGCCACTAAGCAGATAATAGCCAAGATAAAAACATAATAAGCAAATACCCTGCAGTAAATAATGAAACAGCAATAGTACATGAAAATAATATAGGGTACTTATAATTTTGATTAAAAAAATGTAAACGCCATCCCACTGCATCACGGTGACCCTATTCAGGACAGTCCTAACCACTAGTATTAAAACCTTAGCATTTGTCAAGGCAGCGGACTTAACCATTTGTCAAGTGAAGTCACTTGACAATGGTAAGGTCACATATTTATATTCCAGTGCTAGATAGTGCTATTCACCCCCACTTCTAGCTTACTCACCCCAACTTCTGGCTAACTCTTTCTGATGGCTGCTCCATCTGCATTTATGGCATTTGTCTGACTTCCATTGGGGGGAGACAGGAGCCATTTATTAGCTCTGCAATGCTATTTGTGGGCATAAATGTGCTTGTGAAGCTGACTCATTATCCTTTGGATGAGCTGCATCACCTGAAACATAATTGATAAACTCTTAAGGATATCTAGATATAGCAATTGACAAACAATATGTATGGAGACACGGGGGGTCGGACTGCACCCAGGTTTGCTAGCCGAAATCGCATGGACCAGGGATCATCCCACCAAACGTCCGCTCTCCCTTTAACGTGGGCATAATGCTATTCAGACAACACAGTGTGAGGGTTAAACAGTGTGGCAATGTTTATTGAACCACAAAACAGGCAGAGAACACATAGAACAGTCCTAGCACAGTACGCAAGATAGTGCACATTAGAGACTCACCCTTCCGCTGACTTGCCGGGATAACGGCAGCTGTTACTTCAGAGCTTCCAGGGTCGACTACCACACCTATGGCAACAGATAGAGAGGAGGTAATGACAAGCGTAGGAAAATGACAGTCCATTGAGGTATAAGGCCAGTTGACTCGAGGGTCACAACTTGGCTACTCTGAACATCTCCATGGAGCCAGGCAACCGGCGGGTCCCAATCCAGGCTTTCTCCAAACATATCCATGGTTCAGCGATGTTCAATGGAGCAAATCTGTATTCTTCCAATCGGTTCCAAGGTCCCCTAGGTTGTTTCCTGTAGAATGATAGATCTGTGTCCCTCGTGATGGAGCCATGATGTATTGGCAGCAGTCCTGTAGAGTACCCTGGATGTTTGGAAGTCTTGGCAGAATCTCTGGCTGTCTCTCTCTCTGTACACAGGCAGATGCTCTTTTTCATAGGTCACAACTTTTCATTTGGGCATTCCACCACAGGCTTGGGGGAAGGTGGAAGGAGGCCATCCCTAACTGCTGGAGTGTTCAAACATACATAGATTGTCCTAAGTGTTGCAAAGCACAAATGGGTCATCAACATATTAACAAACATTCTAAAGGCCTCGTCACACATAACGAGATCGCTAGCGAGATCGTTATTACGTCACGATTTTGAGATCGCTGGAGAGCCGTATCGTGATCGTTGGAGAACTGTCAAACATGCAGAACTTCCCAGCGATCTAACTAATGATTTCGTTGCTCGTTGGGACACTTTCACACAGCAGCTATTTCAACGATCCACACCTTGATAGGGGCTGTACTGTCACCAATCATCTTGGTGGATTGGTGGATGCTACTGCATTCTGATTGGGCGGCAGGTTTAAAATAAAACCACGTTGTAGCAATTCCATCCCTTTGTTCCTGTTTGCGTTCTGGTTCGGATCGTAGCAGCGTTTTTCGGCTGTGACTCTATCCATTCATCTGGGCTTTGTTCCTGACAAGCGTTCTGGTTTGTGGATTGTAGTGTTCTTCGGCTGTGACTCCACACAGCCCGGAGAATTCTGCTAAGATCTGCAATCCAGCACGAGGTCAGAAACAAAGGATGGAATCGCTATTCTGTTGCTTTCTTTATGCACGGCAGGAAATGAGAACGCTGTAGCGACCACCAATCGGCGACGAGGGGCGCAGAAAACTCCAATTTATGCACGCCTACGTGTTTCAGTTCTGAATCGCTAACGAGGTCGTTGGTTAGGTGTCAAATACAGCGATGCACACAGCCCAGCGGGAGCGCAACGACCCAGGAATGGTCCAGGAAGCTTTGTAACGATCAGCGATCTCACAGCAGGGGCCTGATCGTTGCTGCCTGTCAGACATAACGAGATCGCTAGCGAAATCGTTATTGCGTCACAAAACCCGTGACTTATCAACGATCTCGCTAGCGATCTCGTTATGTGTGACGGGGCCTTAACATTGTGCCTTTGTTTCCCAAAGATAGTAGAACAATACTAGGACTGCAATGCAAGGACAGATACAATAGCTAATCAGCAACCAGTCAACAAATAGTAGCCATTCAACGTTAAATCATGGACAATAAGGGTCAACAGTCATTCTCACATGAACTCTATCTCATGTCCCTAGGCCTACTGAAATAATATTCGTCTTGTTAATTAAAATACAATGCTGTGTCTTCACAATATGCAACAGGAGAAACACAACATAAAACATATATTATTAAAATAGATAAGGCACCTGCATAGAAATAAGGCAACTCTAATTACCAGGTGTTATCTCCACCTCAACAGGATCAATGTTAACACATAGCAACAAATCAATAAAGGATAGTAAGGACAACAGTCCTTGGCATTCCAGTGGGGTTTGTGCCAGAACTTGACACTCCAGAATATAACAATGGGGTCTGGGAGACATAAATCCATAATTTTTGGATAGTGTGGCTGACCAATTTTCAACCCTCTTGCAAGTAACATTGAAAAAAGGTAACATTGTGATGTCTACAGACAACTGGTCAGATTGTCAAGATGTTTATTGTTATGTTTCGGTAGCTGAGGAGTGCAGGTAAAAAAGGCAATACACCAGAGCAGTTGGAATCTATGAGATTGCAGTACCCTGACTAACCACCACAACTAGAGGCAGCCGTGGAGCGTTCCTACGTTGGTCCTAGACGCCTCGTCACAGCCTGAGAAACTAACTACACCTAAAGATAGAAATAGGAAAGCTATCTGCCCCGGAGCAGAACCCCAAAGACAATAGAAAGCCCCCAAACATGTAATGGCGGTTAGACAAGAGGAAATACTGACACAGAAAGAAAATAGTATGAGCAAACGCTGGGGCCCAAACTATCTAAATAGAAAAGGATAGGAAGGGTACTTACTGCAATCCCAGAAAACCCTGAAAAACACCAACTCTACTAATTTCAAAATCACCTGAGATCACACGACCTCTACCACCTAAATTAGTTCTCTGGTGTAACAAAATCAAAACAGCAGCCACTGAAAAAACTGGAAAAAGCAAAAGAACAAAACTCAGTGGCTGAACTAAACTGAGAGGGCAGAAGCCCCCGGAGGGGACCCTGAAGGCCCCCACAGAAGTGCAGGACAAAAAGCAAAAATATAGCACAAACACAAAAGAAGAAAAAGTCTTATCTGTTAGCAGGAGATGCAGACACGACACAGCAGGCTAAAAGGGAAACTGGAATGAAGGATTCAGACCAGAACAATTGATCACCGGCAACCCTGATGGGAAAATGACTCCCTTATATAAGACCAGTCAGTAACACCTGATTCCCAGTCCTCACAATCTTCACTAGCACCGCTTGTAACCACCAGAGGGAGCCTCTGCTCAGAACTCATCTCAAACCCATTCACAACAGTACCCCCCCCTTGAGGAGGGGTCACCGAACCCTCATTTGAGCAACCAGGTCGGTCAGGATGAGTTCTATGATACGCACGGATAAGTCTCCTAGCATGGATGTCCGAAGCAAACACCCAAGAATTGTCTTCCTGACCATAACCTCTCCATTTAACCAAATACTGGAGTTTCCGTCTAGAAAAACGAGAATCCAATATTTTCTCAACCACATACTCCAGATTGCCCTCAACCAAAACAGGGTCAGGAGGCACAGCAGCAGGAACCACTGGCTCAACAAACCTCTTCAACAAAGACTTGTGGAACACGTTATGGATCTTAAATGTCCCTGGAAGAAGCAAACGAAAAGAAACAGGATTAATAATCTCCATGATCTTATAAGGTCCAATGAACCTAGGCTTAAATTTAGGAGATGCTACTCTCATAGGAATATTCTTTGAGGACAACCAGACCAAGTCCCCCACTTTAAACCGAGGACCATCAGTCCTATGCCGGTTAGCAAACCGCTGGGCCTTCTCCTGAGAGAGGGACAACCTCTCCACTACCTGGTCCCAAATCTGTTGCATACGCTCCACAACAGAGTCAACACCTGGACAGACAGAAGCCTCCGTCTGTCCTGAAGAAAATCGAGGGTGAAACCCAGAATTACAGAAAAACGGAGACATCAAAGTGGCAGAGCTAGCCCTATTATTAAGAGCAAACTCAGCCAAAGGCAAAAAAGAGACCCAGTCATCCTGATCAGCAGACACAAAGCATCTTAGATAAGTCTCCAATGTCTGGTTTGTTCTCTCAGTTTGACCATTGGTCTGAGGATGAAATGCCGAGGAGAAAGACAATTAAACACCCAGTTTAGAACAAAAAGTCCTCCAAAATCTGGAAACAAACTGGACTCCTCTGTCAGACACAATGTTCTCAGGAATGCCGTGTAAACGAACCACGTGCTGAAGGAACAACGGCACCAATTCAGAGGAGGAAGGCAACTTAGGTAATGGCACAAGATGTATCATTTTGGAAAACCTATCACAAATTACCCAGATGGTGGTCATTCTCTGAGAAACAGGAAGATCGGAAATGAAATCCATAGAGATATGGGTCCATGGTCTCTTGGGCACAGGCAATGGCATCAACAAACCACTAGAGCGAGAGCAAGCTTGGAGCGAGAGCAAGTCCCGCAGGACTGCACAAATTCCCTGACATCACGAGACAAGGTAGGCCACCAAAAGGACCGACTAACCAAGTCTCTGGTACCAAAAATTCCGGGATGACCGGCCAGCGCGGAACAATGAATCTCAGACATCACACTCTTTTTCCACTGGTCCGGGACAAACAATTTTCCAACAGGGCAGCGCTCGGGCCTATCCTCCTGACACCCCTCCAGAGCAAGTCTCAAATTGGGCGAGATGGCGGAAAGAACTACACCCTCTTTCAAAATAACAGAAGGATCAGATAACTCAGGAGAGTCCGCAAGGAAACTCCTCGAGAGGGCATCCGCCTTAACATTCTTAGTGCCAGGAAGAAAGGAAACCACAAAATTAAAACGTGTGAAAAACAAGGCCCACCTGGCCTGTCTAGGATTGAGTCGCTTGGCAGATTCCAGATAGACCAGATTCTTATGGTCCGTAAGGACCACCACCTGATGTTTGGCTCCCTCCAGCCAATGTCTCCACTCTTCAAAAGCCCACTTCATGGCCAATAACTCCCGATTACCCACGTCATAATTACGTTCAGTAGGAGAAAATTTTCGAGAGAAAAAGGCACAAGGGTTACTTTTAGAGGTCTCTGGATCTTTTTGGGACAAAATGGCACCTGCCCCAATTTCAGAGGCATCAACCTCCACCTGAAATGGCAGAGAAACATCAGGCTGCCGTAGAACAGGAGCAGAAGTGAATCTCTGCTTAAGTTCCTGAAATGCAGAGACTGCCTCAGGAGGCCAATTCACCACATCAGAACCCTTTCTGGTCAAATCAGTTAATGGTTTAACAATAACCGAGAAATTACCAATAAATTTACGATAAAAATTGGCAAAACCCAAAAATCTCTGAAGAGCCTTTAATGAAGTAGGTTGGACCCAATCACAGATGGCCTGAACCTTGACCGGGTCCATTTCAATAACAGATGGGGACAAAATGAATCCCAGAAATGAGATCCTCTGTACGCCAAAAAGACACTTTGATCCCTTCACATACAGAGCATTCTCTCTCAAAATCTGGAATACAGTTCGAACATGTTTCACATGAGAGTCCCAGTCATTAGAAAAAATCAAGATATCATCCAAATAAACAATCAGAAATTTGTCCACAAAATCCCTGAAAATGTCATTCATGAAGGACTGGAAGACGGAAGGAGCATTAGTGAGCCCAAAGGGCATCACTAGGTACTCAAAATGCCCTTCAGGGGTTTAAATCCGTCTTCCATTCATCCCCGTGCTTAATGCGAATAAGGTTATACGCCCCCCTGAGGTCAAGCTTGGTAAACCAAGTAGCGTTTTTCACCCTGGAAAACAGGTCAGAAATCAAGGGTAACGGGTATTGATATTTCACAGTAATATTGTTCAAGAGACGATAATCAATACACGGCCTTAATGAACCATCTTTTTGGCCACAAAGAAAAAACCGGCACCTAAGGGTGAAGAGGATGGTCTGATATGACCCTTCTCCAATGATTCCTTGATATAAGACCGCATAGCGTCATGTTCAGGTACAGACAAGTTAAAAAGGCGACCTTTAGGGAATTTACTACCCGGCACTAATTCAATAGCGCAGTCATAGCTCCTATGGGGGGGCAAGGATGCAGATTTACTTTCGCTAAACACATCAGAAAAATCAATCAAAAAGTCAGGAACATCCTGAGCCTGGAGGGAGGCAGAAAAAACAGGAGTGTTGGTATTAACACATTGGCAGCCCCAACTGGTTACAGACACAGATTTCCAATCCAAAACAGGATTATGAGACTGTAACCAAGGGAAACCCAGCACGATAATGTCATGCAGATTATATAGAACCAAAAATTTGCAGCACTCCTGGTGATCAGGTTCAACCCTCATTATCACCTGAGTAGAAAACTGGGGTTTATTCTCAGCCAAAGGGGTAGAATCGATCCCCAGTAGGGGAATAGACTTCTGTAGGGGTATCAAGGGAAACCCACAACGTTTAGCAAAATCATAATCCATCAGGTTAATAGCTGCTCCAGAATCAACGAAAGCCTGAGCAGAAAATGAGGACAGAGAGCATATCAGAGTGACAGTTAATAAAAACTTAGTCTGAACACTACCCAAGACAACTGAGCGTGCAAAACGTCTTCCCCGCTTAGGGCAGACTGAAATAGCATGAGAGGCATCACCACAGTAGAAACATAACCCATTGCGCTTTCGAAACTCATGACGCTGTGCCCCAGAACCACTCTATCACACTGCATGGTTTCAGAAGCTGGTTCACAAGGCAACACCATTCCACGATACTTCTCCGCTCACGCAAACGTCTGTCAATTTGAATCGCTAATGACATAGAATCATTGAGACCAGAGGGGACAGGGAATCCCACCATAACATCCTTTACTTTATCTGACAGACCCTTCCGGAAAAGGGCCGCCAAAGCGTCGTCATTCCATTTGGTCAGGACTGCCCACCTACGGAATCTCTGACAGTATAACTCAGCGTCATCAAGCCCCTGATTTAATGCCAACAAGGCTTTTTCAGCTTGATCAGTGACATTAGGCTCATCGTACAATAACCCCAAAGCCTGAAAAAACGCATCAACATCACTCAAAACAGGATCCCCAGGTATCAGGGAAAAAGCCCAATCCTGAGGATCGCCGCGCAGGAGAGAGATGACAATTTGAACCTGCTGCGCTGCGTTTCCTGAGGACTTAGATTTTAAGGCAAAAAACAATTTACAATTATTTTTGAAATTCTGAAACTTAGCTCGATCCCCCAAAAACAAATCCGGCATGGGGATCCTAGGTTCCACAACAGGCAACCCAGCAAGATATGCAGCAATACTCCGAACCTCAGTGGCAAGCTGATCCACACGGCCAGACAACTGTGCAAACTCCATTGGGAGAAAATATCCTCCCCAGCACCCAGAGATACAGAGGGAAAAAAAAAATGCAACAAACAGAAAAATATCTCTGACAACTCTGACAACCTTTTTTCTTTCACAATATTTTTTCCCTTCTGTGAGTACCATACAATTTTCAATTTTTTGGCCGGTGATACTGTTATGTTTCGGTAGCTGAGGAGTGCAGGTAAAAAAGGCAATACACCAGAGCAGTTGGAATCTATGAGATTGCAGTACCCTGACTAACCACCACAACTAGAGGCAGTCGTGGAGCGTTCCTACGTTGGTCCTAGACGCCTCGTCACAGCCTGAGAAACTAACTACACCTAAAGATAGAAATAGGAAAGCTATCTGCCCCGGAGCAGAACCCCAAAGACAATAGAAAGCCCCCAAACATGTAATGGCGGTTAGACAAGAGGAAATACTGACACAGAAAGAAAATAGTATGAGCAAACGCTGGGGCCCAAACTAACTAAATAGAAAAGGATAGGAAGGGTACTTACTGCAATCCCAGAAAACCCTGAAAAACACCAACTCTACTAATTTCAAAATCACCTGAGATCACACGACCTCTACCACCTAAATTAGTTCTCTGGTGTAACAAAATCAAAACAGCAGCCACTGAAAAAACTGGAAAAAGCAAAAGAACAAAACTCAGTGGCTGAACTAAACTGAGAGGGCAGAAGCCCCCGGAGGGGACCCTGAAGGCCCCCACAGAAGTGCAGGACAAAAAGCAAAAATATAGCACAAACACAAAAGAAGAAAAAGTCTTATCTGTTAGCAGGAGATGCAGACACGACACAGCAGGCTAAAAGGGAAACTGGAATGAAGGATTCAGACCAGAACAATTGATCACCGGCAACCCTGATGGGAAAATGACTCCCTTATATAAGACCAGTCAGTAACACCTGATTCCCAGTCCTCACAATCTTCACTATCACCGCTTGTAACCACCAGAGGGAGCCTCTGCTCAGAACTCATCTCAAACCCATTCACAACAGTTTATGACATGAGATGTTTGTGGCAAGCAGTGGTTAATACATGCTAAAAGTGGTAGGACAACCAATTGGCCAGTGATGGGGTCATGGGTGATACAAGTGGGGAGCTAAGACCGCTTTCGATGTATAGAGTTGTGTAGCTGCAAACCAGAGTGCCCTTACCCCAGGATATCTGCATGCTTAGGCTGTTAACTTCTAGCTCTCTCATGCTCACCACTGGGTGGTCAGATTGGCTGCTCTCTATCTAATGGAATGAGCATGGATATGACCTTGTTCTAAAAATGGACCTTCATATTGGTCTTTGGAGCAAATCAATAATTTCGTGAGTATCTGCAGCTCCGCAGATAAGTGCACCTGTCTAGAATTTTTAAAAGCTAGTATACTTAACTGTACAGACTCAAGGATACAGTAAAAGAAATAGATTTGTAAATAATTGCAATAAAATCTATGTGTAGGTGAGCTGTCTGTTCTTAAAACAGATGAAGAAATACTGTCATCTGAATATGCTGTGGGAGGGACCAGAGGAGGTGCTGGAATGCAGGGGTTTTATCAGGTAAGTAATGAGATTTTTTTCATTACCTACTTTGTCCCCTTGGCCAATTTTATTCCTATTTAGAGATGGATTGTTTCCTCTGACACAGTTGTAGACACAAATCACATGAAGTTTGCCCACCTTAAACAAGTCTTCCCACCAAACTTTTCATTGCTAAACCTGTGTAAATGTGTATGTAGCGTAGTGTAAGAGCAGTAATATCTCACCAATCGATAGCCGTTTGCCCCAGTTTCCAAAGCTGCTCCAGTCCTCTTCTGGATCATGTAAGGAAATGAGGGATTATGTTCCCTATTGCTTTTCCTTCTTAACAGGTCCTGATACTGTCTGTTCTATTATAATGTATATATGTTATTATATAATGGTACTGCTACATGATTGCATGTATTACCGCCTACTTATAATGGTACTGCTACACTCTTAGTTTATTACCGTGTCTTGTAAATACGCGTTGTGTGCTTTAGTAAAGTATACTGTATTTTCACTTGTATTAGGGAAAGTGCAGTTTGTAGGTTTGGCCACTAGATGGGGGTATCTTAGTGCCCATAGTTCTTAGACACTGAATAGTGTTAGTACATGGTTAATAGTAGGAGGGGCTGCTGTGTAGTAAGCAAGTGTAAGGAATAGATTCTAGTCAGAGGGTGAGGGGCGTCCGAAGGGTCCACAAGGGCTTAGGCCCAGGACGCCACAGCATCCACGCAACCTGAAAGTGAAGTGAACCTCAGTCATCCACAGCACCAGAATAGTTCAGCAGCGGCCATTGCAGTAGAAGAAGACAAGAATGTGGCAACTCATTGTTTGGGCGAAAATCCTTAGAACCGTGGAGGAACGGCCAAGGGACCCCACAGATACAGTGAGTACAGACAGAAAGGATTTGGTGCAAGGGCAAAAGACAGAGCAGTTGGGCAGTACTCTCCTTCAGTGGCTGCTTACTCCGGGAGTAAATGATCTTGAGTGTGGGGCGAAACAGATGTGTTACCGTAGCAGAGCCGTGTAAAGAGAATGCTGAGGAACCATCCGTGATGGTCCTACCCGGGCCCTTGCTTGGTGCGCACAAGAGTAGCGTAGGGAAAGAAAAGGAACTATGTTTTGTGAAGCCCGTGGTAAGAGATGTGAAGCTTTTGGATGTGCCGTGTGATGAAGCTAGTAAAGATGTTCTTGTTGAAGTTGAAATGGACTGTGTCTCAGTTTGTGCTAATCTATCTGGAGAAAGTCTCCTACTCCCGGAGGGGGTGCCAGCAGGAGCTGGACCTGAAGACACAGTGCTGTTGATTAATGGTAAATATATTTCTGTGAGAGAAGGCCAGGACACGGAGAAAACAGGTGTCCACGGACACGACTACTGCCCTGGCCGAATCTTACAATCACGTCATGGCAATTTCAAATTTCCAGATCACAGTGGGCTCTATATGTGAGCCCAGTGTGAATCAAGCGAGGTGTGAAGTGGTGGGCGCGTCCGGGTGCACCTCGCCACAAATCATACTTTAGTAAGAGACTGAAGCAAAATTTGTGGCATAAAGATTGCCACTCTCATCATGAATTTCATGATCGAGGGTTGTCACGACCCCATCCCACCCCAGCTTTGCTCACTTTTTTAAAGTTGGGTGAAAATTATGTGAAGACGAAAAAAGCTACAATTTTTATGTAGCCTCACATTGCGCAAAAACCTTACGACTTTTTGAAGTTTTTTAACTCCAGTTTTCAGCTGCAAATGTCTTGATGTATCAGAGTCTATGTGTGAACCAGAAGTGGCTGTTACAATGTAAGTCTACGGAGCATCATTATTACGTTCTATAGACTTACATTGTAAAGAGACTTACGGCTCATAGAGTCTAGTGTGATCTAGCAAGTTGGAATAACCATGATGTGACGCAGAAGAGGAACGGAGCAGCGCTGGAAACCAGGAAGACGGCGATCGGAGAGTATATTACCGCACTTACGCTACACACATTAGCACAGATTTAGGCAATACAATGTTTGTTTTTTCTAGTGAAAATAATCAATATTTAATAACTAGTAAACTTACAAATAGAAGAAAACATTACAATTTACAATATTAGAAATATATGATGTAAATGTAACGAAAAATAAAATTCGATGACTGTGGAGGAAATGTGAGGACGACATTACTGTGTGATGCTGGGTGGAATGTAGGACAATCATTTCTATGAGCGATGTGTAGTGGTCACATAGTCTGGTGATACGGTACAAGTATTGTGCTGGGGATGACACTACCAGATGACTTGCTATTACGAGCTCCGGCCTATTGATGGGTATATTAGTTCTTTTGCCTTGGCAAATCTAGTAAAGGATGGCAAATGCGGTTTAGACATTTTATATTTTAAAGGGCTCAGGCACGAATTAACAATCAATATTACATTAATGTGTTCCTCTGCGTTACTCAACAGATCCTACTCCTGCCATAGTGAAAATTCAAGAGCTTCAGATGCCAATTTCTAGATTCTAAGCATACTTTGTGCAAATGGAAAATATCATATCTTATATAGACCAGGAATAAAAGCAACACAACTGTATGATCCACACAGGTGCACGTCTCATATCACCCAACCTCTTTAATTGAGACTAGCACATTACTTTTTTAGCAAAACTCTAGTAACCAGTCCATGGGCCCGTTCATCTGTGTAGCCCAGCTACGCAGGCACACACATAAAATCCAGGAGAATGCACAGGAAGGTAACCACAAAAGCTTGCTATTCATGCACTTCACTTACAATTTCAGACACACCCACTAGGGGTATATGATGTGGTGACACGTAGCAGAGTCAGTCTGTTTCCTGTCTGAGAAGAGCTCAGATCAGACCAGTTAGTTTCCTGTCTTCAGACAGTGCAGTTCAGTGCCAGTTCAGTCTGGACTTGGAGAGGAGAGAGGACTGAATCCTCGCAGAGCTAGCGTAGCTCACCTGACAAAGAAGTGGAGGCTAGTACGGGTGAGGTGCATCATCCTAGCCTAGTCAGAGCTACCCTTAATCAGTACCTCAGCAGAAGCTGAAGCAAGGAGGAAACTGAGAGCTGCTCAGCGAGCTCGGGAGAAAGCTGACTATTTCCATCGAAAGCTGCAAGTGCTTATGCAAAGAGCAGAAGCAGGGTGAAGGGCGCAGTGGAGAAGTTAGAGAAGTGCTACAGGTATTGGATTGCCTGCACTAAATTGCCGGACACGGGGTCCGAAGCGTTGCTACAGTTTCAAGCTTAGTAACAAGAACACCGGAGGCATCTGGACTACAGGTCGCAGAGAGCAGTCCTAAGTGTCAATACGTAACCGGAGACAGGGAAAACAGGAGTCTAGCCTGATCAGCAAATATAGACTTAGTTTTCACCACTTAGAAGTTTCCACCACAACGTTGGCCGGGCAGTACAGCTATTGAGAAAGCTGGAGATTCAGAGTTAACTTCGCTTCAGGCAAGTTGGACTCACCTACATTTGAAGTAAAGGAGGCCTCTAACCTGCTCAGCGGTTACCCGAATGTGCATTCTCCACCCCGACCAGCTCCCCGGGATCTACGTGAACCATCTACCAGTAAAAAGTATGAAAAGAAGCTATTTTGTGTGTGACTGAATTATTATCTATACCCTGCATCATCATCACCATAGACTTCCAGGGACCCGTCTCACCTGTGGGAGACTACCACCCAGCTGCCCCATAACATCCCCTGTGAAAGTCCTTATAGCAGCGCTGGTTCAATTAACCAGATACCACAGGTGGCGTCACGAACTACCTATCCTAAATATCCCCTGTAAATATTCCCCATTGGATGAGCGCCCAGGGCCACGGACCGAGCCACCGCTACCAGTGACAACTCCCATAGATTTCCATGGGCTCGGCTCCGAGTACCCCATTGCCCTGGTACGAAGTGCGACTCAATCTTTGGCGTCACAACAGGATGCGAAGCTTGCAATTGTGAGTCCTGTGTGCCTATGTTGAACTGTTTGGTGAAAAAGACTGTTTGCTGTGTTTGGCGCCAAATTCCGCCATTTTACCGCCATGTTCGCGCCCTCAGGCACTGGTGAAGAAGGGGGCGTACCTAAAATAACACGCAGTTTCCTGGACACGCCCCCAACCTGCACCCCAATCTGCATCGCGAGCCACATCGCAAACTGCATCGCAATCTGCATCACAAAGCCGCATCGCAAACTGCATCGCAATCTGCATTGCAATCCGCATCGCAAACTGCATCACAATCTGCATTGCAATCCGCATCGCAAACTGCATCACAAACTGCATTGCAATCCGCATCGCCAACTGCATCCCAAGATACCGAGGCATCATCAGAACGCCAGCGACAAAGGTCCTGTCTCCACCGCTGCAGCCTGTGAAAGAGGTAGGCTCAGATTAACCAAGGGGGCATCAATATGTCGCAGCAACCAGCAGACGGAGCGGCCCCCGCCGGTGGCCCCAATAACCCACCGCTTGGCGTCGTACCGCAGGATGGGGGTGCAGGCCCCTCACCTGGCCCGGTGGTCCCGCTAATGCCGCTAACCCTCCCATACATGCCTGGAGCGAAGTGGCTCCCCCAGTACAGCGGCGAGCCAAGCACCCTGCCAGGATTTAAACGGAAGATATGTGTATTTTAGATATGTATTCAATGACTGAAAAGCAAAAAGCTGCTGTGGTAATAGGACAGTTAGCTGGTGGGCTGAGAGAGAAGTAGAGACTTGGCCCACTGCAGACCAGGAGTCGGTACCTGCGATACTCTTAAAGCTACAGGCCATCTTCGAGGACCCACAGAAACGGATCTCCGGATGCATTTTATCAGTGCTTCCAGGGACCGGGTGACAGTATTAGGGACTACGCCTGCCGACTACAGGGGCCCTGCGAGCTCTCAAACAGGCTAACCCCACAAGTCCCATTGATGAGAGCCAAATGTTAAAAGAGCAATTCGTGCGGGGACTGAGGTCTCCAGAGGAAAGGAGGACTGTAAACTGGTGGTCCTTGGATCATCCAGATGCCACTTTTGATGCTCTAAAGGACATGGCAATAAAGGGACTGCGACCCCTGGAAAAGCCTGAGGTGGCAAATCAGTATCACCCGGGTGAAGCCACTCTTAAGCCGGCAGTACCCACCTTTTCTCCGCAGGTGGCAGAAGCTAAAACGCAGGTGGCGCCCCCTAGTGAGTTGGAATGTCTGCGCTCAGAAGTGCGCCAGCTGACTAAGAACTTGGCCACTGTAATGGAGGCCCTGCAACTGCGGAAAGAGGAAGGAGGGAAGATCCTACTAGCCGACTGTCCGGAGGATGTCCCTTGGATGAACCGGAGGAAATGGAGGACGTCGCCACACCGGAGGAGGACCACGCCACCCCCAGGAGCGACTCCGGAGCAACACCATCCTCGCCGGGAGATCGTCTGCTACCGCTGCAACCAAAAAGGTCATATGGCACAGCAATGTCCTTTAAACGAGCCGATCCTGGGTCAGAGGGCCAACACCCAGGAGTAGACTCATCAGGCCCCTTGGACTGGAACCGCAGGTTCGTGGGTGGACGGCCCTACCTGTCCATGATTCTGGACGGGATTGCAATCCCTGCACTGCTGGACACTGGATCTCAGGTGACCATCATACCTGATGTCCTTTACAATAAATTTTGGTCCATGGACAGTCTCCAGCCCCCAAACCCTGACTTGACAGTGTACGCCACCAATGGTCTCCCTGTTGAAGTAATTGGAGCCAAAAACGTAAATGTAAAAGTGGGCAGGGTGGAGCTGAAGGATCAGGGACTCCTAGTAGTCAGGACTGTAAATGAGGAAAATGGTCTAAATGTGATACTAGGTACTAACATTATCAGTAACTGTCTGGGAGAAGTTGTGTTTTTGCTCCAACAGCTCGCTGAAGTTGCCAAGCCAAAGCAGAAGGGAGTGATCCAGAGGGAGATCCGGGCCCTGATGTGCCAGCAGCAAGCGAAGCTTACAGATGGTGAAATCGGTAATGTACGGGTCACAGACTCGAACCCCATTGTAATACCCCAATGAGTGAAATGTTAATATGGTGTAGAGCAGCCATAGGTCTGAGAGGACAGAACTACCAAGCAGTAGTAGAACCTCATCGCTCAGAACACAGACCTACACTCATGATTGCTAGAGGGGTAGTGGAAGTAGTAAATGGGAGAGTACCAGTACGACTTCTCAACTGGGGGGACGATGAAGTAAATTTGCCACGTTATGCTACAGTTGCTAAATTACATGCCGTAGATAATAATTCTATCCTCACAACCGAGTCCTTAGCCTCCCGCCAACCAGCGGAGGATAATGATCCGGCAACCCGGTAGCGGACTGGTGTCAGCAGCTTCATATAGGGACAGACACCACTTCCGTCCACCAGAAACAGGGGGTACTACGGGTGGTACAAGAGTACGCACAAGTGTTTAGTAAACATCCACTTGATTTTGGGATCATTAAGGGAGTACAGCATCATATCCCTACAGGCAGTCATCCTCCATCAAAGAGCGGTACAGGCCTATACCTCCAGCCCACTATCAGAAAGCTAAGGAAATGCTGCATGACATGAAGAAAGCCGGGGTGATAAGGGATAGTTGTAGCCCTGGGCAGCACCTCTGGTTCTAGTGAAGAAAAAGGATGGTAGCATGCGAATGTGTGTAGATTATAGGCAAGTAAATCGTATAACACATAAAGATGCATACCCATTACCACGCATAGAGGAATCCTTAGCTGCTCTGAAAACGGCTAACTACTTTTCTACCCTCGACCTTACTAGTGGGTACTGGCAAGTAGCTGTGGCTGAGGAGGACCGGGAGAAAACTGCTTTCACCACCCCAATGGGACTCTGCGAGTTCGACAGGATGCCGTTTGGTCTCAGCAGTGCCCCAGGAACATTCCAGAGGGTGATGGAGAGCTGTCTGGGACATCTCAACTTCGAAACTGTGCTGCTGTACTTGGACGACGTAATTGTGTACTCTAAGACATATGAAGATCATCTGAAGCACCTGGCGGAGGTATTTGAGTCATTGTCCAAGTTTGGGATGAAACTAAAGCCATCTAAATGCCACCTGCTCAAACGGAAGGTACAGTACTTGGGACACATTGTCAGTTCCGAAGGAGTAGCGCCGGACCTCGAGAAGGTCACAGCTATTCAGAAATGGCAGAGCCGAAGAACTTAAAGGAGGTGCGTCAGTTCCTGGGATTAACAGGTTACTACAGGAGGTTCGTGAATGATTACACTAAGAAGGCGGCGCCTTTACAGGACCTCCTGGTAGGACAACCTCTTAAGAGCAGAAACCTTCCATTTAATTGGGGAAAAGAACAAGCTGAGGCATTCAAAGAGATGAAAGAGATCCTTACCGGCGATGAAATCTTAGCCTACCCAGATTACAGCCAACCGTTCCTGCTATACACAGATACCAGTAACGAAGGATTAGGAGCGGTCCTCAGTCAGAAGCAGAACGGCCAAGAAAAAGTCATCGCATATGCCAGCAGAAAACTCAGGCCAACTGAGAGGAATCCGGAAAACTATAGCAGCTTCAAACTGGAGTTCCTGGCGCTGGTCTGGGCCATTACCGAAAGATTTAAACATTACCTTGCCTCCAACAGGTTCACTGCGTTTACAGACAAAAACCCCTTGACGCATCTGGAAACAGCCAAGCTGGGAGCCATGGAGCAACGTTGGATGGCTCGGTTGTCAAATTACCAGTTTACCATCAAGTACAGGGCAGGCCGTAAAAATGCCAACGCGGACGCCTTGTCCAGAATGCCGCATGAATCTGACACAGAGGAAGAGTCAGACGATCTGGAAGAAATTGAGCTACCTGCGTTCCACCGAAATGGGATGGTCCAAGAGCAACGAGTCTACAGGAAGCGGTGTGGTGAGATGTTGAACCCGTTACCTCATCACAGCTGGAAAAAGACTCAGGACAGCGATCCCGTGGTCAGCCGTGTTAAGGAGCTGATAAAACAGGAAGGTTCCTCCTTGGAGAAAGATGCATCCATGCCAGCAAAGCTCCTGTGGAATGAAAGAAGCCGGTTGTTCATATACCGAGAGAAGTTGTGCAGGAGATACGTCGACCCAAGGACCCATGAAATGGTTTGGCAGATAGTGGTTCCCAAAGCAGACATCCAAATGGTGTTGGAAGCTTACCACGATCAAGCAGGACACTTTGGCTGGAAAAAGCTGGAGACCCTGTTGAGGTGTCGGTTCTACTGGGTAGGGATGCGCAGCTCCATCGAGAAGTGGTGCCGGAACTGTGGACCCTGTGGTCTCAGACGAAAAGACTATCATAGTCAGAGAGCACCCCTGCAGCCTATCCGGACGACTCGTCCCTTGGAGATTGTGGCATTGGATCACGTCAAGTTGTCCCCAAGCAGGTCAGGATACTCATATGCCCTGACCATGGTGGATCACTATTCCAGGTTTCTGGTGGTCGCCCCTGTCAAAGATCTGACAGCAGAGACAGCAGCCAAGGTCTTCCAAGCAAGTTTCTGCAGACCACACGGATATCCGGAGCAGGTGCTGACTGATCGAGGTCCTGCATTCGAAGCTGAACTGTTTCAGGAATTCTGTCAATTGTATGGATGTAAAAAGATCAGAACAACACCATACCACCCTCAGACCAACGGCCTTTGTGAAAAGATGAATCACATTGTCATGGATTTACTGAAAACTGTACCCCTGGAAGAAAGAAATCGGTGGCCCGACTTGTTACCTGACCTGGTTGACTTGTACAACCACATACCAGTAAGTTCCACCAACTGCACTCCAGCCTACCTTATGAGAGCAAGACCTGGAAGACTGCCAATGGATTTGGAGCTGGGAGTGGTAGAACCAGAGGCTGATGACAGTGCTGAAGATTGGGACACAACTCGACAGGAACAGTACAAGAGAGTACAAGCCTGCGTAGAAGACAGTCTCAACAAAATAAGAGAAAAACAAGAGATGAACTATAACAAAAATGCTCCCGCTAAGCCTTTAATGCCTGGAGAAATGGTGCTCAAAAGGAAAAGAAGAACACACAAGTTGGATGATCAGTGGGAACAGGAGCCTTACGTCGTGCAAAATTCCAATTTTGATAACAGCAAGGTCTGTACCATCAGCAAGGATGGAGGAAAAACGACTGCAACTGTGTCTAGAGATCATTTAAAGTTGTGTCCTGGCCCATTAAAGCTCCGTGAAGAAAACCCTGTTGTCCATCAAGAAGAGAATGCTGAAGCGGTCATACACACGGATTTGGGAGATTTACCTGCGGATTGTCCCAGATTGGGAGATGCTGTAATTATTCCTGTGCTGCAGTTTTATCAACCGCAAGAGGAGTCTCTACCACCAGTCATACCAATTGTGCCAGTTGAGCCAGTTCCAGAAGAACCTATTCTGGCAGACCCTCAACCATTAGAACCCCAAGAAGCGGACCCGCAAGAAGCAGCACCACAAGAAGTGGAGTCCTCTGGTGAAGCTGGTGAAGCAGTACCGCCTCCTCCAGTCACTAGCATGCTTGCCAGGTCCCTAGAGAGGTGGAGTCGTGTCTATAGTTTGCCGTTACGCAGAACAGAAAGGTTAGAGACTACTATACCTGACGCTACCCCACGTAGGTCAGAACGTATCACTAAAGGTAAACTACCTATTCGCTATCAGGAGTAGTCCTAGTAGACTAGTTAGCAAGACCCAGATAGGGTTTATTGCATCTGAAAAATTGTATAAAGTTTGAAAAAGTATTAATGTAATTATTTGAAATGTGTTTTAACCATGCCAATGGACTGCGTGGCTGTGGACTGTGCCAGCCCAAGAACTTGTCTTGTAAATAGTTGCGCTTCGGTGCATTATCTTGGTTTGACATGAAACCATTACTATCTACCTCTGAAGAAAAACCCGTATGGTGTGGCCTAGAGTGAGGTCTGCAGTCAGAAGTCCTGCAGCCCACCCAGGACCCACGTGGGAGGTTTTTGGTGCGGGTCCTCCACAAGTATCTTGTATATATGGAAATGTCTTGATATTTTGATACTTTTGTATTCTTTATTGTACAAATTGTAACGTTCAAGAATTCGTACCTCCCGGATGGGAAGAGTTATAATGTTGATGTTAATGCAAAACAAAATGTTCTTTTTGTCTTTTACAGCCCGGGAGTGCTGTGTTTTACCAAGGGGGGATGTGTAGCCCAGCTACGCAGGCACACACATAAAATCCAGGAGAATGCACAGGAAGGTAACCACAAAAGCTTGCTATTCATGCACTTCACTTACAATTTCAGACACACCCACTAGGGGTATAGGATGTGGTGACACGTAGCAGAGTCAGTCTGTTTCCTGTCTGAGAAGAGCTCAGATCAGACCAGTTAGTTTCCTGTCTTCAGACAGTGCAGTTCAGTGCCAGTTCAGTCTGGACTTGGAGAGGAGAGAGGACTGAATCCTCGCAGAGCTAGCGTAGCTCACCTGACAAAGAAGTGGAGGCTAGTACGGGTGAGGTGCATCATCCTAGCCTAGTCAGAGCTACCCTTAATCAGTACCTCAGCAGAAGCTGAAGCAAGGAGGAAACTGAGAGCTGCTCAGCGAGCTCGGGAGAAAGCTGACTATTTCCATCGAAAGCTGCAAGTGCTTATGCAAAGAGCAGAAGCAGGGTGAAGGGCGCAGTGGAGAAGTTAGAGAAGTGCTACAGGTATTGGATTGCCTGCACTAAATTGCCGGACACCGGGGTCCGACGCGTTGCTACAGTTTCAAGCTTAGTAACAAGAACACCGGAGGCATCTGGACTACAGGTCGCAGAGAGCAGTCCTAAGTGTCAATACGTAACCGGAGACAGGGAAAACAGGAGTCTAGCCTGATCAGCAAATATAGACTTAGTTTTCACCACTTAGAAGTTTCCACCACAACGTTGGCAGGGCAGTACAGCTATTGAGAAAGCTGGAGATTCAGAGTTAACTTCGCTTCAGGCAAGTTGGACTCACCTACATTTGAAGTAAAGGAGGCCTCTAACCTGCTCAGCGGTTACCCGAATGTGCATTCTCCACCCCGACCAGCTCCCCGGGATCTACGTGAACCATCTACCAGTAAAAGGTATGAAAAGAAGCTATTTCGTGTGTGACTGAATTATTATCTATACCCTGCATCATCATCACCATAGACTTCCAGGGACCCGTCTCACCTGTGGGAGACTACCACCCAGCTGCCCCCATAACATCCCCTGTGAAAGTCCTTATAGCAGCGCTGGTTCAATTAACCAGATACCACAGGTGGCGTCACGAACTACCTATCCTAAATATCCCCTGTAAATATTCCCCATTGGATGAGCGCCCAGGGCCACGGACCGAGCCACCGCTACCAGTGACAACTCCCATAGATTTCCATGGGCTCGGCTCCGAGTACCCCATTGCCCTGGTACTAAGTGCGACTCACATCAACACTGACATTGTTCACGCCAGTCTTGATGAATGGTCAATGGTCATGCTGGAGTCAGACACACCTGATTCAAGAAGAGGTGCACTACGAAAGAAACTTTACTCCATTCATGTACTGCAGTGAGATTTCTGGTGTAAGGAACACCACATAAATTAGATGAGCTGTGGTGTCCTGCCCCCGTTGTGCTCTGCCTACTTATTGGAATTGGGAGAAACTGACTTGAAACCACCAAAAATCACAAACTTTTGCTGCAATTCTAAATTTTGTGGACTTTTAAATAGCTTTGTGCCAGAATTCTGGCTTGAAAACTTTGATCAATCGGGACCCATGTGTTTTTGCTTGTTCCCTATCGCTATATCCTCTTCGAGCATGCTCAATTGAGCACTTGAAAGACTAAATATTGTTTATATTTGATGCTTTGGGGCTGTATTTTTTACTAATACGGCAGGTGATACAATGAAGATGCATAAGATTATGATATTTAATGGATATATATACGGTGGCTCAGTGGTTAGCGCTGCAGCCTTACAGCGCTGGAGTCCTGGGTTCAAATCCCACCAAGGACAACCTCTGAAAGGAGTTTGTATGTTCTCCCCGGGTTTGCGTGGGTTTCCTCCCATATTCCAAAGACATACTGATAGGGAATCTAGATTGTGAGCCCATCGGGACAGTGATTATAATGTGTGCAAACTGTAAAGCTCTGCGGAATATGTTAGCGCTTATAAAGTTATTATATTTTACTGCTGTTTTTATATGTGGAATATTCAGAAGGTTTGTAGACAGATGTTTGAATGAATGAATAGTAGTTTTTGTGTTATAGTGAGCACATGTGTATTGAACCTCTAGGTGCAAAAAAAAAAAAAAAAAATCAAATAAAATCAGTCCACATAAATTGCGAGAAATTAAACTAAGTAACTTTACATAAAATAAGAAAGACCCAGACCACACCTGTGCGTCCTTAAAAATGTGCCTTTTTGGAAAAAAACCCTTGGGGGATAGGAAATCCCAATAACTCAATATTGGAAAGAATCAAAATGTGCAAAAAATGCCTTTAAAATATTACAACATAAGGTGCATAGAATAAAAAGTCATATATATAATTAGGTGCCGACTGTGCAATATTAAAGTGCATACTTCATAGCGAAAACGGATTTGTATATATACCCATATTCTTATACAACAACATGAAGTGATGAATAAGAGAAAATCCTGATACTCCTATGGGACAAATGGAAGGGTGACCGGTGATATTCAAGAAATCCACTACGGTACCTGTAAATCGAGTATTAGTGTACTAGTATCCTGACTGGAGCAAAAAGAGAGATGATACTTAGCTTGGGACGGGCTCCAAATAGATCCTAATGTTTATAGAAAAGAGCGAAAGACAGGGGTCCTGGAGAGCTGCCCCGGCCGGTGGCAAGCTCTCCTCACACTGCGCTGCTGCGCAGCTGCACTCCAGAGAGCGTCGGAAGGACCCAGGTGCAGGTGCCGCTCCTGCACGGGTCTCCCTCACCAGATCGCGCCTGCCTTGCGATCGTTCTCATGTGGGAGCTTGTTCTGTGTCCGGACACAGAACAAGCTCCCAGAACGATCGCAAGGCAGCGCTCCAGGCAGCGCTGACTTTTTGCTCCAGTCAGATACTAGTACACTAATACTCGATTTACAAGGTACCAGCTAGTGGATTTTCTTTGAATATCACCGGTCACCCTTCCATTTGTCCCATAGGAGTATCAGGATTTTCTCTTATTCATCACTTCACGTTGTTGTATAAGAATATGGGTTATATACAAATCCGTTTTCCGCTATTGAAGTAATGCACTTTAATATGCACAGTCGGCACCTTAATTATAATATATGACTTTTTATTCTATGCACCTTATGTTGTAATATTTTAAAGGCATTTTATTGCACATTTTGATTCTTTCCAAATATTGATGTTATTGGGATTTCCTATCCCCCAAGGGTTTTTTCAAAAAAGGCCATTTTAAGGACGCACAGGTGTGGTCTGGGTCCTTTCTTATTTTATGTAAAGTTACTTAGTTTATTTCTCGCAATTTATGTGGACTGATTTTATCTTTTATCTTTTTTTTTTTTTGCACCTAGAGGTTCAATACACATGTGCTCACTATAACACAAAAACTACTGATTCATCATTCAAACATCTGTCTACAAACCTTCTGAATATTCCAGGTATGTGTTGCGATCAGTATTGCGAGTGTGTTTGATTCAAAGCGCGAGTACTGTTTTGGTATTTTATTATTATCCCCCCTTTTTTTCTCCTTGTGGTAGGAGTTTTGTACTTGCAGCAGGATCCAGCACTTATATACTTGCGCCGCTACATCTATTTTGTTTGTTATATGTGTTCAGTACATGTAGTCACTGTTTTCATATTATGTGCTGCTTCTCGCTAGGCTGTCATCATCATACACTTTTGAGATAGTAAATTATGAATAATGATGGATTTATTACTATGTACACTATAAATATTTGCACCTTACACCCTCCTCCTTGCTCGAGAAAGGCTCCTTTTTTAGTCGAAACGTTGCCTCATAGGAACTAATAAAATCCCCTATTTTTGGCTGTATTTTCTGGAGTGCCGTCTATTTTTGTAGTCTATGTATTGGAGCCAGTGGTTGGGTGATTGAAGACGTCTACCCATGTAGATCATACTCTTGAGCTGCTTTAATTCCGGGCCTATACAAAATATGAGATTTGCCATTTGCGCAAATCATGCATACCATCTAGAAATTGGCATCTGAAGACCTTGAATTTTCCCTATGGCAGGAGTAGAAGCTTTTGAGTCTTGGAGAAGAAGACATTAATGTAAAATAGATTGGTATTCTGTGACTGAGCCCCCTTAAACTACAAAATGTCTAAAGTAATTTGATCAAATATTTTACAATTTTGTTCTAAAAAAATTCAACTAAAATAAATCAGATTTCTCTTGAAAACTCAATTTCCCATAGTTTATTAGATTTGCCAAGGCCAAAGACCCATCATACCCATCAATGGGCCAGAGCTCGTAATAGGCAGACATCATCTGGTAGTATCATCCCCAGCATAATAGCTGTCCCGCATCACCAGACTATGTGACCACTTCACATCGCTCATAGAAATGATTGTCCTTCATTCCACCCAGCGTCCCATAGTAATGTTGTCCTCACATTTCCTCCGCAGTCATCAAGTTTTGTTTTCATGTTACATCTACATCATTATTTCTAATATCGCCTATTTTCCAGTGAATGCTTCCCGCGAAGATGAAATCATTTGACATCTAGATTTAGACACATTTCTGCAGCGAAGGCTTCACCATCTGTTCATCCATACATGCAGAGCAGCAGTAGTCTTAGGACGTCTTGAAATGATTCTGTGTTGTGTCCCTACACGAAGAAATGCAGTTTTTAATTTTTGCGCATAATAGAATCTGATGGAAAACAAGCAATTAGGTAATTGCCATGTACTATTAATGGTTTACTGTGGATTTAACTATTTAGTCGCAGGATTTTGAGGGCCATTTGAATAACAAGACATAATTAGGTCAGATCTGAGCGGTAGGGCGCCGTTCACCACAAGGTTTACTGATACCAAAACTATTGGACATATCCATTTTTTCTGCTTCTAATCACTGGGAAAAAAATCTGATATCCAAGTGAAAATGTAAGGGATAGTATCGCTTCTTTAAAAAAAATTACTTTTACTGTGCTCCCATGATGATAGATGTTCTCCTACTCTTTTAAGTCCATTAATGGCAGGTTGTCAGAAAAATGTGGCTGAGCCGTACGTAGGGTTTAGGAAGCCTGTGCATTGTAAAGAACGGCTGCAGGCCCTAGGGATCAGGTGCTATTGGGATGAGAAGTGATGCCTGTGCAAGGAGTAATTGGCCACATGTCTGCTGAGGATATCTATGGTAGGCATGAGGAGCCTTAATAGTGTTGTCTACCTGTTTCCTATTGAGAAGTTAATGGCCAGTGAGCAGCTGAGTCAGTTAAGCATCTGTCATCAACTATTATTCTTCTGCAAGGGCCCTAGGTTTATCCCTAAAGATCTTTGTGGCCCGCACCCAGTGAACTCAGCGAGCTATGTGTTTAAATTATCTATATTTTCTTACACTGGAGTTACGCTATGTTGTTCGTATCTGTGGGAGTGTAAAGCTGCAGGAGGTGGACTAGTGGCCGGAGAATGCTTGGCTTCCTGTCAGGGTACTGAAGTGATTCAGGACTTCTTATTTAAGGCTTCTTCCAATAAGGATGTGTGATATTTTCAGCATTCTTATTTTCATAAGAAACCAACTCATCCCTTGTAAATTGCAGTGCATCAACTTGTACACCCCCCTGCAATTTCCCTTTTTGTCGCAGTTTTTATGCACACCGTACACAGTGAGACCTATTTCACTCACTATATAAATTTTATGGTGCGCACACAGTACAAAACAGGCACACTTCTTCCTGACTCCTCACACTCCCAAAAGGTCTTCAGCCACCCATCTCTCTGGTCTTTCCGGTCATGTTGTGCTTTTTGCTCTCTTACATCCCACTTGATCAGACACCACTGTGCATCATTCAGCTGTTGAACAGTATCCAATATTCAGTGGGTAAAATCTCTCGTCTAGGGACTAAGCCATCAGCTCAGGAGCTTCTTTCTCCTATCTCTTTTGCTCCATCTCTCCTTCCCGAGAACGCAGGAAGGTTTTCACATAGTGACTATGGATGATAGGTGCCTACCTGATCCCTTGAACTGGGGGGGGGCTAGTCTATTCCTGTGCCCAGATTACCCAGGAAGGTGGAGACGCCGAGGTCACATACCTTGTTATGTTCCTATCTTATATCTTATTTGTTCCCTCCCCCACCTAGGGAGATGGGAGGCTAAAGAGTACACGACTACACTAACTAGATAGACAAGGGTAGACAGGGATAAAAGAAAACTACAGTTATAAAAATATATTCACAAAACAACAGAGTGGAACCCGGGGGAGGGATAGGTAGGAAAAGCCAAATAGGAGATGATAAGGATAAGCATGCAAACCAACTCCAAGCAGAAATCTCCTGAACAGCTCTCCAACCACCTACTCCAAACACTTAATTTCTCAGCCAACACCAAACTGGGAAGTAGAACTATCACTGGAAACTCCTAAGCACCAGTGCCGTGCATATATACCAGAGGGAAGTGGCCAACACAGAACTGCTGAGGCAATTGAGGATGGAGAGCTCTAGGAGATGAACTGAACTGATTAACCTTTGCCGCGACACAGCAAGGGAAAAACCTGCACTGATTAATAGGATGATGAAGTAGTCCCAATCAGTGCAGAATTTTGTTTGACCATACGGTGCGAACTTCTGGCCCCTCTCTGTCGCGGTATCCCTTAGACAAGGATTAATCAAAACTGAACTGGACCACACTACTCTCACAGTATTGAACCTGTCCTACTACTCTCACTATGTCAGGCCTTAACAGCGACATCCATATTCAGACATAGATGGCTTACTCACCCATCACTCCACTCACTTCAGTACATATATATGTATATATGTGACGACTCATTAACAATCTGGCCACTTGTGCGGGGGTGAACTATTTTTAATTATACCAGATGTACTATTGCTTTGTTTAATAAGGCTGGTTTCACATTTGCGTTCAGGAGGGCTGCGGATGGCTGCCTACTTCCTCCTTTCTTCCTCCCTGAAGCTCCGCCTACTTCTGATTGCGTCTTGCGTTTCCCTGCATACCTATCTTTAACATTGGGTATGCAGGGACATGCGTTGTATGCGGATGCACCCGCATGCAACGATTTGACGTGAGCGGCGACCGCATGGAAATGCTAAATTTTAGGGTCTATCACAGTGATCAAAATTAATCAATATGAAAAATCTCCTATTGTTACCGGGTGCCGGCAGATCTCGGCAGGCACACTGCACATGCGCCCGCCATTTTCTCCCAGAAAGAAGACGCCGCGGGCCGGGAGACAGAGCTGGAGGGACACCGGAGATACCGGGGGGCTCGGAGGACCCCATTTCTCTCTCCTCTGGTATGTCAGATCATATCAGAGGAGAGAGATATGAATGAGAAATCAATTTATTTTTTTTTGCGATGGCCATTATTCCTTGAATAACGGTGATTACGAGACTGGGAACAGTAAAATCCGACCCGAATCATGTTCTCCGGGTCTCAGCTACCGAAGATTTTCCAACTCTAGGGGGGGCACTATAACCTTATTTCTCAGCGCTGTTAAAAAGCGTCAGTGAGGAATAAGTACCCTTAACTAGTGCCGTTAAAAGGCACATCGGCGGTCATTAAGGGGTTTAAGGGTATCTGTTACCATGATTTTGTTACCCCATCTGAGAGCTGCATGATGTAGAGCTATGTCTCATTTACTCATTTAGTTTTGACATTTGTTATCTTGTGTAAATCTACCAGTTCTCTGAATGCTGAGCTCTGTATAAACCCAACCCACATCACTGATTGGCAGCTTTCTGTGTACACTGTGCATAGGCAGAAAGCTGCCAAACAGTGGCAGGGGCCTGATTGGATTATCTGGCAGCAGGTTTACTAGTCCTGCTGATAAAACAGGGATTTTATCAAAACTATCACAAGCTGCTCAATAAGTGACACATTGATGGAATCAAAAAAATAGGAAAGGAATGGTCCTCTCACCACAGCATGTTGCTCTGTGTTAGTGGAAGTCCTCTGCATGGAGCCGCCCCAGTCTAGGGCGTCAGTAATCAGCAAAAAGAAAAGAAGGTGTGCTCCAGCGATGAAACAATCCACTGATGTATAAAAATAATAGCAGGTGTGACCAAGACTCATGGTAGAATAAATACAATTTATATCAAATCACCATGTGTCTCAATAGATTAATGCCAATCATCATATCAACCAGGGGCGGAACTATCGTGGAAGCAGGGGAAGCAGCTGCCATAGGGCCCGGGCTAGCAGGGGGCCCGTCCCTGCTGCAGCTGTCTCCCCTGCGGCTGTGTTCCGCCGCCCATGGCCTGAGAGTCGGCGGTTCCCTGTGCTGGCTGTCATGCTGACAGCCGGCGCAGAGAAGCTGCTGCGTGCCGTCTCCCAGGAATCAATTGCACTGGTGTCTATACAGACGCCAGTACAATTGAAGCTCTGACCGCCGGGTCAGAGCGACGTCTGCAGCGTGATCATGTCATGTGATCACGCTGCTGACGTCACTCGTCGGCGGCGCCCAGAAGGGTGAAGACTGGTGGTGAGTGTGCTCCACTGTGGAGCTGAAGATACCACCGAAGATTAACGGGGGCACATACTGTGTGAGTGATAACTCTGCATTCTTGGCTGCATTACTACTTGAGGGGCACATTACTACTGATGGGAGAATAAGAGGGCTTATTACTAGTTATGGGGCATAATGTGCCTGCATTAATAGTTATGCGGGACATGGTTACTAGTAATGGTAGCATAAGGGGGCTGCATTGCTACCAGTCCATTATATTATATTGTGTTTCCATAATGTCTGCTTTAAATACAGCTCTGATTTGGGCAAAAAGCTGGCCGTTATGAGACTGAAGAGTATTTTTTGGGCCTAGAGAATTGCTGTGATTTGCTCCGCCCACTGCTATTGGCTCGCCCACTATCAGAACCCCGCCCCCCCGCCGCCCGTTTGGGAGAGGGGGCCCCGTTCAAAATTTTGCTGTGGGGCCCCGCCATTTCTAGTTACGCCACTGATATCAACATATGACACCACTTCAAAAAAGATGATATAAGGCCGATATTATCAAACAATAATCAATTTTATTTATGAAACATTAAAATACATATCTCAAAAAATACTGGGAATAGGAATACACACAGATACATGGTCACATTAAGATGACGCAATCATCAAGATTCCATGCATACTAGCGCTAAATAGTATAAGCCCAAAAATAGCAGTCACATGTGGCAATTAATTACTGGGGAAAAAAGACATATGTGTCTCAATGCCGACTATAATGCCATAATATAATCCCCATTAGAGTGCGCCCACATTAAATGACAATTGTCACTGCTGCACCATGCGCTATTAGAATGCTCACATTAATATCCCTGCACTATTGCCACACAGAATACAGTGAATAGTGCCCAATATGGAGCTGCATAATTACCTCTATGTGGCCTGCAGAGCGCTACAGTATGCACCTCACCAAGATGAGCGCGTCCGCCCCGACGCGCGTTTCGGACCTCTCATTTCTTTTTTGATTATTGTTTGATAATATCGGCCTTTTCATCTTTTTTGAAGTGGTGTCATATGATGTATAAAAATAGTAGTTTATTTAATTCTTAAAAAACATAGAAAAACGATGTGGGTAACACAAAAAGAAGTAATATGACCAAAGCGTTTCAGCAATTAAGCCTTAATCATGTTATACACAAACATGAAAAACACCTAGTTATATACTCTATTCACAAATGCATCAGGTGGTAAATTTGATGTGTAAATTTCAAATTAAATTTATTATTATTAATGTACTTTATGAAAGCACTAGCCTCCACATCACTACCTGTCCATATTATTATTATATCATCGATATAACGCCCATAAAAATATATATTGGCATGAAAAATGTTGTTTTCAGAAAAAAAAATTCCTCCCAAACCGCAACAACCCAATTAGCAAGGGAAGGTGAAAATTTAAAATTAAATTTTTTAGATTTGTTTTGTTCATTTATTCCATTTTTATCATGAAGGGTTAATCTCTTGATGTGTGATTAGAATTTGATTTTTTTTTCCACCTGATGCATTTGTGAATAGAGTATATAACCTAGGTTTTTTCATGTTTGTGCATACCATGATTAAGGCTTAATTGCTGAAACGCGTTGGTCATATTACTTCTTTTTGTGTTACCCACATCGTTTTTCTATGTTTTTTAAGAATTAAATAAACTACTATTTTTATACATCAGTTGTTTTTTTTCATCGCTGGAGCACACCTTCTTTTCTTTTTGCTGATTGATGGAATCAGGGTCTGTCTCTACATTCTACTGCTGTCAGATTAGGTCCAAATTCTGATGACAGATTCCCTTTAAACAGACATGTCAATGCTCTGCAGGTGTCTCCAGTGATTGCGGCTTCTTCTTTAGGCCTCTACATTTGTTACATTCCTATTAGCAGGTCTTTTACATTGCTCCTCATAGTTAGCACTTGATGTACCTTTAATTGGTATATTATTCAGAATCATATCTGTCCTCAGTGCTGCTTCCTACCGATCAGCTGTAATTACAGAGATTTCTTTTTAGAGCAGTGGTCATTATGCCTCCGCTCTCCCTAGGAGGGTGTTCAGCCGGCTCCAGTCAAACCTATATTTTACACTGAATCACTATCATTAACAAATTTGAAGCTAATGATAATATTCAGAACATGTTTTATATTTCATTATAGGAATACTTACATGCCAGCCTCTTATCAGTGCTGCAAATGAGGGAGAGCAAATTCATAATATACAAGTAGGGTTTATGTCAGACGATGCACCCCATGTGATTCCTTGTTACTGTCACTACTGTATCTGGGCTTAGAATCATTTACTTCCTATTAATTTGACCCTAAAGCGTGTGGATGAGGGCACAGTATGTTGTAAAAAAAAAACCTCTAAGACTAAGAACAAATGTAAGGAGAAGGACCGAGTCAGGCGTACCTTTTCCGTGACGGATCCGGAACTGTCGGGGTTGTCACCTAAGTTGCATGGGGGAAAGCTTAAGGCCCTGGACCGACCTTTGCACCCAGTAATAGGGGGCACGGCTAGGCTTAAAAAGCCACGGGAAACCAGTCAGTCTTGGTAGGAACGTGCAGTGCACAGGAGAACTGTGTCAGCGCTCTGACCACTGAGTATCGGGACGGAGCAGGAATAAGTCTGACATTGCCCGACAAAGACTCGTCTCGTGTACGCTGACACCTATGACACCTTTGAGACCTCTAACTGTGAGTGACAAGGTCCCCGGTCAGGACGTAGACGTACACCCACTACCTCATATCGAAGAGTCCTTGGAGGCTGAAGAAGTTCCCGAATTCTGAGGTTCTGCCAGGACATTGGCAGCTAGGCAGGAACCGGTGCGAGCAGAGCCTCGGGAAAATGTACTGGGACAGCCCCGTGATGAGTGGGTGCGGGTTCACCAGGAAGATGGAGAGCTCGCACAAGTTTGACAGTAGGTGGCCCTCAAACAACTGCCCTGCCAGAATGAGAGAGAGACCCTGTCTCCTGGGACACTACAAATTCTTCGACAGTGGGAGAGACTCTATTTGAGAGACGGATTGCTGTATCGGAAGATCCAGTTGCTGCGTGCTCTATCCATTACCTGGCAAGTTGTTATCCCAGAAACGCTGTTGCATCAAGTGGCCACGGAGGAACATGAGAGAGGTTCTCACTTCGGCCGAGAGAATACCTTCCAGTGGCTACACAAACTGATTTATCACCCCTTGCTAAAGACGGTAGTTGAAGAAGTGTGCCGACACTGCAGGAGCTGCAAACTGCCCAAGCCTCCAGAGCCGAGATCCCCTACACAAACTATTGTGACCTCAGCCCTGCTGGAAGTGTTGATGATTGACTATTTGACAATAGGACTAGCCCATCAGGGGTACAAACTTGGTAATGACGGATCACCTGAGCCTTGGAACCACCGCTTGCATCCAAGAATCCCACTTCTGACGTCGCTGGACTGATAAGTTTATTACCTCTGTACCTCTTTGCCTCATCTACCCGCACCGGTTTCTCCCAAGTTGTTCAAAACCCCCTCTCAATTTTATCCTGCCTCTAATTCTCCCCGCGTGGAGTATCCTTTGTTGAATTAAACCCCCACAATAACCCTTGCTCTGCCTCCGGTCCATTACTGCATCTTGCAACCTGCTGTATCTCAAACCCACACAGAGGTTTTTTTACATGGATTTTGAAGATCTGCATCGAAATCCATGTCAAAAGTTTGCATGAACATAAACTTAGGGAAAAGTTCACATGGAATTTTTATACATAGATAATTTAGCAGATTCTGTAAAACAATCCAAATAAAAAGAAACCTTTTGAATGCTCTTTGATTAAATGATCACTTGCTTGTAATGGGAAAACACACCTATAGTGTGCATAGTGTGATATTTCTTCCACAGGTTTTTTCAGGCTGGAAGAAATAGCGTTCATGGTGCACCCTTGGTGTGGCCAAGAGTTTGGTGCACAGATATACCTCCTTATTTGAATGAATATCATGGCCATTCCTTCATTTATGATTGACAGTGCTTGCTTCCCAGAGTGAGTGCTGTCTTAATGCTACCGTCATATGTGGGGCCAAGCTTGCAGATGCTGTGAGCATTCTCCTCGTCTCCTTTCTTCTGAGGCCACTGTATCAATGTATCCCTCCGCACCACAGCCTACACACGCTGGCAACATTCAGACAGTGCTCGCTCTGGGAAGCAAGCACTATCAATCAGAAGTGGGGAATGGGACCCAACATGCAAATGAGGAGGTGTAACGGTGCACCAAACTCTTGGCCACGCCAAGGGTTCACTTGAAGCCTCCTCATTTGCAAATTAATTAAAAGTTATTTTATTATGCATGGTGCCAGTGAGTCGCACGTAGCCAGGGCTGTGGGGTACTCGGCACCGAGCCCATTCACTTCACTGGGGGATGTCACGGGTAGCACGACTCGGTCCGTTGCCCTGGGCGCTCACTAAAAAGGGGTATTTACAGGGGATTATAGGTTTGTAGAAATGTTCGTGACGCCACCTGTGGTTCCTGGTCAGAGTGACCAGCGCTGCAGGGTAGATCCTCTGAGGGGTTGTTACTGGGCAGCAAGGTGTTAAGGTACTGCCACACTAAACAATCCCGTTAGCGATCACAATAACGACGCATACTAATGCGATCGCTAGCGGGATTGTTTCTATATCGCTAAATGCGGCCACATTTAGCGATATAGTTAACGACGCTATCGCCGTTAGCGATCTTCTTAACGACTTTAGCGGTACAAAAGTACCGCTAAATCGCTAAGAAAAGGTGCCACACAGCGATTAGATACTTACCCAGCGGGAGCGCCAGCGATGAAATAGGGTCCGGAGCGATTCCAGCGACGAGCGAGATCACAGCAGGAAGCTCGTCGCTGGAAGCTGCCGCACTGAACAATATCGCTAACGGGATCGCTAAATAGTGACGTTTTTTAGCGATCCCGTTAGCGATATTGTTTAGTGTGGCATACCCTTTAAGTCTCCCACAGGCGAGACTGATCCCTCAGGGTATATGGCGGTGTAAGGGTGCAGGATCAATAAGGCAGACACACACAAGAAAGTCTCTTTCTGTACCTTTACTGATTGTGAAGTTGCAGGTACGACCCGGGAGGCCGTCAGGGTGGAGGATGCACGTCCAGTAATCCCACTGAGTAGGTGTAGGGCCTCCTTACTTCTTTATGTGTGTGAGTTTCTGACCCGTATAAAACAAAGCCTAACTCCGTCTTCTCAGCTACGCCCGGCTGACCTTGTGGTGGAGCCTTCTTGTGGACAGAACTAAGTCTCTATATGGCTGATCAGGCCAGACTCCTGTTCTTCCTGACCCCGGTTACGTATCAGCACTGTTGGGCCCCTGCGACCTGTAGTCCAGCAGGGTCTCCGGTGTCTCCTACCAGTCGTGCAGATGCTGGCAAGCGCGGACCCGGTGTCCGGTGGTGCAGAGTGGAGGTAAGCTGTAAATGCTGGTTAACCTCTGTCACTCTCTCTCTCTTCTTTCTTCCACCTGCCTTTCGTCCTACTCTCACCACTATCATAAGCACAAGCTAGCAGCAGATGTCAGCTTTCTTTATCTTCACCGCTCTCCAAGCGTCGGCACGCTTACTCACTAAAACGCTCACTGAAGGTCTCTCAGTAAACTCAATTTTGACCAGGCTAAGTGGTAATCTTTCCCACTACTACTGGACTCCACTCCTAAACTGAGTGTTTGCTGAAGTCTTCAGGCTTTCTCTTTCTAGCTAGTCTTTCCCTCTCAGCTCGTCTGAGGTCACTGCCGTTCCGACTAGAATCTCTCACAGTCTGCTCTAATCTCCTCTGCTGAGGTAAAACTGACACTCTGAGGTAAAACCAACGACTAGCTAACTCTCAGCTAGACTGCCTTCATCTCCCTGCTGTCGTCTCCAAGGGCTCCCTCTGGTGGCACCAGGGAAATGTGAAGTGTGAATGAATATCAGGTGATTGTGGTTTACCTTTCATGCATCCTCCAGGGTAACATGTGGCACCAAGCGCAGCTGGGCTACACACCAGCATCAGGTACAGTGCTAGTATGGTTCTTATAAGGACTGAGTCACCAACAACATTGCATAGCCCATTTTATATGCATCTTTTTTGGGGTGAGGGACTCCCTTTAAATGATAGGTGTTTACAACTCGTTATTCTTACATGAAGACATCAGCTGCATTGACTGTTAACTGTAAGATGATGGTGACTGCACTCATAATAATCTTCAAAACAGTCACGGATAGAACAAAAAATGCTATGGTCGGGGAAAAAAAATGCACTATAGACTGGCCAAGATTTTTTGGGGTTGGTTGGCAACCCTGTCTGTAGCAGGAAAACAAATCACTGTCTTCTCACGTCTCTGGTCAGTCTAAGCCTTTATATTCAATCATTTGAACAGAAGCAGCTGTCAGGCACAATAATATATGGGCTTATGCCGTATTTATTGAGATTTTCAGAATAACCTTTACTGCAAGATGGAAAAGACACATTTATATTCATATGTTAAGGGTCGTACATTCCAGAAGCCGCTATTATTTCTAAACTTAACATCTTTGTAACTGTGCGGTCTCAGCAGGAGCATGTTCCTGTAGAGCAGGAAACCGTAGGATGCAGCTGCCAATCAGGTAGGCGCACTCCCGAATTTAGTGGGTTCAACGTCTGTTGACATTATGAGACAGAAAGGCCTGGTTTGCTGTCTTTATCTTTGGAGAATTTTAAAAGGATTCTTTGTGGTTCTGTATTCTCCATACATGGAGAAAGCCATAAAGCCAAGACTTTCACTTTGTGTAGGAACATCATTAGTGCGCAATCTGAGCTTAGTGGGTAAATAAGGGGAAAGCATTATTATGTGCAATGCACACAGGGGACACCATTACTGTGTTTTGGAGTGCTAAAATTTTCTTTGTAGATGATCAGCTCTTGTGGACAAGATTCCCTGTCCCTGTATAACAACCTGTCACTTGTTTTTTTCTGTTTAAAGAGGACCTGTCACCAGACTAAAGTGACCAGTTTTTGCTTTTGCCTGTGTCCACCCCAGGATAGACACAATCTGCTGTGAAAAATATTTTATCTCTATGTAGTACATTTTCAAAGGCAGAAGTAGTAGCATGGAGGACATTATACAACAGTACTAATCAGTGTAACTGTGAATTCAGCACTAAAGTGAGATAAAACACTAGGAAGCAGGATGGTGTGTGCCTCGCCCTTAAACCACATTCAAACAATCAGCATTTGGTCAGTATTTTACATCAGTATTTGTAAGCAAAAATCAAGAGTGGAATAATCAGAGAGAAAGTATAATAGAAACATGTCACCACTTCTCTATTTTTCACTCAGTCCTGGTTTTGGTTTACAAATACTGATGCATGACCAAATACTGAGCATGTGAATATGGTTTTCCTTTGATTCGCCTTCCTCCAACTCCATAGACTTCAAAAGGCAGCTGTAATCTAATCCCTCAGTGAGCAGGCAGTCCCTCATATGTTGAGCATGATAAATTTTAGCAGGTAGAAGTAAAAGTGGCTCATAAATGAAGGAAAAAAGCAAATTTCACTGAGAAGATATATTTAAAAGTTTCTTATATTTTGCCTACTGATTTATGCAACTTGTTTAATAGACGGTGAGTCAGCGACCCTTCAAGAGGTTTACTGCTTACTTTTAATTTTCTAAAGATTTTTAGCAAAACATAGTCACGAAGATAGAAGCACAGAAAACTGTTTATCACAAGCTAAGAGTAACAAGAGATTCGGCACAGAAATTAGGTTTTAGGAAACACTCATTATAAAAGGCACAGAGCAACAACACACAGAAAATCAATGTTCTGGACAGCGTGGCTTCTCATCAGATGCCCAAGTAACCAACTCTGACGTTCTGTAAATAGATCTCTTCCTACTGCTTTTCGGCTTCATGCTGGGTACCCTGCTGGAAAACATGGACATAGGAGTTTGCTTATTGCCATGAATGTTGAAATATTGAATTTGTATTAACGTCTGACACAATAATAAAAAAAAATTAATAAATCAATATAAATAAATGATTTACCGTACATCATATGTGACAGCGTCACTGGCAATGTATGTGAGGCGAGAGATATATCACGAAGATTGCTATATTCTGTAATGTGAAACCCAGAAGTTTCTCTCTAGCATGTTATGTGCTGAGGGGTTAATCAGCCATTACAGGGTTGGGTTTTTGTGTGAGTAGTAGTTGTAAGAGATGGGTGGGACAACTACTCACCATATCTCCACCTCAAGTGTGTGGTTCAGCAGATTAAATGTCTGGCCACTGAGTGTTAGGGTTCGAGTTCCCAATGCTGCACAAGGGGAATCTCAAGCCATTCCCGCTGCCGTCCCCCATCCGTCTCCGGCCGCAGTGGAGCCTGCTCTGCAAAGACGTCGGTCCCAGCGTTTTGCCCGGTCTAATACTGTGCAGAGACTTGCTGCTTCCTCTCCTGGATCTTTGGTTATAACCAGTGCTGGAGCAGGCAGATTTGGGACTAAGTCCTCTGTTTCTTCTTCTGAGCAAGCACAGGGCAAGATCTCCCATTGGAGATCAGGGGTCACATGCTCAGATACAGCTACGACTCCTATTGGTCCTCCAGGAAGGTCCTGTAGCTGTTCGTGATCTGAAGCAGCTTTCTATTGGTCCTTTCTGGAAGGTCTTTTACTTGTGGCTACTATAAAAGGTTGTCCTGATCGCACGGCCGTGTGCTAGTATCAAACCTTTATGTGCTTTGCGCCAGTATGGTCATGCGTGTGTGTGGTTAGGGCGGCTGAAATTCGCCATTACAATACCGACCTAATCGGTGAGGAGCTTGGTATGCTAGCTGGTCAGGGTAGGTGTCTTAGATACCTTTAGAATATTGGCATAACCGGTGAGGAGTTTGGTTGCCGTATTCAGGGCCTGGCGTACAGATGCCATAGATAGCGCATGACCACTTCCTATGTTCGCTTAGCAGTCAACTGTGTACCTGGACATAGTAGGGTTTCTCAGCGGCTCTGTGACGCAACATGGTTCGCTTTAAAACGCTAGTCAGCACCCTAGCGTTTTACTTTGCGGCTCACTGAAGCTAAGTGAGTTCGTACTTATCGCCATATAGCACTGCGGCATTTTCGCTAGCAGCTCTGTGGATTAACAGAGTTCGCACTAACTGCCACCGCGCTACGGCATTTTAGCGACTCTGCGGGATAACAGAGTTTGCTATTTTCGCCATCTTACTAGCAGCAGGCTCTGCCTGCACGGTTGACCCCGGGCTGCGAACGCACCTCTCTACATTGTTTATTAGGTGTGTTCCGCAGACCCTAACATAATACTAGCGCCAGGGTCTGGCTAGTAAAATGGCAGATGAACAGCGGTTACAGCTGTACATCCAGCAGCTGGAGGGTAGGTTGGCGGCTCTTGAGCGCACAACCTCAGCTGTGGATGTGACCGCAGTCGCTGTTCAGGCTGCTAGCGTAGCTGCAGCCAGTTTGTCCTCTGCCCCTGCATTGTCCCGCCTCCCGCTTCCAGACAAGTTTGCTGGTGACAGCATGCAATGTCGGGGATTTGTGAATCAGTTCTCCATACACCTCGAGCTTCTGGTTGCACATTTCCCCACGGATTGGGCACAAGTGGGCTTTGTGATAGCTCTTCTGTTGGGCAGAGCGTTGGAGTGGGCAACGCCGCTGTGGGAGCGCGACGAGAGTGTGGTGCCGAGCGCTCCTCATTTTCTGGAGGCTCTGAAAAAGGTTTTTCTAGGACCTCAGGTCACCCACGATACGGCGTTCCAACTGCTGGCAAGTACCCAGGGTTCGGCTTTGGTCAGCCATTTTGCTGTCCAATTTCGGACTCTGGCCTCAGAATTAGAGTGGCCAGATAAAGTCCTCATTCCTGTGTTCTTGAGAGGACTGGCGGGTTATGTGAAGGACGCCTTGGCTACCAGGGAGATTCCTGCCACACTGGAGAAGCTTATCGCTATTTCCACCCGCGTCGACCTCCGTTTCCGCGAGCGGAGACTGGAACATGCCCAGTGTAGGCAGAGGGTTCAGTTGGCTCCTACCTTCGCCACCCCTCTGGAGTCGCCTGTTCAGGCGCCCGACCTTCAGGAGGCTGCTCCTGTGGGATCTAAATCTCGGGCCACTTGTCCATCCCTGATTTGTTATATTTGCCAGCAGCAGGGACATTTTGCCAACCGATGTCCACAGCAGCTGAATAAACGGTCGCGCCCAGTAACCGTAGGAACAGGGTCATTGGACGCCATGACTTTTGCCTCTAAAGTGCTCCTCAAGGGGATAATTACCCATGGTTCTACCACCCTACCCATCAAGCTGTGTGTGGATTCTGGGGCAGAGGGGAATTTTATGTCGTCCTCCTTTGCTTCTCGCCACACCATGCCTTTGGTGCTGCTGGCTGAACCAGTGTCGGTACGGGTGTTGAACGGAGCAATTCTGCCCACACAAATCACCCATCAGTCTGTCCCACTCACCTTGTCTATGTCTCCTTCTCATCAGGAGAATATATCATTTTGTATCCTCCCTGAGGGTATAGATGAGGTTTTGTTGGGATTACCCTGGCTCTGCCACCACTCTCCCCATATTGAGTGGTCTGCAAGGAGAATTCTGGGTTGGGGTAATTTATGTAAAGGCAGATGCATTAGGGATAGCGTGCAGGTCACCACAACTGAGATACCCATAGACCTCTCTCCTCTTCCCAAGGTCTATTGGTCCTATGCCGACGTATTCTCGAAGAAAGCTGCGGAGACTCTTCCGCCTCATCGCCCCTATGACTGTTCTATCGACCTCTTGCCTGGAGCTGAGCCTCCTAGGGGAAGGGTTTATCCCCTCTCTCTTCCTGAGACAGAGGCCATGTCCCAATATATTCAGGAGAACTTGGCAAGGGGACTCATTAGGAAGTTGGTGTCACCAGTGGGAGCGGGGTTCTTCTTTGTGCAGAAGAAGAACGGAGAGTTATGTCCATGCATTGATAAGAGGGGTGTCAACGCTATCACCGTGAAAAATAAGTACCCTTTGCCGCTAATCTCTGAGCTCTTTGACAGGTTTCGGGGAGCAAGGGTAGTTAATAAGCTAGACCTGCGGGGTGCGTATAACCTAATTCGCAGCCGTGAGGGGGACGAATGGAAGACAGCATTTAATACCAGGGATGGGCATTACGAATATCTGGTAATGCCGTTTGGGCTCTGTAATGCCCCAGCTGTCTTCCAAGACTTTGTGAACGACATCTTCCAGGATATGTTGACCACCTCGGTGGTAGTCTATCTGGATGACATTCTCATCTTTTCTCCAGATATGGCCTCCCACCGGAGAGATGTCTGCAAGGTTTTCGACCTCTTGCGAGCAAATTCCCTATATGCGAAGTTGGAGAAGTGCTTATTTGAGCAGGAGTCTCTACCTTTCCTGGGCTATATCACTCCGCCCAGGGATTGGCTATGGACCCTGCCAAACTACAGGCTGTAATGGATTGGCAATAACCCCACTCCCTTAAAGCGGTGCAGCGCTTTATGGGGTTCATTAACTACTATCGCCAATTCATTCCCCACTTCTCTACTTTGGTAGCTCCCTTGGTAGCCCTCACCAGGAAGGGAGCTAATCCCAAGTTGTGGTCAGACTAGGTCACCAAGGCGTTCTCCTCCATCAAGTCGCATTTTGCCAGTGCTCCCATCTTACATCGCCCCGATGTCTATAAGCTGTTTATTTTAGAGGTGGATGCCTCTTCTGTTGGTGCTGGAGCAGTCCTTTTTCAAAAGGATGCTCAAGGTCGGAAGCATCCCTGCTTCTTCTTTTCCAAGATCTTTACACCAGCAGAGAGGAATTATTCCATCAGGGACAGGGAGTTACTGGCTATGAAGTTGGCCTTCTCCGAGTGGAGACATCTTCTGGAGGGGGCTAGCTTCCCCTTCCAAGTATTCACGGACCACAAGAACTTGGTGTATTTGCAGACAGCCGAGCGGCTAAATTCCCGTCAGGCCAGATGGTTCTTGTTCTTCTCCCGGTTCCATTTCACCCTCCATTTCCTCTCTAGTGAGAAAAACATTTGTGCCGACGCTTTATCTCGCTCCGTGGTGTCCTCTGAGGAGGTGGAGGAGGAACCTCGGCTTATTGTCCCCACAGAGAGCCTAAGAACGGTGGCCCCGGTTTCGCTTGAGTCTGTGCCTCCAGGCAAGACTTTTGTGCCCACCAATTTGCGACCGGAAGTACACTCTTGGGCACATTCGTCCAGGGTGGGTGGACATTTTGGGACAAAAAGGACTTCTGAGTTGCTGGCAAGGACATACTAGTGGCCGCATATGGCCCGTGACGTCAGGGAATATGTTCAGGCGTGCGTCTCCTGCGCCAAGAATAAGTCCCCTCGACAACGGCCAGCTGGGATACTTTTCCCTTTACCGGTGGCAGACAGGCCCTGGGAGATGGTCGGGATGGATTTCGTGGTGGGCTTACCCAAGTCTCGGGGCTGCACCATCATCTGGGTGATAACCGACCTTTTCTCCAAAATGGTGTACTTGGTGCCGCTACCACGGTTACCGTCTGCACGGGCCTTGGCAGCATTATTCATCAGGCATATTTTCTGCCTACACGGTATGCCAGACAAAATTGTCAGTGATCGAGGTCCCCAATTTGCATTTCGGTTCTGGAGAGAGCTATGCCAGCTACTCAGTATTGAGTTAAACCTCTCCTCTGCGTATCATCCCGAAGACAAATGGGTTGTGTTATGAATGTGCTAGAGATGGTTTCTGAGCAGAGGCTCCCTCTGGTGGTTACAGACAGTACTGAACCTTTCAGCGAGGAATGGCAATCTGGGATCTCTGACTGGTCTGATATAAGGGAGGTTCCCTCCCATGATGGTTGCCGGTGATCAATTGTTCTTGTGTAAGGTTCTATGTATATATTCCTGAAACTCAGTTTGTTCGTCAGCCATTTTACTTTCTGTCTTGCTGCAGCTATCTTGCCCTCAGTCAAAATGGAGTTTCCAGCTTGCATGTTCCCGCCCTGATTCTCTCCTTTGCTTCTTAAGCAGCCACAGCTGAGCAATCAGTGCTTCAGAATCTAGCCTGCAGTGAACCTGTGACTTGACTCCTGTAAGCCTTGGACCTTGTACTCCAGCTATTCCTACTGAGGAACTCTGAAGCACTTCTGGACTCTGAACCCTGCTCTTTGAAAGACCCACGTTTGCATGGACTTACGGTAACAGAGAAGAAGATCCTGAATCTGTATTGGAGAGTGATTGCTGAGCTTGGATTACTCTGGCCTGCTGTGTCTCCTGTTTCTGTGTCTGCAAACTGTGTGACTATTTCTGCCAACTTGTATGAAGTAATACAGGACTTTTCTATATCAAACCTGTGACTCCTGTGTTTTCAAAACGTTAGTGTCTGCTGGGTCTGGAAGGCTGTGTCTGCTGTACTGTGGATATCAGACGTCCGGTTGTACTTTCTGTGATGACAGTGGTTGTGACTTCTCACAACCATTCCAGGTGAGCAATTCCCTTAAGTTTTTTCTTTTTGCAGTGTTACCACAGGTAAACACTATTGTTTTTTTTTTTTTTTTTTCCTTTCTTTTCTCTTTTTTGTCTGCTGTAACTCTGGATATCAGATGTCTGGTTGAAACTTTCTGTGATGATAGTGGTTGTGACTTCTCACAACCATTCCAGGTGAGCAGTTCCCTTAATTTTTTTTTTCTCTCTGCAGTGTTGCCACAGGTGTGAACACTATTGTTTTTTTTCTCTCCTCTTCTTCCAGTAATCCTGTCTTAAAAGATCTGGAAAATGGAGGCCCGCATAAAGGAACTTTGCGGAGTGACTGATAATATCCTTGCAGATTTGCAGAATATAAAGACCCGTTTTACAAATCTACAGGACCTCAATAATCACAATTTGCAAGTGGTTGGACAGACTACCCAGGATTTGCGAGCCAGGATTGAGGTTCTAGAGGGGCGAGTCCAGGCTCCTGCCGTAGCCCCGAGTGCTGGGATTCCCAAGTTGCCCCCTTTTCGTTTTGGCGGTGAACGTGAGAAATTCAGGGGATTTATTAATCAATGCAATCTTTTTTTTTCTGCACATGCTTCACAATTTCCCACTGAACGATCTAAGGTGCTTACTATAATTATGTTGCTTACCAACAAGGCTTTAATGTGGGCAAACCCTCTGATTGAGACTGAGGATGATTGTTTGAATCACCTTGATGATTTTATTTCAGCCATGGGGCAGGTGTTTGATGACCCCAATCGAGGTGCAACAGCTGAAGCAGCCATGTTAGCTTTGCGCCAAGGTAAGCACTCGGTAGCTGAATATGCCTTGGATTTCAGGAGATGGGCCCTTGATACCACCTGGGACAGTTCCGCCAAAAAATCTATTTTTCGAAAGGGGTTATCTCCACTGATTAAGGATGAACTTGCTCGTGCCGACCCTCCCACTGCGTTAGGTGACTTTATTAACTACTGCATCCGTATTGATACTCGTCTGACTGAACGCAGGCAAGAGAGATGGTTCGAAAGCAATCGTACTAACCTTTTCCTACCTTCCTCTCCAGCTAAGGAACCTTTGAGTAGGATTACACGGGAACCTGAACCTGAACCCATGCAGGTAGACTCTTTACAACGACGGGTTAGTGATGCACGCAAGGAACATCGTTTTAAGGAGAATCTATGTTTCTATTGTGGTAAGTCAGGGCACTTCATTATAAACTGCCCCAGCCGTTCTCGTAAGACTACTGCAGCACTCATTCATTGTGAGTGTTGCGAGAGGGGATCTGTCAGGTCCGAGCCTCAGGCTCCAGAGAAAGCTGCAGCAACAGATCTTGATTTCTCGGACTTAAACTCCGTTACCTCTGAGGACGTTGACTGTGTAAACGCTGCCATTTTTCAAGTTTCCTCAGCGGTGTCCCAGCTGAGTTGTAAGAAAAACAATTCTCATTGCTTTCTTTCCATCAAACTCTGGGTTGACTCAGCTTGGGTGTCTAGCTCTGCTATGATCGACTCAGGGGCAAGTGGAAATTTTATGGATGTCTCCTTTGCTCTGAAACAGGGAATACGTTCAGTGAAGAAGGCTACTCCAGTACAGATGGAAACTGTGGATGGCTCCCTGCTGACCTCTGGACCAGTGGATCAGGAAACAGAGCCTTTGAGGGTTCTTATGGGTAAAGATCATCAAGAGAAACTGTCCTTTATGCTTATCTCTTCTCCCCACTTTCCCATTATTCTAGGGCTACCATGGCTGCAGGCTCAGAATCCTACCATTAACTGGGAGACCAAGGAATTACACTTTCCAGAGAAACAGATGAGTCCAAAAGTTTCAGCTTGCTCTGTTCCTAAAGGAATCATGTCAGTCCCTGAACTACCAGCTGTATACCAGGACTATGTGGATTTATGTGACAAGAAGAACGCTGACCAGCTTCCTCCTCACCGTCCATATGATTGTCCAATTGAATTATTGCCTGGAGCAGAGATACCTTTTGGTAAGATCTACCCCTGGCGGGGCCCGAGCTAAAGGCTTTAAAGGATTACATAGATGAAAATCTAGCCAAGGGCTTCATACGCCCCTCTTCATCTCCTGCAGGTGCACCCATTTTCTTTGTAAAGAAGAAAGATGGATCTCTGAGACCATGCGTAGACTATAGGGAACTCAATAAGGTTACTATTAGAAACCGTTATCCATTGCCTTTAATCCCTGAGTTATTGGAGAGAGTGCGACATGCCAAAATTTTTTCTAAACTAGATCTTCGTGGGGCCTATAACTTAGTCCTATTAGACCTGGGGATGAATGGAAGACTGCATTCAGGTCACGCTATGGACACTTTGAATATCTAGTTATCCTTTTGGTCTGAGTACCGCCCCAGCCACTTTCCAACACTTGGTGAATGACATCTTCAGGGATCTCCTAGATACATTCGTGGTAATTTATTTGGATGATATTCTAATTTTTTCTAACTCCACAGAGGAACATCATGGACATGTGAGAATGGTCTTGGAACGTCTAAGACAAAATCATCTTTACATCAAACTTGAAAAGTGTGAATTCCATAGGACCGAAATTCAATTTCTGGGGTATGTACTGTCTACACAAGGAATTAGTATGGATGGAAGCAAAACCCAAGCCATCAAGGATTGGCCAAGTCCTAGAAATGTGAAGGAGGTACAGCGCTTCATCGGGTTTGCCAACTTCTATAGACGTTTCATTAGAAATTTCTCTGAGGTAGTGTCACCTATCACTCAACTTACCCGGAAAGAGTCTAGGTTTTCCTGGACTCCCCAAGCCCAGGAAGCATTTTCCCGTCTAAAAGATAAATTTACCACTGCACCTATCCTAGTACATCCCAACCCCGAGCTTGCCTTCATAATAGAGGTGGATGCTTCAGACTGTGCCGTTGGAGCTATACTCTCTCAGAGAACAGGTGAGAAGAATGTCTTGCATCCCTGTGCCTTCTTTTCCCAGCAGTTGTCTTCGGCTGAGAGGAACTACGATGTGGGCAATAGAGAGTTGTTGGCCATTATTGCCGCCTTCAAAGAATGGAGACACCTTCTTCAGGGAGCTGCACAGCAAATAGTCGTCCTGACAGACCATCGTAACCTTGAGTTTATCAGGTCGGCTAAGTGCCTGACTCCTCGCCAGGCTCGCTGGAATCTTTTCTTAAACCAATTTAATTTTATCATCTCTTATAGACCAGGATCGCGCAATGGAAAGGCTGATGCACTCTCTAGGATTTACTCAGCAGAGACACGTCCAATTACTCCTCCTAAGACTATTCTTCCTGACTCTAGATTCCTAGGAGTAATTCATAATCAAGACCTACTTAAGGACATCAAGGAAGCATACCATGCGGATTCCTTTTTGGCACAACCCCCAAGGGACGTAAGTCTTGTCTTTAAGAATGGTGTGTGGATTCAGGGACAACGTCTGTATATTCCTGAAACAGTCAGATTAAGAGTATTGCAACTCATTCACGATTCCAAGATAGCTGGGCATAGAGGAATTCTAAAGACACAGGAATTTCTTTCTCGTTTCTTTTGGTGGCCCACTTGCAGGAAGGATGTTTTGAATTATGTCACTTCATGTGAGGTCTGTGCAAGATGCAAAACACCTCGCTCCTCACCAACTGGTCTGTTACAGCCTCTTCCCACCCGTCCCGCCCGTGGGGATCCATTTCTATGGACTTCATTGTGGAGTTACCAACCTCTCAGGGGAAGAACACCATTCTAGTGGTGGTTGACCGTCTAACAAAGGCAGCTCATTTTATCCCTTGTGTCGGCTTACCCACTGCAAAACAGACATCAGATTTGATGATTAAAGATGTGTTTCGCTTACATGGAGTACCGGATGAGGTTATTTCGGATCGAGGGGTGCAATTCACTTCTAGGTTTTGGCAAAATTTCTGTGCAGCATTGGACATTAAAGTAAACCTTTCTTCTGCTTTTCATCCCCAGACTAATGGACAGACCGAACGAACCAATCAAACCCTGGAGCAGTATCTCCGCTGCTTTATCTGCCACCTACAGGATGATTGGGTGGATCTACTTCCATTAGCTGAGTTCTCGTATAACAACTCTCAGAGTGCCTCCACTAAACAGTCTCCTTTTTACTCTAATCTAGGTTATCATCCTAACATTCTACCACGATTTCCCATAGAAACGCCTTTACCAGCAGTGGCTGAAAGAATCACGTCTTTACAGAAGAATATGGATCTTCTAAAGGAAAATCTGGAATCGGCTCAAGAAAGGTACAAGAAAGCAGCAGATAAATTTCGTAAACCTGCACCAGCTTTCAAGGTAGGAGACTTGGTCTGGCTGTCAACCAGAAATCTTAAGTTAAGGATTCCATCGTCTAAGTTGGGACATAAGTACATTGGACCCTATAAAATCAGTAAAATTATAAGTGCCGTTGCTTGTCGTCTTCAACTGCCCAGAACTATGAGAATCCACCCTGTCTTTCATGTATCCCTACTAAAGGCTGCGACACCCAATACGTTTCCTGGACGTTCCTCTCCTTGCCCTGACCCAGTGCTAGTCGATGGTCAGGAAGAATTTGTGGTGGAAAGGATTTTAGATTCCAGGTTGTATAGAAATCAGTTACAATATCTGATTAAATGGCAGGGCTACCCAGTGGAGGACAACTCATGGGAACCGGTCAATAACGTTAATGCTCCTCGCTTGCTCCGTCAGTTTCATCAGAGGTACCCACACAAGCCTGGTCTGAGGTCATCCGGAGGTTGTCCTTAAGGGGGGAGTAATGTAAGGTTCTATGTATATATTCCTGAAACTCAGTTTGTTCGTCAGCCATTTTACTTTCTGTCTTGCTGCAGCTATCTTGCCCTCAGTCAAAATGGAGTTTCCAGCTTGCATGTTCCCGCCCTGATTCTCTCCTTTGCTTCTTAAGCAGCCACAGCTGAGCAATCAGTGCTTCAGAATCTAGCCTGCAGTGAACCTGTGACTTGACTCCTGTAAGCCTTGGACCTTGTACTCCAGCTATTCCTACTGAGGAACTCTGAAGCACTTCTGGACTCTGAACCCTGCTCTTTGAAAGACCCACGTTTGCATGGACTTACGGTAACAGAGAAGAAGATCCTGAATCTGTATTGGAGAGTGATTGCTGAGCTTGGATTACTCTGGCCTGCTGTGTCTCCTGTTTCTGTGTCTGCAAACTGTGTGACTATTTCTGCCAACTTGTATGAAGTAATACAGGACTTTTCTATATCAAACCTGTGACTCCTGTGTTTTCAAAACGTTAGTGTCTGCTGGGTCTGGAAGGCTGTGTCTGCTGTACTGTGGATATCAGACGTCTGGTTGTACTTTCTGTGATGACAGTGGTTGTGACTTCTCACAACCATTCCAGGTGAGCAATTCCCTTAAGTTTTTTCTTTTTGCAGTGTTACCACAGGTAAACACTATTGTTTTTTTTTTTTTTTTTTCCTTTCTTTTCTCTTTTTTGTCTGCTGTAACTCTGGATATCAGATGTCTGGTTGAAACTTTCTGTGATGATAGTGGTTGTGACTTCTCACAACCATTCCAGGTGAGCAGTTCCCTTAATTTTTTTTTTCTCTCTGCAGTGTTGCCACAGGTGTGAACACTATTGTTTTTTTTCTCTCCTCTTCTTCCAGTAATCCTGTCTTAAAAGATCTGGAAAATGGAGGCCCGCATAAAGGAACTTTGCGGAGTGACTGATAATATCCTTGCAGATTTGCAGAATATAAAGACCCGTTTTACAAATCTACAGGACCTCAATAATCACAATTTGCAAGTGGTTGGACAGACTACCAGGATTTGCGAGCCAGGATTGAGGTTCTAGAGGGGCGAGTCCAGGCTCCTGCCGTAGCCCCGAGTGCTGGGATTCCAAGTTGCCCCCTTTTCGTTTTGGCGGTGAACGTGAGAAATTCAGGGGATTTATTAATCAATGCAATCTTTTTTTTTCTGCACATGCTTCACAATTTCCCACTGAACGATCTAAGGTGCTTACTATAATTATGTTGCTTACCAACAAGGCTTTAATGTGGGCAAACCCTCTGATTGAGACTGAGGATGATTGTTTGAATCACCTTGATGATTTTATTTCAGCCATGGGGCAGGTGTTTGATGACCCCAATCGAGGTGCAACAGCTGAAGCAGCCATGTTAGCTTTGCGCCAAGGTAAGCACTCGGTAGCTGAATATGCCTTGGATTTCAGGAGATGGGCCCTTGATACCACCTGGGACAGTTCCGCCAAAAAATCTATTTTTCGAAAGGGGTTATCTCCACTGATTAAGGATGAACTTGCTCGTGCCGACCCTCCCACTGCGTTAGGTGACTTTATTAACTACTGCATCCGTATTGATACTCGTCTGACTGAACGCAGGCAAGAGAGATGGTTCGAAAGCAATCGTACTAACCTTTTCCTACCTTCCTCTCCAGCTAAGGAACCTTTGAGTAGGATTACACGGGAACCTGAACCTGAACCCATGCAGGTAGACTCTTTACAACGACGGGTTAGTGATGCACGCAAGGAACATTGTTTTAAGGAGAATCTATGTTTCTATTGTGGTAAGTCAGGGCACTTCATTATAAACTGCCCCAGCCGTTCTCGTAAGACTACTGCAGCACTCATTCATTGTGAGTGTTGCGAGAGGGGATCTGTCAGGTCCGAGCCTCAGGCTCCAGAGAGAGCTGCAGCAACAGATCTTGATTTCTCGGACTTAAACTCCGTTACCTCTGAGGACGTTGACTGTGTAAACGCTGCCATTTTTCAAGTTTCCTCAGCGGTGTCCCAGCTGAGTTGTAAGAAAAACAATTCTCATTGCTTTCTTTCCATCAAACTCTGGGTTGACTCAGCTTGGGTGTCTAGCTCTGCTATGATCGACTCAGGGCAAGTGGAAATTTTATGGATGTCTCCTTTGCTCTGAAACAGGGAATACGTTCAGTGAAGAAGGCTACTCCAGTACAGATGGAAACTGTGGATGGCTCCCTGCTGACCTCTGGACCAGTGGATCAGGAAACAGAGCCTTTGAGGGTTCTTATGGGTAAAGATCATCAAGAGAAACTGTCCTTTATGCTTATCTCTTCTCCCCACTTTCCCATTATTCTAGGGCTACCATGGCTGCAGGCTCAGAATCCTACCATTAACTGGGAGACCAAGGAATTACACTTTCCAGAGAAACAGATGAGTCCAAAAGTTTCAGCTTGCTCTGTTCCTAAAGGAATCATGTCAGTCCCTGAACTACCAGCTGTATACCAGGACTATGTGGATTTATGTGACAAGAAGAACGCTGACCAGCTTCCTCCTCACCGTCCATATGATTGTCCAATTGAATTATTGCCTGGAGCAGAGATACCTTTTGGTAAGATCTACCCCCTGGCGGGGCCCGAGCTAAAGGCTTTAAAGGATTACATAGATGAAAATCTAGCCAAGGGCTTCATACGCCCTCTTCATCTCCTGCAGGTGCACCCATTTTCTTTGTAAAGAAGAAAGATGGATCTCTGAGACCATGCGTAGACTATAGGGAACTCAATAAGGTTACTATTAGAAACCGTTATCCATTGCCTTTAATCCCTGAGTTATTGGAGAGAGTGCGACATGCCAAAATTTTTTCTAAACTAGATCTTCGTGGGGCCTATAACTTAGTCCGTATTAGACCTGGGGATGAATGGAAGACTGCATTCAGGTCACGCTATGGACACTTTGAATATCTAGTTATGCCTTTTGGTCTGAGTACCGCCCCAGCCACTTTCCAACACTTGGTGAATGACATCTTCAGGGATCTCCTAGATACATTCGTGGTAATTTATTTGGATGATATTCTAATTTTTTCTAACTCCACAGAGGAACATCATGGACATGTGAGAATGGTCTTGGAACGTCTAAGACAAAATCATCTTTACATCAAACTTGAAAAGTGTGAATTCCATAGGACCGAAATTCAATTTCTGGGGTATGTACTGTCTACACAAGGAATTAGTATGGATGGAAGCAAAACCCAAGCCATCAAGGATTGGCCAAGTCCTAGAAATGTGAAGGAGGTACAGCGCTTCATCGGGTTTGCCAACTTCTATAGACGTTTCATTAGAAATTTCTCTGAGGTAGTGTCACCTATCACTCAACTTACCCGGAAAGAGTCTAGGTTTTCCTGGACTCCCCAAGCCCAGGAAGCATTTTCCCGTCTAAAAGATAAATTTACCACTGCACCTATCCTAGTACATCCCAACCCGAGCTTGCCTTCATAATAGAGGTGGATGCTTCAGACTGTGCCGTTGGAGCTATACTCTCTCAGAGAACAGGTGAGAAGAATGTCTTGCATCCCTGTGCCTTCTTTTCCAGCAGTTGTCTTCGGCTGAGAGGAACTACGATGTGGGCAATAGAGAGTTGTTGGCCATTATTGCCGCCTTCAAAGAATGGAGACACCTTCTTCAGGGAGCTGCACAGCAAATAGTCGTCCTGACAGACCATCGTAACCTTGAGTTTATCAGGTCGGCTAAGTGCCTGACTCCTCGCCAGGCTCGCTGGAATCTTTTCTTAAACCAATTTAATTTTATCATCTCTTATAGACCAGGATCGCGCAATGGAAAGGCTGATGCACTCTCTAGGATTTACTCAGCAGAGACACGTCCAATTACTCCTCCTAAGACTATTCTTCCTGACTCTAGATTCCTAGGAGTAATTCATAATCAAGACCTACTTAAGGACATCAAGGAAGCATACCATGCGGATTCCTTTTTGGCACAACCCCAAGGGACGTAAGTCTTGTCTTTAAGAATGGTGTGTGGATTCAGGGACAACGTCTGTATATTCCTGAAACAGTCAGATTAAGAGTATTGCAACTCATTCACGATTCCAAGATAGCTGGGCATAGAGGAATTCTAAAGACACAGGAATTTCTTTCTCGTTTCTTTTGGTGGCCACTTGCAGGAAGGATGTTTTGAATTATGTCACTTCATGTGAGGTCTGTGCAAGATGCAAAACACCTCGCTCCTCACCAACTGGTCTGTTACAGCCTCTTCCCACCCCGTCCCGCCCGTGGGGATCCATTTCTATGGACTTCATTGTGGAGTTACCAACCTCTCAGGGGAAGAACACCATTCTAGTGGTGGTTGACCGTCTAACAAAGGCAGCTCATTTTATCCCTTGTGTCGGCTTACCCACTGCAAAACAGACATCAGATTTGATGATTAAAGATGTGTTTCGCTTACATGGAGTACCGGATGAGGTTATTTCGGATCGAGGGGTGCAATTCACTTCTAGGTTTTGGCAAAATTTCTGTGCAGCATTGGACATTAAAGTAAACCTTTCTTCTGCTTTTCATCCCCAGACTAATGGACAGACCGAACGAACCAATCAAACCTGGAGCAGTATCTCCGCTGCTTTATCTGCCACCTACAGGATGATTGGGTGGATCTACTTCCATTAGCTGAGTTCTCGTATAACAACTCTCAGAGTGCCTCCACTAAACAGTCTCCTTTTTACTCTAATCTAGGTTATCATCCTAACATTCTACCACGATTTCCATAGAAACGCCTTTACCAGCAGTGGCTGAAAGAATCACGTCTTTACAGAAGAATATGGATCTTCTAAAGGAAAATCTGGAATCGGCTCAAGAAAGGTACAAGAAAGCAGCAGATAAATTTCGTAAACCTGCACCAGCTTTCAAGGTAGGAGACTTGGTCTGGCTGTCAACCAGAAATCTTAAGTTAAGGATTCCATCGTCTAAGTTGGGACATAAGTACATTGGACCCTATAAAATCAGTAAAATTATAAGTGCCGTTGCTTGTCGTCTTCAACTGCCCAGAACTATGAGAATCCACCTGTCTTTCATGTATCCCTACTAAAGGCTGCGACACCCAATACGTTTCCTGGACGTTCCTCTCCTTGCCTGACCAGTGCTAGTCGATGGTCAGGAAGAATTTGTGGTGGAAAGGATTTTAGATTCCAGGTTGTATAGAAATCAGTTACAATATCTGATTAAATGGCAGGGCTACCCAGTGGAGGACAACTCATGGGAACCGGTCAATAACGTTAATGCTCCTCGCTTGCTCCGTCAGTTTCATCAGAGGTACCCACACAAGCCTGGTCTGAGGTCATCCGGAGGTTGTCCTTAAGGGGGAGTAATGTAAGGTTCTATGTATATATTCCTGAAACTCAGTTTGTTCGTCAGCCATTTTACTTTCTGTCTTGCTGCAGCTATCTTGCCCTCAGTCAAAATGGAGTTTCCAGCTTGCATGTTCCCGCCCTGATTCTCTCCTTTGCTTCTTAAGCAGCCACAGCTGAGCAATCAGTGCTTCAGAATCTAGCCTGCAGTGAACCTGTGACTTGACTCCTGTAAGCCTTGGACCTTGTACTCCAGCTATTCCTACTGAGGAACTCTGAAGCACTTCTGGACTCTGAACCCTGCTCTTTGAAAGACCCACGTTTGCATGAACTTACGGTAACAGAGAAGAAGATCCTGAATCTGTATTGGAGAGTGATTGCTGAGCTTGGATTACTCTGGCCTGCTGTGTCTCCTGTTTCTGTGTCTGCAAACTGTGTGACTATTTCTGCCAACTTGTATGAAGTAATACAGGACTTTTCTATATCAAACCTGTGACTCCTGTGTTTTCATCGCACCCAAGCACAAGACGCTATATGAACTGTACTACATACATTACATCTTGTCTCAATTGTGGTTCCTGGTTCATTGGAAGTTTGCTGAGTCTTGCCTGCATCTTCTGCTATCAGATAAGATATTTTCTGCTTTTATTTTTGTGCTTGCTTTTTGCATTGTTCCCTGCACTTCTGTGGAGGTCAGCCAGGTCCCCTCCAGGGGGCTTGTGCTCCTCTCAGTTTATCTGAAGCCACTGTTATTTGTTCATTTGCTTTTTCCTGTTTTTCAGTGGCTGCGGCTTAGTTTTGTTACACCAGAGATCTGATGTAGGTGGTAGAGATCGTGTGATATCAGGTGTTTTTGCAATCAGAAGAGTTGGTATTTTTTAGGGTTT